>CM023481.1:6787901-7205656 GCA_013339685.2 Hyalomma asiaticum | reverse complement strand
CAGGTTCTTAACGTGCACTGCATCATGCCGCCATGAAGTTTGGCGGACCTCCAACTATGACTGATGTTCCCGAAACACCTTTAAACGTCAGTCGAAGGCTTCCCAGGCATAAACAAGAGCAGCTGGAAGCCTTGCTTCAGCAATAATACAACCGCTTTTCATCGTAGAGGATTCGTCTGAAAGCTGTTGCGAAGCACAACATACAAGACGAATATGCCCATCCACTCCTTCAGCGCCCGCACCGACTTTCGGAGCGAGAACCCGAAGCCATCAAGCAACATGTCGAGTAGACGCCAAAAAATACACCAACCAAAAGCAACATAAATTTACTGATGTTTTAGCCCTCCATACGGCAGTCCTGTTCACAATCTGTGAACAAAGCTCCAGTACGGCTGATGCGATGCGAGCCGAAACGTCAGTGAATCCACTTTCGTTTTGGTTGGCGTATCTTGTCGCGTCTACTCAGCACGCATCTGCCACTCCAGAAGAGGTTTACGTCAAACTTGATTTCCACAAGCAACATGTAGACATAGTGCTTCGCGACGCCATCATCCAGCCGCCCAAGAGTCCATGCTCGTCGCCCATCGTATTAGTAAAAAAGGGTCGAACATTACGTTTCTGCATCAATTATTGTGGTGTGACAAAAATCACGAAGAAGGCCTATATGCTAATCCATGGACAGACGACGCCTTGGATCGTATCTACAACGTACGGGACCCAAGCGCACAGCAATCCGAAGATACCACTACGTGCTCCGGCCTAACTCAGGCGATATTGAGATATAGCCATACAATACACCACCGGACCACCATTTGCCATCCGCTGATGAATGGCTTAAATAACGCAATTGCCGACGTGCTCGCACTGTACAGTCACCCATTCTTTTTTACCTGAACGCGCCAGTGCCCACCACAGAGTCGATAAGCCGAGCGGAGCGAAACGGGAATACACGCGTGCGTGCAGTGATCAGTCCGGTGCAGCTCTCGTCTGAGAGGGTGTTTTGTGAAACGTAGCCAACCCGACTACTGCAGAAGAGGAAATCTTCAGAAGAGTCCGAGTGACCGCAGCTGAGAAAACATTTCCTGGGTCTGAGTAAGAGTGAGCACAAGCTAAGAGGGAGCATTTTGATGGAGTTGGAGTGGGTGCCGTAAGTTCTGCGGATATATGCGTTTCAGAACTGTCAACGATATTTGCTCTTGTTTTATGGTATTGCGCATGTAAGCTTTCCTAATGGCCGTTTAATTCTTTTCTTTTAAACTCGTAGAACTTTCGCAAGCCGAAGTGTACGATATGCTGCGCGGGGAAAGACTCTTCTGGCAATATACACTACATTATTACAACATTGCCCAAAAAGACGTGCAAGAAATAGGTGAGTTCTTTGTATATTAAAAAAAACCCAGGCCTTCGCGGAATCGCAGGACAGTGGACAGCGTAAGCTGGAGGAGCGACCTTCTTAGAGCCCGTTGTAAATGCTTGGGGATCTGGCCAAGTCATCAGGCCATCAGGTATATCGAAAAGCCAAGTCAGGTTGCTGTCGGGGCTGCGCACGTCGCCTGTCGCGTGACGCATGGCACGATACGACAAAACTGCTTTACGAGTCAGCGCTTCGTAATAATCATGACGGAAAAGTTGAAGAAGACCGTTTCATAATGCTGATGTTGATGATGCCTCTGTAATGGGTGCAGAGCTACAAAGCATGCACCCCTGTGTTCTTTCAAATGATTACTCGCACTTGTTATGCAATCCACTTTCCTTGACGCGTAGTGGCGTATTACTATTCTGCAATGTAACATTACATTTCTTAATGCGATTCCTCGGCAGGCTTTCCATCTGTATAGGTTTTGTAGCGATGATTTTTCAACCACAGGCTTAGCTCAGAAAAACTTCGTTCAGTTGAGGGCTATAGACCAATAGCCCTCTTAAAGGTTGACTACAAAATTTTTGCTAAAGTGTTATCAAATAGGTTACAATTTGTGATGTCGATCCTTATTGGTTCTCATCAGACGTGAGGAATTTGAGGACGCTCCATACAGACCAATATACACATCGCTCGTACTACTGCTGCAGTTCTCAAGAGCACCTCGCAATACTTCAGGTAGATCTCGCAAAAGCCTTTGATCGCGTCAGTCATTTGTTCCTGTTTTCTCTCCTGGAGCATAGCAATACTGGCTTTGTCTTGCTCAAGGGCGTTCGACTTTGTTATAGTGAGTGTTCGACTCGCCTAATTATCAATGGTCATCTTTCAAAACCTGTTTCTGTTCGCTCGTCTGTAAAGCAAGGCTGCCCAATGTCTCCACTCCTGTTTGGACTTTACCTCGAACCATTATGCTTGAGCATAATGCCAGCAAATCGTATCAATGGTTTCAGCATATTAGGTAACGAAGTTAAAGTATTGGCTTATGCAGATGACTTGGCATTCTTTGCACAGACAAACGAAGTGTTGAAAATGTGCTATTTACAATTGAAAAATTTGGTGTTGTATCAGGTGCTCGTTTAAACGCCTCTAAAAGTCTAGGATTATGGTTTGGTACGTGGGGATCTACGCTGAGTCAGTTCGCAGGGATTAATTAGACTCGTATTCCACCAAAGTATCTTGGAGTGCCGCTTGATGCATATAGATTCAGCGCACAATACTGGACGACGTAATAAATGGGACAACGTAATAATGTTGTGTTTATTAAAATATTAGATAACCGAATGAAAAAGAGTTTCTCACACCCCTTAAAGAAAACTGGCAAAAATTGAAATTGGTCTGTAGTTTCCTAAATTGCTTTTGGCACCACCCTTACAGATAACCGTTAATTTAGCGTTTTTCATCCTCTGGGGAAAAAATCTAGTGGTGAACACGAGATTATAAATATGTACTAAGCAGGCACATACGAGATCTAAAATATGTATTATAGGTTCTAATTTTAAGCCATCTATGTCCTCGCTTTTACTCATTTTGAAATGTTGAAAAGCGCTGATGACTTCTTGCGCGTCTGTAAGATTAGCAAACCCAGAATTTTTTAAAGCAGGAGGCAATCACCCCAATGAATCACAGTTATGACTACTGTCAACAAGTGAGGGAAAGTACTCATTAAATTCGTTTGCTAGCGCTGCACCCTTGCATATTTCATTATTGATCACCAGCTCACTAATATCACTAGTCACTTGTTCGGTAGATGTAATAGCATTCAGTTTGTTCCATAATTGCTTGGAATCAGTGACACTGTCCAACATCTTGAAATGATAATTGCGTTTAGCTTGTTTTTGTAGTTTAGCTAGTTTATTTCCGTATACCTTAAAAGCTTTAACTTTATTTGGGTCTCACTTTATCAGCGACTCCTATTTTTTTCTTTTACCATGTTGAGTATTGCGGGAGAAATCCGAGGTTTACACGCCCTTCTTGGTCTCTTTAAAACTTCATAAGTAAAATGTTTTTATACACAGAACATAGGGTGTCAATAAAAAAAATTATAAGCAAGATCAGCAGAAGAACTAGATAGAACGTTGTTCTAATTTAGAGTGCTAATTTCCCCTCTAAAAGAAGATAGCGTTCGTGGATTAATTTGCTAAAAGTGAACGGCAGGAAGGATTTCACTCCTTATATTGGTTATATTTTCTAGAACTAGATATATGGGCAAATTATCACTTATTGGGGCACGCATGACGCCTGCCTGTATCGTACTGCTTGTAATATTTGTGATAAACAAGTCTGATAGAGTAGAAGTGGTATGAGTAATACGTGTTGGAATGGTGATTAGGTTTTTTTAAGACAAAGGAAGCAAGAAGGCCTGTAAGTCTCATCTGTTTATGTGTGTTGCTCAACATATCTATGCCCCGCCACGGTGGTCTAGTGGTTATGGCACTCGGCTGCAGATCCGAAGGTCGCGGGATCGAATCCCGGCCGCGGCGGCTGCATTTCGATGGAGGCGAAATGTTGAGGCCCGTGTGCTGTGCGATGTCGGTGCACGTTAAAGAACCCCAGGTGGTCGAAATTTCCGGAGACCTCCACTACGGCGTCTCTCATAATCTGAGCTGGTTTTGGGACGTTAAACCCCATAAATCAATCAATCAATCAATCAACATATCTATGTTAAGATCACCCCCTAGCACTAATTTGTAATTAAATTCGTTTACAACGGAAAATAGGTTTTATATATATTGAATAATTGAACCAATATGGCCACTCGTTGGCCTGTACATCACAACAAAAATATAGCTCTGATACTGTAAGGTTAACGCCTCAAGGTGATCGGTGCACAGAGAAAGATCTTCACGATACTCATACGTTATTCCAGCTTTGACATGTAAGCATACACCACCACCAATTCGTGATTTTCTATTTTGCTACACAGCGTTATATCCGTCAATACGAAACAAGTCTGTTTCACTACGGTGCCAAGTTTCAGTCATCATAATAACAGAAAATAAGGAATTGAACTCATCAAGAAATAAGAGAAAGTTTTCTTCTTTCGAACGAGCTGACGGCATGTGAATGTGAAGTAATGTCAGGGGCTGCCTACGACGGCCGCTTACATACCAGTTTGATTCATAAATATAGGTCTACTATTAAGCTTGACTACTTTAGCCAGATCCGCTTCAGAAGGTACAGAAGACAGGTGTCCTGTCTGCTTTCCGCATGAAGATTCTGCCCTGTGATACCCATACATAGTTTCATTTCCTTTCAAGCCTTGCTTGCCGCGCCTTACAGAGCAGAACGTTCATTTCCATGCAGAGGTGTTCATTTATATATACAGGGTTACTGTTGCCAAAGCCAAGACGAGTGCTGTCTAGTTTAGTGTTTTTTTTTTTTTTTTTGCTCCGGAGAACTTCTCTCGCGCCGTTCTGGGGAGGAATCTGACGACCACATTTGAGTTGTTTTTTATCTTTCGACAGCACACGAGGCTAGACGTCAATGTCGTTATCTGTGACATCAGTTCCTAAGCACTTGGCGATGTTTACGACAGTATGCTCCAAGTTCTCTTTCGATTTCCGGGAGACCTTGGTTAAGAAAGAAATGCGGAATTTCATGAAGTACTAATTTCATTTTAAATTTCAAAGTACACGAAAACAGCAGAAATAGTTAAAAGTAGAATTCAAGGGCGTCTGAGAAAACTGATCCACCAATTATTTCGAAAAATTTCAAGCTAATGGGATGAGAAACCGTAAACGCGGTGCCGCGAAATTGCGTTGCTTTAGTTTAATTTAAATGAGAAAACTGACCCCGTTTTAGGAGCTCTCTAGTTTATCCAAACAATGTGTTGCATTCAAATATTTAACTCAATAATTTTGATATAATTCTTAGCTAGCCGTTCGTGGTTTAGTAAATACGAATTACTCGGAACGTTTCCTTCTCCTCATCATGAGACGTGAAATAGTTGACCTTGAATGTAAAGGTCTTCTATACCTTCGTCCATACCCTCATGTAAGAGGGTATGGACGCAGGTTTATATGCAGCGCGCGTTCATATGCAGTTATCGGGGGAGCCTATTTCCGACTATGAACTTCACATGTTCCTGCTGCGTAAAGTGTTCCTTCCGCGTATAAACGATGTGACAGCCAAGCGCCTAGGCGCAAAAGGCAGCGATAGCACTGCAGTGAATGAACTAGCTGGTTATGTCAGATGGGGGCAGTCGCAGAAAAGGTTAGGAATACTTCTCTTAATCTCAATCTTCAGAATGGTCATAAATATTCTTCCGCGTAATGGGAATTTCTCTGTTATCAACAAGTCCCTTTCCCATATGTATAAAATACTGTCACGTAGCCGTCTCAATGAAGGGACGTGCACGGCCGGTTGGAAAGCAAGCCGCAGCACTCGTTCGTTTTACTGGGTAGACTTGCGCGTGTCAAACCAGTGAAGCCCCGGGCGCTTGACGAAGAACCACTACGGTTCTTTCGCCTACGCCCATTTTAAAGGTGACGGATGTTTATGATAACACGTCATGATGATACGTTCACGCATCAGATGGTGTCATGTAGCACATATAATGACAAAAGCAAGCTACCACAAGCGAGCAAGTAAGTTGATACAGCTTTACAAGTCGTCGCGGCAATATTAACTGTGGAAACTTCAAGGATCTGCTTATTGTGCCGAAAAGAAGCGTGTCGTCTAAAGGCGTGCGTTGTTGGGATCAATACTGTCTGCGCTTTAACCAAACGACTCTTCATTTATGCACCTCTCGCTCGTTACTAAGGCAATTTCAGTCCTTGTCTGCTGCAGTAAAAACATTGCCTGCTGTATTTCAAAAGTCAAAGGGAAAATTCGAGGTTCAGCTATAAGTTTTCGTGGTATTTTCAGCTAGAGACAAATGTGCTGCCTTCAATGTTTTATGTCCTTGCATGAAGGCGTCTCTCAAAAGATCTTCGTACAAAAGCGCTCCAGTTATCAGGAGCACAGGCTCCGTAGTACCAGCTATGCAAAAAGTTGCGCGGTTTAGTTCAAGAGCAATAAAGAACCTATAATGGCTGCTCTTCGGGCGTCTTCGAGAGTACTTTTACTGCCCCAAATGGTAAACGCTATCATAGCGCAGCGTTAACAGAAAAGTTCATCATATAGCTTCTATAAACTATCTAAAAGTATTTGGCCAGCGCAAATGTCACCTGATCCAATAAGCCAGTCTTAACTTTAAACAATTTAACAGTGCTCAACATAACAGCAGCACAATGCTCTGTATAATCGTCGTCACCTTCCTCTTCGGAAGCCCAAACTGTGTGTGACCTGACAAATCGCTATCACAAGACCACTTCGTGAAGATATGAAGTTGTAGTGACTTCATTCCCTGCTTCGCTTCCTGAGACTGCTACATTTTGACAAACGCATTTCGCGCTGCCATGGTGTTTATAGGGATAAACATAGATGTATGCATTGTTAGAACGTGCTTTCTCATGTATCATGTGGTTTTCGCAGTTGTTTTGTGCATTTATTTGCTGAAACAAGTACTGTAACGTGACTCGCACGCTATAGTTTCGTCGAGAAGCGTATGCAGCGTACGGCTTCCTACGGTTATCCACGTTCGTGTTACCCTGCAATACTAGCATTATGTCTACCCCCCGTAAAATCTACTCTCAGACAAACCATATAAGGATAGGTACTCTGTTAACTAATTACCAATGTCGCTGAAAATTGAAAACCATGGGCCAAATTCACAAAACTTCTCTTTCGTAAGTACTTTGTACCATTGGTCAACGGGCATCTGTAATGATATGTCCGGCATCAGGATTGGCTGAAATTATCTCTTACGAACATTTTGGTCGTAAGTTGTTTTTGTGAATACGGGCCCATGTTCGTAAATAAATGATGTTGATATTATAATGCAGGAAAGCTGCACTTGCGGGATTCCGTCAGTTGTGGCCCTCAGCTAGTTTTAGGCCGACAGTACATTTTCTTGAATAATAAAAAGTTGACAGAACCCTTTCTTTTTCGAACGCCCTCATTTTCTGCTTTGGCATACAGTTTCAAGAACGACTCAAAAAAGATATCGTGCGCTTTGAAGTAGCCTTCCCGTACTACAGGGCACTATTTCCCGTGCTATCGGGCAAAAAATAATGTCAAATTATCAAATTAATATTTCATATTTGTCGAAAAGAGATCAGTTGGAAACGTTATGGTAGCTTCGTTATTTGCAAGAATTTCATAGAAAACCTGAACATTTAGGTTAAGGTGAAAAGTATTCAGGATCGATTTTTGCCATTAGCGTCATATTACATAAACAGCATGATCATCCATTCCAGTGGCGCCGTCGCATTTTGCCCTCATGTTTTACATGATCTTTAACATCGTTTTTGCACAGAGGGCGCGCATCAGACAGCACAAGCAAATGAAGATTATAGTGTGAAATAGGTTCCCCTGACACAATTAAAAATGTGCTGTACCCCCTGCTGCGTATGCCTGCTACCTCGTCGTATTGGCGCGGTTAAGGGAAGCTCTGTAAATTCAACGCAAAATATTTAGTGGCTCATTATGGTAATACACACACACTTCGAACCACGTTTACTTACAAGATCAAAAACAGCTAGGCAAGAATTCATTTTATCAAACATTCTCTTTTTATTTTTACAACACAACACATTGTTGGAATAAACCTACATAGGTGTTTAAATGGGTTCAGTTTTCCTCTTTGGGATAAATAATGCGACATATTTTTAAAGTACTACATTTATAATGCATCGTTTTGCTCTCTTGAAATATTTCATAAAAATCTGCCGCTCTGATGCTTTTCGAAGAGATCCTGCAGAAGAATGCAGCTGCGAATAACAGGACCACGTTTTGGTTGCCTTTTAAATGTTTGCAATGCACAAGCCTGGTTGCAAAAGCACCAAGGCTGCCGACCACGGCAGCCAGCGCTGCCTTCAGAAGCCGAAACCATCTTGCCCTCTACGGTACAGCAAAAGTTGCCTCATCTATTCGTTCTCTGCAGCGTGCACACATTCAGTGCTGAGCGCAGCGGCAAAACGGAACGCATATAGCCATCACCAGTTGCCCACTGGAGTCTTTTGTAATCAGCAGGAACGTTATACTCCCAGCTTGCGCTACTCGTCAAGTTTGCCTCATTGTGTGGATCTTGCTACGTCACAACGCGCCTGCTCGCCTAACAAGCTCATGCTTAGTAGAAATCATGTTTCCGTTAGACCTGCTACTCTTATTTCGCAAAATATTATAATCTTGCGGTCGCATTCGGTTGCTACATACTTCCAGCAAAATTATGTCCCTGTTTCTCTCTATTTATTGGTTCCTTACTTCTTTTAGGTGATGCAAGGGCACCGCAAACAAGCTGTTCGGTGAAACAAACCTGGAGACATGAGTCACTCCGGATAATAAGGCAGTGCAATAAAGCATATGAAAAAATGGCCAGCTGAACGCCTTTCTTTATAAGTAACTGGGTGCGATGGGACGTGCGACGCGAGAAATGCGCTGCATAGCCTGTCGATTGCGAGTGCCTTTAATTACTGTCTTCATTTCTTAATGAATACATGACAGTAATTGAAAAAGTGCACAAGGGCATGCTACGTGTTGCATTAAATTCCAATAACACCAGGACAATACCAAGATGTGCCGGAAACACTTCGCAGAATTGCGGCCACATCACGGGTCGGATAAGTGTGGTTCATGTTCACTGCTAATAATGTTTTAATTCTACGACAGATTTCATACTCTGCGGTAATTTTGATGGTCTTTCCCGCACGTTGCAAGAGCTCCTTCAAAGACTCCTAGCTGGAGGTCTACTTAAAGGAACTTGTTCAGGACCTAGTTGGACAGACTGCTGGGCTAGTTGGTTATGCATCGCGGAATGATCAACTTTGCGCGAAAACACACGGACACGAGAAGAAACGTGCACAAAAAAGTGAGCGCCCGTCGCAAAAAAGCGCCCGTCCTGTCTGTTTCGTTTCTTCTCGTGTCCGTGTGTTTTCGCGCTAAGTTGATCATTCCGCGATGCAGGACCTAGTTGATGCATGATTAGCAAATATTTTGCGTGCGTAAAGGGAACACGGGACACTTAAGGAAGGATCGACACAGGACAGGCCTACCTACAATTTGTAAGTAGCGTATGTCCTGTGTCCATCCTTCTTTATGTGTCCCGTGCTGCTTTTCTTGCTCAAGATATTTGTAAAGCTAAAAGAGTACTCTTATATCAAAAAGCAACTTCTAGCCGCCTTGTAATATGAGTTTCGCCAATCGCCATATCTATTTATTAGAACGGCAGAAACCTTCCAGCACTCTTTTTTTTAAACAGAACATAAAAATCACCCATTGCATTTAGACATTGAAAATAAATAAAAGGTATGTCCAGAATCAGTCAGGGAAATATCCACATATTGCAGAGTACCGAATTGTGCAACTCAGACGTTGAATATTCTCCATAAAGACACTACCACAAAATGAATTGTCAGTAGGTGGCATAACAGGACAAAGAGATGTTCATTCGATCTCCTCAGCGCTTATCGCTCTATCAGATACATTTGCCTTATCCATAATACATACACGTTTGTACGGATGACTTCAGTGCAGCAATCTGTTCCATTTCCGCATTTGTTGTGCCTTTCAATGTACCAACATAACTTAGGTGGTCTCGTGCGACGCCATCTACAACGCCTGAATTCTTCACAACCTATCTTTCATTAAAATTTATAACCTCATTGAGAGATCCTCAAAAATTGGTCATTCTACGCGATCTGCGGGCAGTTATAACATCAGCAATCAGAGATATATAGTGCGTGAAACGCTCAAAGAGCAATTTACAGGCAGCTCTAATGTCAACATGTAGCGTGCACCCGCCCATGTGCTTCGAGTTGTCAATGGATTCGCCTTCGCGCTGTGAATCTCTAGCCTCCTGGTTAGGTAAATTGGCAGAGCGAGCGCCCCGGTCAGGCATTCGTCCCGGATTCGAACCCCCGACCAGGACGAATTTTTCGGCGAGTAGCAGAAGTCCGTATGAGAAATACGTGTGGGTTCCCTTGTAGCCTTGTTCTACAAAACAGGTGGAGGCCAATTTTCCCTTTCATAAATGTTACTCCACCTTGCTGATTTCAGCAGAACTCATTTGCTGCATATGGAACACTTCGAGAGCTCGCAAGAGCAAACGAGGCGAAATTTCGGGCCCATGTGCTGTGCGATGTCAGTGCATGTTAAAGAACCCCAGGTGGTCGAAATTTCCAAAGTCTTCCACTACGGCGTCTCTCAGAATCACAGCGTGGTTTTCGGACGTTAAACCCCAGAACTCAATCAAGCGCAGCATGAAATAATATTTCAATGAATACCAGGACACTGCAGCGTACCCGACAACACAGCAGCCAACGGAGCAACAAGAAATCTTTTCCCCGCCATTACCGCACAATGAATTGCGCTGCGTTATAATGACGTCTTTCAAAATTTGCAGAAGTAGAGTTCTGGCGAAAAGTTTATAATAAGAGCTGGGAGTTATACAGTACCGGTGCACTCCTTAATTTCATATTAGCTTTACATTTACATAGAAGCATAGAAACTGGTATTCATAAAATGAGGCTGGGCACAGCCGCCACAAAACATTTTTCACACAGAATTCGACGTGCTGAATCTGGTGAATGTGATTGTGCATTTATAGCCGAAGATATGAACCATTTCTTTCTAGATTGCCCACATCATGACACAAATATAACTCATGTCATTCGAGCCTAGACCGTTTATGTTTGAAGGGATTGAATTGCGCACATGCGGTTCAATTACGCACATGCAGAATACCTTCACTCGGCTAGAGTGGGAAATATTCCAGCCGCCTTGGCTGAACAATATTTATCAAATAGGTCGCTTCTTCGCGCTGTATGGATGATGCGCGAGTGCTGAAGCGTCCAAAGTCTACATCCTCCCCAGGTGACCTCTGTTACCCACAAACAACTACTGCGATCTCACTAATAGCGAGATCAGTTCCAGACGTTAAAAAGGTTAAACACAATACACTAAATCAACACATGCGGGAGTACACTGACGCTAAACGAGTGCATTCGGTGCTAACTTCTGGTCAACCTGAACACATGGCCTTAATAAAGTTGCTTTGAAGTGACAGGCCAGCGGAAGACGCGAGCACTGTCGACGCGAAACAGAGCCATAAAACAGAGTGAGTTCATTCTAAGGAAAGTCAACTTCAGCGTGTTAAAACCACACAGAGCATCGCCAGGCCAGCCGCACGCACCTTCTGCGCAGCAGAAGGTGCGTGCGGAAGAGAGAGAGTGCATCAGCTGAGGCTTACTAAAGAAGCACGCACAACATAGGGTCATGAAGCGTAGGTTAGGGTCATGAAATGTGGGACTTCACAAAGCCTGGCGCTTTCTTCAAATGAAGTCAGTACGCCCGATCCTGTCGATTTCCACTTTTCCTTGTACGTCGCGTTTGTCGGAATGAAAAAAATCTTTAAAAGCCTTTCCCGTAACCTTGTCGCTTGCGACAAGCGGATGCGCAGCAGCATGGCCATAAAATAGCGTTGTCCTCCTTAATATGTTCCTCCTAACATTGTAACCCAATAACACGTACTCAATCCGTTCGCGAGCACAGCAACGTCGTCGCGCAGGTCCGAAAATGGCTACCGGAGCTTGGTGGAAACAAGAAATAGAGAAAAAAGTACAAAGGAGCGCTCGTTTTCCACGTGACCGAATCGGCCAATGGGGGAGCGCAAGAGGATGGGGCACAGCAGATGGCAGGAAGCAAACGCCGGGGAGAGCGCGGTGGCGAAAAGGACAATGAATGGCGCTACCTTTAAAAAGTAAAGGGGCGTTACGAGCGACGAAGGACGCGCTTACCTAGAGCTGCGCCGATTTCATCGCTTCACCCCGAAGGTGGGATTTTTGCGCACTTCAATCGACGTCATCGGTTTCCTAACGACGAGAGGACCTAACCTTACCTAGAGACACCAACCATGCAGAAGCACGCACGACGAGAAGTCGCGATTTTTCCGCGGGATTTCCTGCAGCCACGCTGGATGGCTAGCTAGTCATCTGAAATCAAATCAAATAAACCTACTGCGCCGTGCCGAAGACTGCGGGGCTTCGCGTTGCAGCGTCGACCGAGCCTGCGCGCCGTGGCACCATAGTCTACAGCGCCGTAATAAAACATTTAGCAAACAATAACTTTTTTACCGTATTTCAACATGGCTTTAGGTGTGGTCGTTCTTGTTCTACACAGCTCTTAGAATTCAGCCATGATATTTTTCCTTCATTTGATCTTGGTGTAAAGATTGACTGCATATTCCTAGATTTTAAGAAAGCATTTGATTCCGCCCCCCATGCTTTGCTGTTACACAAGCTATCATCGCTCGGTATCACTCCTTGATTGCTTGAGTGAATTAGGTGTTATCTACAAAATCGCATGCAACGTGTTATAATTAATGGCTCTCCATCTGACTATGTTGCTGTCCCTTCGGGTGTCACTAGGTGATCAGTTTTCGGGTCATTGCTGTTCCTTGTGTACATCAACGATATCGCTCAGGATGTGTCATGCAAACTTCGTCTGTATGCGGATGATTGTGTGATCTATCCCTCTATTAGGTCTCCCACGGACCATGAATTCTTGCAGTGCAATTTTGACTGTATAACGCGCTGGTGTCTTAGGTTCCGTATGTCTCTGAACCCCACTAAGCGCCAATGCATCTCTTTCACTCGTAAATACGATCCATACCTGTTTTATTACACATTAGACACCGTCCAGCTAGCCCGTGTAATTGAGTATAAGTACCTTGGCATTTATTTTGCATCGGATCCTGCTTGGTATAAACACGTTGAATATGTTGCAGCGAGAGCCTGTAGAATGTTAAATTTTTTTAAACGAACTTCCAGGTAGCTGGTCCCAAGATTAAAGAACTACGCTATTTTTCGAACGTCAGACCTATATTTGAGTACGCCTGTGATGTCTTTCTAATATGCTCGAGCTGGTGCAGAACCGCGCAGCACATTTTGTTAGTAGCAATTGCGACTTTACTTCTAGTGTTACTACAATTAAGGATAGGCAGGGGTGAGAATTATTAAGTACACGTAGAAAGAAACGTATCGTTATAAATGCTTTTCACATTTTTTTACTGCGTGGTTAAAATAAGCAAAGAATCGTGCCATTTACCTTCGCATTTCTTATCTAAGAGAAGCCATCACTCTTTAAAAATAAGAAATATTTTTTGTAGAACAAACGTGTTCTAACACTACTTTTTCCCACGCACAATCTCCCAATGGAATCAGCTGCCCCAGGAAATTGCTGATTGTCGCACAGAGGCATCGTTCAGAGCACTACTGCAGCACCTATAGTCTTCCTCTTCTCCTTTTTCTGTTTTCGTGTTATTCTTGTTTGCACATCTATTCTTTTTCTGTGCTATGTAACCCAGTGTATCCCCCCCTGCAGTAATGTCTTAGGGCGCTGCAGGTGTCTTGCATAAATAAATAAATAAAAAGTAAATAAATAAACAAATAAAGGTCACCGTAGAGGCCATGCCTATTTCCCGTGAAGAACTAGCAGCCAGTGAATGGCTGACTGAAGTAAACGACCTCCCGTTTTCGCAAACATCCCCCGATTGCCTCGGAGATAAAGCGATACCGGATAAACTGCTTCAAATCATAAACTGTGAGACCTCAGGTGTAGCTGCGCGGAAGACGGCAACTGAACCCACGCCTCGGCAGCGAGGGCGCTTGCTAGCCAAGGATTCTGTAGCTTCAAACCAGCCTCGCTTACCTAACGATTCACTCAAGCTGATTGTCCGCCCACGTCCTAATATACGGAAGACCTAATACACGCCTACCTTATTCACAACATTTTCGCATACCGCACCTCAGACATCGAAAGAACTGAACGGGTCCTCTAAATCAAAGCGCCTACCATCGACAACAAAAAGTACTAGGTGTCTGTCTACTGTTCTCCAAATGATACCACGGGCCACGGAGTGATACACGGCGTTGATTTCCTAGTGAACCGAGATACAATTCAAGCAGAATTACAAGATAACCGCAACTCGCTTATTGTAAATACTGCGGAACAGCACCGTTGTATTCATCAAATTCGCTCAGGCCCAAGAACCGACCTGAGCCACAGTCGACACACATGTAACTGTTCAAGAAGTACGAGGTGTGCTATCGCCGTAGCGAGCTCGGTCATCAAGCTAATATCTGCACTAGCCCAACTGCGAAATTCAGAGGCTGGGCGTGCAAAACAACCTATGACCTGTGCGGTTGTTTCATTTTATTCCAATGAAAAACGTGTGCTTAAATGCCCGAACTTTGCCCTTTACACAATCACTTAATTTCACATGGATACCATGAATGTTGGAGAGTATATGAAGCGTGGTGACTTTACTTCATTTATTTATTTATTTATTTATTTATTTATTTATTTATTTATTTATTTATATAAAATGTCCGTACAGGCCTCGTCAGAGGCATTGGGTAAGGGGGGCATCAGAAATCAATAGGTCACGCATAAATATTATGCAATATTGTATATGGTGAAGTGGCTAACAGCATCTACATGACAGTGAACATATTTGAGTATTAAGCATCAAAAATTGTTTATGCACAGCGAACAAAAGAACACTTCAATGCAATAAATAAAAATACAGGCAGAAAAGACATCAAGAAATACATTTTGAACACACGTACACAGTTGAAATTAAAATGTACAAGTATGCAAGCATGATTATAACGAAATAAAGAAAACATGGTAGCTAACAAAACACACATATCAACGGGAAAAAAAGAGATATGCATCTGCCGAGGTTACTCAGTGAAATGTGAAATGATGAGTTGGTGAAATTTATCAGGATTATTTTTTTTTCAGATAGAATGAAATCGGGAAGCGCGTTCCACATGCGAATGGCACGAGGAAGCGCCGAAGAATTAAAAGCGTGAGTGCTTCCGTATACGCGAGTGAAACTGAGGAGATTATGTACTCTGCGTGATGTGCAAGGTGAAACTTCAAGACGCAAGGAAGATTTTCTATCAGCAAGAACGTACTTGTGAAGGAGCGAGAAGAGTGCGATGTCACTACGAGTACTAAGGGATGGAAGTGGGAGATCAAGTTTTATTCGCATGATGCTTGATTTGAAAGTACATTTATGAGAGACGAACCCATCGGCCCTATTCTGTACTGATTCAAATAAACTGAGGAGGTTATTATGAGGAGGTGTCCATATTGGAAAGGCATACTCGAGCTGGCGCGAACAAATATCTATAAAGCTAGCTTGGGGATGCTGAGGGGAGAGCTTCGCAGGGTTCGACGTAAGCTTCCTAATGACTTAGAGGCTTTGGCCCATATGGAAGTAACATGAAGGATCCAGGAAAGGTTTGACGTGAGATTAATTCCCAAGTACCTCTACGAAGTGGCTGCAAAAATGGGATTGCTATTTATGTGATAACAGAAATTGGAGACTGAGTGTCAACGTGTAAGGGAGACTACTTTGCATTTCGATAAATTTAGGGACATTAACCAAGTTACACCAATCGAAAATAAGCTGAAGATCGTTCTGTAGTACTTGATGGTCATCGGGGCCGGATATAGGACGGTATATAATGCAGTCGTCTGCGAACAATCGCACACATTGCCCCGCCACGGTGGTCTAGTGGCTATGGTACTCGGCTGCTGATCCGAAGCTCACGAGATCGAATCCCGACCGCGGCGGCTGCATTTCGATGGAGGCGAAATGTTGAGGCCCGTGTCCTGTGCGATGTAAGTGCACGTTAAAGAACCCCAGGTGGTCAAAATTTCCGGAGCCCTCCACTACGGCGTCTCTCATAATCAAAGCTGCATTTCGGACGTTAAACCCCGTAGAACGAAAAATCGCACACAGGAAGCTAGGTTTTTAGGAAGGTCGTTTGTGTATATTAAAAACGGTAGCGGCCCAAGGACGCTACCCTGTGGGACGCCTGAGGTAACAAAGCAGAGGGGAGATGAAAGATCGTTAACAATTGTAAACTACAGGCGATTAGAAAGAAAGCAGCGAATCCAACATAGTGCCTACGAATCTAACTGCAGAGCAGATAACTTTCACATCAGGCGGCAGTGTGCTACGCGGTCGAACGCCTTAGAAAAGTCGAGAAATATGTATCAGTCTGTATGTTGCGATACATGTCAAAATTCAAGTCAGTTCTGAATTCAAAAAGCTGTGTGTCACATGACAAACCATGACAAACCACATGATTGGTGAAAAAAAATTATTTGATTCAAGATGATTGTATATGTGCGATGCAATGATGTGCTCGAGCATTTTACAACAGATACATGTTAGTGAGATTGGTCGGTGGTTATCAGGTGAATATCTATCGCTGCTTTTGAATATGGGAACTACTTTCGCAGTTTTCCAATCAGATGGGAGTTCTCCTGAAGTTAGTGACTGTCTGAAGATGTTATACAATATTTTGCTGGAAGTAACGACGGTATTCTTTAGCGTTTTGGAATTAGTCCCATCTACGGCGCAAGAATTAGATAACTTAAGATACTTTATAAGAGCCACAATGCCGTCATTAGAAAAGGCGATGGTCGTCATATACTGATAGAGAAATTCAGGAACTTCAGGTACGGTGGAGCATTCCTCTGTACAAAAAATGGATGAAAAATATGCTTTGAAGATTGAAGCACAGTTATTATCAGGAAGACGCACGTGATTGCTGTCATGTAATGAAATGTGATTAGTGTCGCGGTTCGGGGAAATGACTTGCCAAAACTTTTTAGGGTTTGAATTCAGCAGAGATGAAAGGTCATGGAGAAAATACTTATCTTTAGCACTGCTTAAGCAAGTCATATTTTTTTAAACACTGACTGTATTTTTCCCAAGCCACTGGGGTGTCCAATTTTTTGGCACTTCTGTAAACGCGTTTCTTTTTGTTTCTAAGTCGTCTGAGGGAATTCGTGAACCAGGGGTTCGATTTATCGTTAGTTATTTTGATTAATGGGAAGCACTCGTTTACTAATGAGCATAGTTTGTCTCGGAAGAGCACCCGGTTTTCCTCGACCGTTCGACTGTGGTGAGAAGGAAGAAATGCATTATTTAAAAATCATTCTATTTCAACATTCATGGTAGCATAGTTACCCCTGCTATAGTCACGAATTGTTTTCTTTAACGCGCCCGCGTGTGGTGACAGAAGCATTAGTCATCATTAGTGTTCAGAATATTAGTGATCATTAGTGATCATTAGTGATCAGAATGTTACACTTTGACAGTCATTTCGTTGTATATATACCTCTGCCGCTAATTTGAGCGCGCGCGCAGGTGAGAACGAGGGTTATGCCACTTGGGTCACTAGTGATCACGCCGTTTGAATAAGTGATATGACGCAGTTTATCAGTCTTTCGAAGACGTTCCCTTTGATATGCATATCGGCAGGCTAGGGAAGTGCAGGTGGGGGTTATAGGCACGATGACGTCGGGTGAGACACAAGTGATATCACGCCGTGTGACTGAGTGATATGACGCAGTTTATTAGTCTTTCGAAGACGTTCCCTTTGATATGCATGTCTGCAGGTTAGGGAAGTGCAGGTGGGGGTTATAGGCATGATGACGTCTGGTGAGACACAAGTGATATCGCGCCGTGTGACTGAGTGATATGACGCAGTTTATTAGTCTTTCGAAGACGTTCCCTTTGATATACATGTCGGCAGGTTAGGGAAGTGCAGGTGGGGGTTATAGGCATGATGACGCCACGTGAGACACTAGTGATATCACGCCGCGTGACTGAGTGATATGTCGGAGTTTATTACTCTTACGAAGACGTTCCGTTTGATATATGCATGTCGGCAGGTCAGGGTGTTACAGGTGGGATGACGCCACGTGGGTCACTAGTGATCACGTCGTGTGACTGAGTGATATGTCGCAGTTTATTACTCCTGCGAAGACGTTTCGTTTCGTATGCATGTCGGCAGGTTAGGAAAGTGCAGGTGGGGATTATAGTTGTGATGACGTCACGTGAGTCACAAGTGATCAGGCCATTTGAGTGATTGATAAGTATCACGTTATTTCTCCTTTAAAGACGTGTTGATTCATATGCGTGTCGGTTGGTTAGGAAAGTCATTTTGTAGGATGATTACATTGTCTGGCACAGGGATTACTAAAACGAGTGACATTTGGATCAAAATGGCTGGCGCTAATGTTAAATCAAATGGCACGCGGATTAATTCCGATGGGGCTGGGATTAAATCTGGTGGCGCCTGGATTACATTGTTCACGCCTGGACTAAACGTGCAGGCGCTCGGATTAAATTGGCTGGTACCTGGATTATTATAATTGGCACTTGGATTAAATTGAGCGGGAAAGCCTGTATATCCGGGCACAGAGTTTCTTGTAATGGTAAGAAACTCTATGGATCCGGGCAGACTCTCATTCACTCGCTCGGCGCGATCTTTTATAAGTCAGTCACGTGAAGGCTCTGTGGTTGACCTTTCCAGCTAGTTCTGCGTATACATTAGCAAAAATTTATTCCCCAAAAAACTATACGATCCTATAATCGTACGCGGCCATATCTTTAATAATTACACAACCAAAGTGTAATCCTATCGATTCATTTTGACTTCCTGGGTATGAAAAGTGTATTCATTTTGACTTCCTAACAGGATGAAAAGTGATAGGTCAATGTAAAGTGGTTCAATGAAGAGGTAATGAAGATATTGAATAAGGATTTACAAGTGACATGGTGATTTGGGTAGCATTAACAGGCTGGGTAATATAAGCCATCATCGTGCCTACTTTTTCAGATTTGGGCACCTTAATTGTCCTCGGGAGATGATCCTTATGCGCTTTCAGCTCGTTCATCTCATACTGCATTGAATTAGCCATGCCAGTCTGTGGATGTTCACAAGAATTGATTATATATGCACGTTATGACGCATTCTCTAAGAGGCAATTTAATAGATTCTTCGTTTATTTTTGCGTCTCATTGATGCCCATTGTGAAGGATTGATAAATACTTCGATTTAGGTAAATATTCAGTCAAAATGATAGCAATAATATTCGCCCGTCGGCAACTTTATACGAAATCGCAAAAGTACAATGACAAAGCGGTTCTTATGCATAAACAGCTATAAGCACCGGTTGTCGACGACCATCAAGTAACCTTGGGCTAAAAGCTGTAGCCGATGTCCGGGCACTCAAACGAGAACAATCGAGCGTCCCGTAAAAAGCTTAAAAATGCTGTCTGCGGCCCCAAATTCAGTGACTATGTATGTTATAATTAAATGCGCTAGCTGCTGCCTTTTACCTTGAGCTGTCAGTTTTCTTTGTCATATGCAATAACGACGTTCCAAATGCAGATGCAGGTCGTCTGCGCTCTGTTCAACGCCAGCGGTTCATGCGTTTGTGCGAATTATGCGCCTCCTTTGAAAGGCAAACGTTAGGCGCAGGGTGGATTCTGCTTGTATGCCGAAATTATTCCCCCCCCCCGCCCCTCCTTTCCCATTTGCTGCAGAATAGCGAGTAGGCGAACAGTCCGCTGGCCAACCTCTGTGATTTTCAATAGAGACCTTTCTGTCTCGCTCTATACCTGGCGACAACTTTCTTTGGCAGTGCAGCCAAGGCTACGTGGGCGGAGCTTCAGCACAAGTGTTAATACGCTAAGTAGTCCGTTCGCGCGAGATTTTGATTTCGGTTTCGCCAGCGCATCCATCATGCGTTTTTGAGTGTGCCACTTTCAAGTGAACCCCGGCCCCACCCTCCGGCTTATATTAACAGTTTTATGGCGGTAGGCAACATCTATAACTGGTTGGTTATTTATAACTTTAACCGAAATAACCTTAACGTAGTACACGTTGATCTACCAGCCATTCACTCAAATACACATGCAAACGCGCACCTTGTACACAACGATTGGCAATGTGCTTTTTTTTAAGATTTCGTTCTGCGAGGAACCGTAGGTAGGCTAAATAATCCGTTTTGTTTGAGCAAGAAGTTGTACTTTTTAAATTCTCTGGAAGATGCAAAAGAACGGCACAATTACACACCACTTATATAGGCAACAAGCCATGAATTCCCTTGCATACACAGTAGCTATTCTCATTTCTGTGACGCAATAACTTCAGTAACTTTCACGAGGCTCTCCTGTGAGCTTGGCAGGGAACGCGTTGCCGCCGACGGGTGGTTGGACATGTTTCCCACCGTTCCACAGATGTGCGCACTTCGAGTTTGCAAGTCCAAGCAAGAGAGAAGCACATCTTGACTGGCCATTGCCAATAACGCAGTTCTTGAGCAAGGTAGAACGCTTTCATGGCAAAGGAGCGCCAAAAACACTTCCAACTGCAGACACGGACGTATGAGCTGTCGCACGCAATGCGTGGCGTTCATTTTCACGAGGGGCACATTCTGAATAGCCGTATCAGCGGCAACAACCAACAGAAAATACGAACCATGTATATCCAATCAAGCAAATAAAATGAGTCATTTATTTGTACTGTTCCTAATAGCTGCATTGCTTTCAAGTTCGCAGACTCGCTGAAGACTGGCAGATCACTGCGGTGTCCAAGTGGTTAGCGTGGTGTGGGACCAACTCGCGCTTGTCGTATCGCTTGCACACAGCACAACTCCTTTCCTCGAGATTATATCCGTACAAGATAATATTTTGCAATACACCCCTGTGTTCGCTTCACTTTCTACGATGACTTCACACCAGCCGACGAACACTCCCTCATGCTCGCTTACGCGCTGCGATGCGAACCGGCTTGCACTTGAGGGTGAGGAAAACTTGGAATTCACAGCAGAAACCGGAAAACTAGGAACAGCAAAAAACAAAATTCGATTACAAGGCAACTTTTCTAAATACAATGAAATAATCTTGAACATGAAAAGAAAGAAAATTAGGTGACATGTCTTATGTTTCGCTAGGTATCGTGCAAAAGTTAGCGTTCGTGGACTACATGCCGGAGCGTAGGAAAAATGTGCGCGCTTCGGCTCCGTAGCCTTCGCTGTGCTCCCACAGAAAGTTATCGCCAAGTATAATGTTTGGAGAAGGCCGCACTTGCAAACACTGTCGCTTCTGCTTTGCCGGCAGCGATTTCACGCTTAAAACTACCCTCAACTACGGTAAAACCACCATTTCTTTTAGGACTAGCCAAGAAGAAATCACACTACTTCGAATCGAAAAGCTCAGCAACATGCCCTATGAGTATACAGCACCATAAAGAAATGCAAAGAAGAAATATTCGTAAAATCGAAATTAACTCACGCAATAAGGAATACAAAAAGGAAACATCTTCTTGACAAAGTTTAGAACAGCTCTTTGGGCATACCATGTAGCTAACAACCGAAAGAGAGCATCTCCCTTCCTTTAATAGCAGCAGCCGGAGCGGTCACCGGTTTGCAAAACGGGGAGGCGGCTGTCAAAGACGCCTGCCGGGAGCATTTTGTTCTATGCGAAAGCAATTTTGTCGGGTAAGGTGATCACTATGCGCATTATAGAATAAAGATTCTTTGCTTCCGGCAAGGCCATTCCTTTTAGCTGAAGAAGATGGCAGAAGATACAAACAGATAATTCCCTACTCGATCGAGTCTACAGAGCAAACCTGGTCGCACGTATGTGGTGTCTAACGTGTAAGCTAAGCTCCAGTAAGCAGCAGTGGTTGGCTCTGAAGCAGTCGCTCAAGTGATAGCGATTCTTATAACGACTTCGTAGTAGACCATGATTTACTCTCATTTCATTATTTGTCCTAATGAACACCCAAGCTTGATGAGGGGCACGATATTTGGAAGCGATTGTAGTACCGCCTCGCTGTCGAAGGCATAGAGTTTGTTACTGTCACCCACTAGACCTGAATCTGGCGCTGATGTCTCACTGAGGAAGAAAAAGTTAGGATGAAGCCTTTCGTCACAAAAATGAAGCCAGCAGTCGTGGCCCAGCACGTGACCGAAACGTAAGCGGAACGGATAATACGTCAGACCGCGCGGAACGTTTCGGTAATCGCGGTTTCCGAACCCTTCCGACTAGTGCCGTGATGCCATGAGGGAAATTGCGGCGTCGAAGCGCGGCGTTTCTTCAAAGGCAAACGTTTTTGTTACCGATCATATTTGTCTCAAACACGGCGTCGAAACAACGGAGACAGTCGCGCTTTATGTCACGGCGAGACTAAGCAAAGGCTGGAACGCGCGCGGCGTCTCTCCGCTACATGGCCTTCCGGTCATGGACTCGCGCGTGTCAGCTAGGTGAGCACCATCAGGTGCTTCGAGAGTATTTAACGCGCACATATGCCTGCATGTCAATATCTGGTGTATGCTACTAGCCCATGAACAGTGAAATAGCAGTAATGTGCACATACACAATGTTTACCGCGCACAGCGGTCATTTTACGTCTGCCGAAGCGCATACCGGCAGCCCAAGTGTGCAGCGTTGCGTTGTAATCTTCTTTCAGCAGGCGCACAGCGCGAAAAATATGCCTTGCAGGAAACTACCGAAGCGTAACGAGCTTTCGGATGCAGCTTTGAGCACACACACAGGCAGAGCAGCCGAGAAATTCTCAACAAGTGCGAAAAAAGCCCGGACAAACACGCATCGATTAAAAGCTATCGTGCACCAAACACATCGGCAGATCTCGATTCCTGCGTGACACTGACGCAAAATGTCACGTGCTGGGCACCATTGGTGGCGTCACGGAGCCTTCGCTTGCCAAGGCTGGCTGCGTGATGTAATGCTCCCTCCTAACTTTTTCTTCCTCCACGCAGTGTCTATGACAATTCGCTCAGCGGCGCTTCCGCCAACATGGGAATTATGGGAATTACAGGCTTCGCATCTCCTTCGGATGGATTTCGTTCTTGAGACTCGCGACGATTGTTGTCTCAACTTCAAACAAAGTGAAAAGTAAATATTTGCAATTGATATTTGCTTTTCTCTCCCGCATGCAAAAATTGATGCGCGAAGTTTCCATGACTTTGAAGTTGAAGGGAAGTAAAGACGAATTTTGCCATCAGGGTATTTGTAGTTTGACGACTGTGCTCTAGGCGTGGCACCACGAAGAAATTATGTTTTTTTCATCTGTGTAAACACACATGTGCATTTCCCTCTCTGAAATACGCAGCATGCATTCATGGAAATAAAAGATGTTAAATTTGGTTAGCAGTGTTGAGCTTTCAACAGAAACACTAATTGTATCGTCTGCTTCCGCGACTGCCCGGCCCGAGCTCGGGAACCGCGAGCGTCTCTCGGAGACGCTATCGAGAACTGCACGCGTTTGGTGTTTTTATCACATGGTTTTTGCAGATTATCGATACAGGTGATTGTACCAGCGGCTCAGGCACCATCTGGATGCCTGTGGCCTCCTGATGGGTGTTTGTTTTTTTTTCGTCACCGATTACTTCCTCACTAAAGCGCGCACGCGCCGCTCGTGATTTGCGCGTATCCGCTATGCTGCAGCCTGCTGCAGCTTGGATGCAGCAGCCCTTCATATCACAAGTAAGTGTGTGTTTACAATTAAAATGAACTTCTTTTCACCAGCCTGTGGATGGAATTTGTCGACGCAAGCGTCTTGAATTGTCTGACCTCCCTTTTCAATACACCGCCGCACCACGGCAACGCGGTTTGAACGCCCACGTTAGAAAGCTGCGCTTTTCGTGCAGGCTTTCTATCGAGTGTGCACCAGACCGCTAACGAGGAAATGCTGAGTGGCGAGCATAACACAACAGGCTGCTGGAATAACGTGATGTGGCAATCCGACGCTGGTTTTTCGTTACTGAGCGTTGCCCTAGCTTTCGCTGTAGTCGAGGCTGGTTATCCTTCTAGCTTTCGTTTCTCCCGAGTGCGCTGCATGCCTTGAACAACCTCGCGGCAGGGTACGCGGGAAACTAAATCAAACCTTCAGAAGTAAGTGACGTGTGTACAGTTCGCGAGCCAACGCGAACCAATCCTAAGCCTGTACTTCGCATCATTCCCACGGTGGTTGAACGATCGCGGCGCCAGATGGCCCTCTAGTTTATAGTATGGAAGTCTGTGGTTTAAGGCGAATGCACTAACAAATAAAAATGTTCTTTAGCAAACACTCTGTACATTTTTGGGTGTTTTATGCACGCAATTCAAGTTTTAGAACCGTCAATTTTGATTGTGTAATTTATAACTGCTTTGTCAGTTAAATACGTTTTAAAATTTTTGAACGTGTAATGGACCAGCGCTGGTTTTTCCTATCTTGGCGCTGTCTGTTTTCTCTGCAAATAAAAAAGCAAGACATAAATCACGTTTTCCTTGAATACTAAGGGGGAATCTATTTCTTTGACGCCCTTCAATAAACAGTGAAAATGGAATTACTTAGAGCTCACAAATGGCTGTACGCTGGAAAGCACTGCGACGCGACGAGCACTCTTTCCTGTCATCAAAAGAAGAGGCGTGCAACGCCGTGGTGTTCACTGCTCTTCTTGTGTCCGTGTCCTGCACGCCTCTTCTTTTGATTATGGAATGTTACCAACTCGCTCAACTTTCTGTCCTTTTGAACTCTTTCCTGTGTCTCCACCTTTCTGCACCCTTTCCTGTGCCTTTTTCTTCGAAATCCCCTAACATCATTCTTCTTACTTCTAATATAGCATTTTCTTAATACTGGTTATGGTAACTTACCTCGTGATTGAATGCTTTCGTATCTCCCCCGCTTAAAGGGGCTCTGCGACACCAATCGAGCACGCCGTTGTTAGCGCTTATTCTAGAACTGCAGTATGCGGGGATACCACAGCGAGAGTGGGAGCGCCACAAGTGGTTACAATTCTATTTCAGCGAAGAAACCACGTTCGGCAGTGTTTTTCTTGAACCGTGGCGGCACACAAAGGCGAATTTCGTTACGGGAAGTGACGACGGCCGTGGGGCCTTGTGATCGGTTTGACAAGCCAATTCGCATTTTACAATCATTTATCCCTGTTAGTCCGCGCCGTTCAGCACAAAAAAAAAATATGAATACTCATGTCCAGAGATGTCCTGGACCCATGCACGCACGCTTTATTCCGGGTGGTTTAAAAAGCGTAGCTAGCGCTTCCACTAGGTATACCCCCGAACACGTGAAACTTGCTTGCTGTCTGTGTGCTGCTCGGTGAATAGAGTTGGTAGTCAGCCGCTTTCCTGTCTTCCTTGCGATTTTCATGTGTTCGTCTGGTTTCTTGGCTGGAATACGTCTTTTCGTTAATATAATGCGCCAACTAGCCCTACAACGTGTTTTACTTGCTGTCTGCCCTCAACGAAGACGCAGCCGCGCGAGGAGGCGATTGTTCTGGTTTTCTTTAGTTTTTTTTTCCTTTCTTTTGTGTGTGCCGGGCGGCGAAGGGCTGCAAGGAACCGGTCGATAGCACGAGCGGTGTTGTGCTATGTAGCAAGTCGACTCACCGGTGCACCTGAAAGTGCTGGAGGTTTGTCACTGACACCATAGAGGCGAAAACGAAATTTGTTTTCAGTATAATATCTCAAAAGCTGACTGCTTCTCCTCATAGAGGAGGTCGTGCTACAGTCGTGCTGCTGACTGACACATGTGGTTCGTCGTCCGTGCTGCAACCCCGATGACAACACTGTCAAAACGAGCAATGGCAATGTAATTTGTACAGGCCACCTAGAGAAGAAAGCCCTGACTGGATGCTGACACATATGTCAGTGGGCGAGCGAAATGCGAGAGGGTTCTTGTCAGGCCGTCTGCTCGTGTTTTGAAATTCGAGGACTAATAACTTCAGTTTTCGTGCACCGATTCGAACAATTACTTTTGCGCTCATCTCAGTATTCTATAGTACACACACTCCAGTGCTCCAGAAAGGCAGTCGAGAAAGGCCCGAACGGCCAACCCCACGCATCTACTCTGGACATTTTATTAATCCCACATTTATGAATTAAAACAAGAACAACGTGCTCTTCGGCGGCCTCTTACGCTTCAGCCATTAAAAGAATTTGGGAGCGTGGTGAATGCCCTTGTCGTACAACCACATCGCTATCACTTCTAGTCAGACTTAATTTTTGAACCTTGTGCTGATTTTTTAGGTGTTCGTTACATGTCTGTATCTTACATTACACGAAAAAAGCGACGCATAATAAACGCACCTTTTTACAGAAGGTGTACGCATGCAAATTTGCATGGCTCGGAGGGAGGGAAACACTGAAGTTGCTATACTGCGTTATTAACGCCGCCGTCCTCTGGCACAGAGACGCAATATTATGACTTACTTGGAATTCACATACCAGACGACCTGAAGCGGCACCGCTTATGCAGGCCGTCCTAAAGAGTACGCATGTCCCAACAGCTGCGAAATGGCGTGCACGTAAAAGCTTTGCCCGATTTTTCCTGCACGAGTGATCCGTAACCCATAGTCTGTTTCAGCAGCTCCGCGCAGCAGAACCAAAGCTACGAGGCCATTGAACGCAGAATTCTTCCTTAGCGAGACGAATTGCCATTATTACGACACGCACACCCCGCTTAATCTTCCCCCTCCCAGAGCTGCAGCTACCGCTGCAGCGCCCGCCATTGGCAGATGACAAGCCGTAGAAGGGCACGCGTTTTAACAAGTGTTCGTCATGAGGATTGGTCAAAGAGGGTTGTAGCTTCCACAGTGCTGCACGGAACTTTTGAAACAGACTATAGCACAGTGACGAGTGCTGTAGGAGAGATGAAAGTTGCCCACTCCTGTCTGTACTTGTTGTTAGTACCATGTACGTGCCATCTCGCGTGGTTATACTGTAAGCTCTAGCGTTCTTTTCAGGGCCCAATCAAAATGCCTGTTGGGATGGAGCTTCCATGCCGAATCCATTTGTGTAGGAGTGACGACTCTTGGAGGAGGTGACATTTTTGCTTACATTGCATTAGGCTACAGAAGACGTGGACATGCTTCTTCGGACCTTCTCCCTATTTACAAACAAACGCCCCCATGCAGCTCCCAGGCGACTTCCGGCGAGGGGCTTCTCACAGACAACTGCAGAATCAGTGTAAGCAGGTGCATGCGTCCTTTTGTACTCTCGTTGGGGTGACCCAAACAACAATAAAACGCAGGAACAAAGTGCTTGGGGACCCCAGAGAACGGGAGCATCTTGGGGGCCGGGAAAACGGTGTATAATTTTTATGGCCACATTAGAAGAGAAGCTCAGGTTAAGATGGAGGCTTGAATCGATGAACATATCGAACAGGTAATGTCGCAGGAGCCAACGTTTCGACAAGTGGATTGGTTTCGTCAGGACGGCGACCTGGCCAGCCTCACTGCAGCAGCAAATGGGGCCCTGCTCTGCAACCGACAAGGTCCTGACGAAGACAAGTCCAATTGTCGAAACGTTCGCTCCTGCGACATTCCCTGTTGCTAAATCGTTTCTAGCGATCTGTTCATCGATTACGGCCACATTGTAGTTCGACGCAGCCTGAGCATCAGCTAACGCCGGCGATGTTTGGCGGCGCCAAGTTCATCAGTTTACGACGACGCAAAAAACGGACCACTCCGTAGTAGAGCACTCCTCGTGCTGTGCTCGGGCCTGCCCTCATTCCAGGGCCTGGGCCTTAGAAGAACGTGCGCAGGCGAATGAACAAAATGAAAAGCAGTAAATTATTCTCGTCTTGTAAAAGCGGTACACACTAACGCGCCTGTAAAAGCGGTGCAGACAAGAACACACTTCCGTGGTGTATAGTTGTTCAAATTTTGCACAGCCGTTGGAGTCGGATGTCGCTGAACAGGAAGTAATGCTTTGCATTATTTCGACATTCAAAGTCAGGGACTCGACGTCCGTTTCAGTGGTCGAGTATCCTTGATGGAAGAATGGCGGTTTGCTTTTAGCGTCAGGGAAAGTAGGTATAACAAAGATGCATGTGCCCATATGGTGGAAGTGTGGCTTGCGGATACAAAATACAAGCGCTTAAAGTCCCATATTGTATAATTGACCGCGCATAAACTGTATTCGGTGGCGGTGGTGGTTTATCTGGAATTTTTTGGCTATTTCGTCGCAGACCTTGTAGATTGCAGACCAGGGCCCCATTTGCTACAGCAGGGAGGCTGGCCAGGTGAATCAGTCATCGCTGATCGTCCGAAACTGCAGTTCAATTGCGCTTATAATATGATACGCTTACATTAGGAATAATAAGGGCCCTACAAAGTTATTGTCTGACCTCCACAGTAGTGGAACTAACGGATAATCCTCAATTTGGACTAGATCTTTGTGCTTTCGTTATGAACGTAATCCCGTAATCTTATGTTATATTCAGTTTGAGCTTTTGATCAGCTGGGGCACTGAAAGAAGGCGATGCACTTCACTTTTCCGACAAGGGCGTGTATTAACCACAGGCTTTCCAAAATGCTTCAAAACTAGTGAAACACGAATGAATTTCCTTTGTGGTAGATATTCCCTAAAAATGTCCTAGCTCGTAGTCCGAGAATTTCGATTACTAAAGAAATTGACCTCAGTATCTACGCTATGTTCCAGAAGCTTGCAAAAACACGACGTTGGCGATATTTGGGGCTAATTTCTGTAGATTTCAGCGTCTACTTTCTTTTCCGCGGTCATGTATGATGCGCACCTTCAAACAGACGGTAGGAAGAGACGTGTGAGAACACTGTCGATGAGACAAACGAAGAGAACATTGACGTAAGCTACGTAAATGACAAGTTTAATAATCTTCCTGTTTACCTTCAAAAAAGAACGTTTTCTTTTTTTGTGCCATCAACTCCATGCGTAAAGTACATACTTTTTATATGATGACTACTGTTCGGCGTGCAAGTCATCGGAACACGGTGAATTGCTGCTAGCTTATAAATGGGCGACGACATGAAGTCAAAGAAAACCGCCCTAATGTGATGTTTCGGCACCGACATACGAGGCTTTAGGCAGTCTATAGATAAGGTAGACTTGAATACAAAACTACATTTGATATTAGCGAAGGGAAGCTCCAAAAATAGGTAAAAGACTTTACTTGGTGACTAACTCGCACACAAAGCATTCTCTGGCGCCTAGCAATGTTGATCCACAAGACTCATGCGCAATGCAGAAAAGCATCCCTTGATGTCCTGCATAACTCCAAGTTAGTTAATTGTTGTTTATTGATTGTAGACGGGTTAATCATCCTGTCGGGCTCGAACGTGTGACTACTATGACTCGAAAGGAAGACCTTCACAACTCGAACCCCTGCCGACAGATTAATGTGGAATGAGGTGCGCTGACATGCGGAAAGACGGATGCATTAATTTAATGGGTGAATACACTAGTTCAATTTTAACAATGAAGCTGTTTAAGCTATTGGTGAAACTGGAAAAATCTGCAGAAAACTCCGCTAAGCTATGTAATGCTAGCATAACAATGCCACGCTGTAGTAAAGACAAAGCTTCCTAGGACTAGTCAAGGTAAGGCCGTCTAATTCAATGGAGCCTAATTAAGATTCCTAGGACTAGTTAGGTAAGGCTAAGTCTAATTCAAAGGAGCCTAATTAGGAATAATTAATTGAAACCTAGTTTAGACAGGACTAATCCAACTAAGCCAGACCAAGCCAAACTGAACTAATTCAAGCTTAATTGAGCTGTGACAAGTAAGCCACATCTAATTATGCAGATACTAATGATTTACCAGTTAATTAAGTTTAATTAAGGTAAGACTAATTACGAGGAGCCTAATTTAGCTGATATGAGCAATTCTAGTGAAAGCGAGCTTCTAAATAGACCCTGTGTAATTAACTAGTACTAATTAAATCACGCACAGCTAGGTTATTACTATTTAAGTCAAACCTAAGCTAGCACTTATTAATCCAAGGTAAATTATGCTAAGACTTCAAGGTCAAGCCTTACTAAGCTGAGACTAAATATTTCAGGACTAATTAGGCTAGCACTGATAAATCAGGCCTAATTAAGGTAATACTCATCGAGCGATACCTAATTAAGATAATATATCAAAGCACAGCGTAACTAGGCCTAAACTAATTAGGCCACGTGTAATTAAGATGGGACTAATTCAACCCAAGCAGATTTATATCATAACTAATGAAGCTCAGCTTATTAAGTCATGTGTGATTAGGCTAATTTATTTAGACCGAGCCTAATTAGCGTAACACTAATTAGGTCCTGGCTAATTAAGTTAGGCTAAGTCAAGTCTCAATAAACTCAGACTATTAAGTTACGCCAAATTAAGCCAAACATTACACACGTCATGATTTTAATCCACACTAATTTACCTTAGTCAACCCTAATCTGCTGTAATCCTTAATTCACCTTAATGTAAGTCTAGCATAATCTGCTCTGTAATATGCCATAGTCCACCTTAATGCGCCTCAGTCTGTCTTAATCCACACTAATGCGCCTTAATGAGCTCTAATCCACCCAAATACACCCTAATCAGACCTAGCTGTGGGCGTTTATTAAGCACGTCTTCATCATCTGTATTTTATCATCATCACCATGCGTTCTGCGTATCTTCTTCATCGCTGGTGTATGATCATCATCATCGTGTTTTTGCCTAGCGCGTTGGCATCATCGAGCGACCTGCCGAGCTACTGAGAATAAACGTCGTCCACACTGAGGCCTCATACTAGTCCTTTAATCCATCTTATATATATTTAATCCACCTTATTTTAGGTTCGACCCCAGCCATGTTATTGAGTACGAGTACTAGAAGGTGGCGCATTGTAGTATCATACGGAATAAACCCATCTACAATCCCTGATGAATTGTCAATTAAAATTTGGGAATAATTTGTTGGCTGCTGTCATGCATTTGTTGGTTTCTTGGAAAACTATATTTATGGTGACTTTAGCACCGCACCGTTCGCGTCCACGCCGACGTAGTTTACAGACGCCTTCCAATGGCATGTATGAGACTTGCGCATTAACAAATATATTTTTTACATATTTCCAGCAACTATTTTGCCTGTATAGGTGCTCACAACGCAAGGAGAAGCGAGCGCACGGCACGCACGCGCTTATGGTTTTAAAAAACGTGCGCTGCGAAGGGCCCGCACACAGGCGCGGCGGGCGTGTCTGCCATCGGCCAATAGCAGCGACGCTCCTCGTAAATGCTTTATGACGAAAGAAAGCCTACACAAGGAGCGTGAGGAGAAGCCGCTTTTTGAGTTGAGGGCTCCTGAGGAAGTGGAAGCTTTGTGCTCCGCTTGTGCACGCTATACGCTTCGCGGATGACTACAGCATTTGGATGAGATGTTCCTTACAGCGTAGGCAAGCCGTATGTTTTTTTCACCAAGCCCGGAGGGTGGTTCGGGACCCCTTTGAATAGGAGCCCTCGAGGAGCCATGTAAGTGCGCTATACCACTGGTGTATGGGGACCCCTCCCACATGGTTATAGAGAGTAAAAAAACCTACTGCGCCAGGCCACCAGCACTTGTAATGACGGTGCTTGTGTAACGCGATTTTCGCTTCTAATGTGTGGTACTCGCCATCATAGTAATACAAATGTTCTGCTATGTAAACAACCGCTTAATATAACGTGTATAAGGCGGTAAGTAGCTCAAAATTTCGACGCTTATAAATGACTCTAAATTGCCTGTTTTATGCTGCTCTTTCCTATGTGGCCTAATTTTTTGGAGGCCATGCCTATACGGCTCTTTTTATGTGGGGTCATGTCGTTGCCACAAAGCCGCTTAAATGCAGCCGCTTAAAACAACACATACCATCGACTCGCTTAATCGGTATTTCAGTTCAAATCTATTCGACTTACCAAGCGGCCCAAAATTATGCGGCCGCAAATATAAGTGGTACTTCTCGAAATCTAATGAAAGAAAAAAGATTCTCGGCTCGATCTCCCATGCCTGCGTTGCGCACCTTGAGTCATCAGCACTAGTGAGGACACTTGTAATTAACAACACAATGTGTAGAGCACAGCCAAGTACATTTACTCAAACATGCAACAGCGAGGATTCAACCCAGGTCAACCGCGTGAGAAGCAGACACTAACCATACCACAACACCGTACATGCACGACGGGGTGATTTCATTCCAGAGCCCGTGGGAGACCACGAAAGCGCGAGCTTTGAAGGAAGGAAGGAAGGAAGGAAGGCAGGAAGGAAGGAAGGAAGGAAGGAAGGAAGGAAGGAAGGAAAAACTTTATTGGGCAGATGGGTTTGCACCCTTTACGAGCCCTAGGCCATCGCACGGCCATCACATTGTGCCTATGTGTCCAGACCACGCAGTGCCAGAGCACTGGCACCGCGGCTCACACAGCGAAGCTATATATCCAGCTCCTGCGACGCAAGGAGGCCCCCCATTCCGCACGTGCTGATGGCGGGCTGCCCCGGCGGGATAGGATAGGCAGGGCAGGCAGAGAGAATGTGGTCTAATGTGGCGGGCGACTCTCCACAGAGAGCGCAGTCCGGAGACATCGGGCGGAAGTGGGATAGGACTTGAGTAACCTGTAGGCGCTCGCGCATTTGGCAACCGAAGTGGCTCGCTAATGGATGCGCCCCCGCCTGATTGGCAACGCTCTCTCGCTAGCTCGCCGCCACCGCCGATCCGGGAACACGACGCGGCGGACAGGTGGGGGTGCCGTGCAAGACAACGCGCAAGCCTGCGCACCAGGAGTTATCCCGTCCTGTTTTTGGAGGATGTTTGCACGGCAGGGTGGCCGTGGTTTGCCCGTATGGATGGGGGGCCAGTTAACATTGGTCGCCGCTTGGCGATGCGCCTTCGGCGCTTTCATTAGTTTGCTCTTGTGACCACTGCCAGAACCAGGAGCGTCCGCGGCGGGGGCTCCAGTCCCTGTAACGAGCACCCCGTAGTAACAACGCGATGCTGTAGTATGTGCTCGCCCGGGCACATGTACACCGGTTGAACAAGCCAATTTCCTTTAATAAAAATTATAAGCCATTGCTACTACAATCTGTGTTTATCTTTCCATAGTTCGAGGCTGCGATTCCATTCAGACATTTCGAAAATATTCTAAAAAGTAACAATATAACGCCTTGAACTATTGGTCCCGACAACGCCTGAACAGTAAAGGAGCACGGTTCCACTGTCCCTCCTGCATATAAGTGTATACTTTCTTACGAGCTAAACAGAATGCATGCGTCTACTGTTCCTATAAGTGACATCAACACAACGTGGATAGCAACGTCGCTATGAGTATCCTCTGCGTTTTCGTATTGTTCGTATTGCTACCACTATGCGTGTATCCAACCCGATTGCCCAAAAAGGCCGTGGGTTCGCACTGATGTTTGTATATTTCGTTTCAACTTTCGTGACTTCCTTACAAGTAGCTGATGACGACTTCTTAAGAAATGTCGAAAAGCTGCAAGGCCAACCAGTCGTTTATTTTTCCGTTTATAACCATCGCCACCGTCCATCACACGTTGCTCATGCAGTATCCCAGGACGTTGCACGTTCCCGGTCTCCCACTGTTCTGTGGAAAACAAAAGCGCATAAGTTATGCGGCAATTTGAATGCGTTGCATTCCAGCCACGTTCAAGAGCTCTCTCTTAAATTACGGTAAGATTGTACAAGGTCATTCTCCAAAGAGCGCTGCACAGGACCGCGAATCTTTTATTGAACAAGGTCACTTGCAAAACACAGTCCTGACAGCATTCTACCATACTCATATCCTCGGAATAGTTACGTATTCAGCTGCGTTTTAAGGAACATACCATAAATCGAAAGGTCACCACGTCATCAAGCCAGGAGGCGACACTTCATCAGGCCATTTGCAACCACTAGCTTCCGCGAGCGATATCCTTGGGATTTTCTTATTTTTATTGTTTTCGGAGATTCTGAATAAGGTCTTCGCAAGGCGTTCAGGACAGTCGGTCGGGTGGTCTTTAGCGTTAGCAGGTACCTCCGTTTCTAAACCCATTGACGCCTTCATGGGAAACGAATTGCTGGGACTCGAGCTAATTCCGTAATATCAACCCCACTCCTCCCTTATTGCTCTTTTGGACTAATTTTTCGTTATTCTTACAAATATCAGACCAGACATACCTGTCGACAGCCTTGGTTTCTGCACACAGGAGAGTAACTCATCCGAATGTGCACAGAAAGTGTATGTATCGCCTCCTTCATCAAATGCCTTTCGTGAACACGCATGTGCTCCACTCTACGCACAATTGAGATAGGTGTATCCTATGCGCTGCACTCCTTGCTCAATTTAATCAACATTCTCTATATACCCTGATGGTTAAATCTTTCTTGTACCAGACGTATGCTCCCATATCCCACCTACCTCACACAACTCTACACTGTATGTTTAGATGTATAATAATTTACTTTTCCCCATTGTGCAATCTCCATAACAACCCTCCTCCGGAGGGGAATCGTAGGTGCTGAACAAGAATAGTAATCTCATCGGGTGCGGGCGCAATAGTAGCAAGTCATTCTTTGAATGCCAAGTCAAAATCCTCAAGAGGTGGTACTAATGCAGTTATTCAAACAGTGATGAGCAGACAAGACTAAAAGGAGTGGTTAGCTATTTCGCGCTGATTACAGCAAAAATGTGCAGAGATGGAAGGCCAGAAAACATGAACTGTGTAAACTAAGTTCCCTCTTGGAACGGATGCATCCTCAACCTCATTTCGGTTACCGCACATCTTACCTGCGCCGTCTCAGAGCACAACCGTCATAGAAAAGGAACTGGCTCACACGTGAACCGGACCAGAAGTGGCCATGTAGGTTGGTTCGGTCATGCGGTGTTTGCAAACCGTGCCCACTTGTTTAGGGGACCTGCCTTAGAACAGTTTTGTTCGGAGAGGCATAGCATTTGACGCATCCTCAATCGAAGACATTTGAGAAAGCGTTTTAAACAAGAATGGAGCTACTAGAGTCACGAATGACCCTTTATTACAAGATCCCCCTATATGTGAATCACGTTCTCCTGAAATTCAGTGCAGTGGTTGTTTGATCAAATGTAAAATAAGGTCTACGACCAGATACACAAGTACACAGTTGTCTTTCTGTATCTGCTCATATTTACCAAAAGAATGATACCGATTCGTATCTTGCACATGCTCCATCACAAGCAGCCGCAATAAAGATTTTCATCTATCTCTTCATTTATGCATCACTATCAGTACTCGTTCTACCACCTTGGCCATCAAGTGTGCCGAGCTTTGTAAATAAAATAACACAGAAGGCTAATTTACACACAGTCCTGAGCTTGCCGATGCCCATATTACCTTTGTACATGCGGTGCCGGGTGGTCGGCAGTAGCGGTACGGTGTCTGACGGTTTTTCACGTAGCACAGGAACTGGCACTCATCGTAACCCTGAAACAGAGCACGAACGCATCCTTGTGTGCAATTTCCGAATTGTACCTTTTAGGATGACAACAATTTGTATGATATTCACTCTATCTTCCCTGTCAGCTAAGTCACACATGTGGTGTGAGGCATAATCCATATTATCATACACACATATTCCATCACCTGCCAGCTCCACGTCCACTACTGGACGAAGCCTTATCCCAACAATATATTAATCTACCCCGTCCTGCGCTAAATAATTCCGTTTTAAGCCTGAGAACATCTAAATTCCATCGCCCCATCTCATCTTTCGTCGGCCTCGGCTGCTTTGTCTGTTCCTTGTTAACCATTCTGTTGCTCTCACTCTCCACCTGTTACCTTTCCTTCGTATAACGCAAGACCTGCCGAGGTTGATTGTGCAGTGAAACTGTCTTCGGCTGGGAGCCAGGAATTCGTGGCATCTGAGCGGAAACACCGTGCGCCACTGGCGAAGGCAGAGGAAAGTATCTCAGCGCAGAAAGGCGCACTGTGTGACGCGGGGAAAGGTGCGAAAGGCACTTCTGAAATAGTGTGGAAAGTTGGGCTACTTAGAACATGTGCATGGTAGCTGCGCAAAACACTGAGTCCAAGGACGAGCGCTGTCTCGCATCTTAAAAAAATTATTTGGAAGAACAGACAGAAAAACGAAGCAAATGAATCAACTGAGTGATAACAGGAAATGGGTGAATTAGCCAGTAATCTAAGTATCACTTAACAGTATTGATGTGCACGTGTGCTGTTGTGATACTACGTGAATCTGCCCACTCATTAGGAAGAAATTAGAGCACAGTGCCAAAAAAAATTGACGGCTGCGGGAAAAACTACGCAAACCGACGTGTGGAGTTTACAGATGCGGTGTTGTATATCAGATTTCACTTACGTGTGGGAACTCGTATGTGAGGCGAACTGGCATATGCATTAACGTGCGTTTAAAGGAGAACAATCAGTCAATAAGTCTGATACCAGGCATCTTGCGTCTCACTGCAACACATGTGAGTGTTCACCTGTTTTTGTAGATGCTAAGGTCCCTTCAACACATGATGCAAAGTAACACGTGAAGTGATAGAAGCATTTCATATAAAAAGAATGGGAGACGTATGCGTCAGCCATCGCTGTCACTAACTGACAAGAGCTTGCCTATTTGGTAAGCACGTGTTTTTTTAAGTGGTACTTACACTACTGACTAGTTCAGCTGATTGCATCACTCACTTGTTTCGTTTCCTTCGTTTTCCTGTGTATTCTTCGAAATATTTTTTTAGTTACGAGATACCACTCTTCATGCGCGTTTTATGTTCCTTGCGCTGTTTTTCGTACTGCTATAATGCACTTCTGAAAAGCAGCGCAATTACGTGAAACTCCAATTGTTCTCTCAGTGTCCAATCTCTCCTGATACACATTGGGGCCAAGATCTCCCTCTTTTTACACATAAGCTTCTTTGCAAGAAAGGAGCGAGTGTTGTCGCAAAAACTCTTTCTTGTTAACATTTGCTTAAAGAAACATACGAGTGCAGGGGGCTCAATGGCCTGTAAGCTGACTGGGCATACTATACCTGCGTGGATGTAAAAAGACACGAAGAAAGCATTTTCATAATTCCCAGTCGTATGCTGTTATCTGTGAAACTTGTGCAAGTTAAGCAATGGGTGCTTACCAGTGTTAATTAGAATCTACGTGAAAAATGGAGAGAACCATCCATGAGGAGTTTTTTGAACGCATAAGAGAAATGCGCCCAATGACCGACTTTTTATTTTTATTAAAAGCATTATGTTTTCAGATTCAAGTCATTATGCACAGCTGCGTATCGCTATGTGAACTGAAGAAAGAACCAGGGAATGACGCCTCATTCTTGTGCTAAAAGAAGCGGTCGAAGAATGGCCGTCATGCACGTGCGCGTAATTTGCTGATTTACCGAAGCCTGCGACGCCTGGTTTGGATGCACACTCTCGCAGAGGTCAGACTCGGTCACTGAAGGCTGTCGCCGGCATTCAGTGCGAATGCAAACCTGCAGTCAAGTATGGTCGATAGTTAAAGAAAGACTCTTAACATTATAAAGGCGGCGACGGCAGCGTAAAAACCATGCTTCGCACAAGCCAATTGTGGTAAAGAAAAATACTGGGAAATGTTCATAGGCAACGACGATTATGTTAATGGCTACAGGCGTTAACACAAACGCAGGACATCGTCACATGTGCGGTAATATTTATTCAGGCTATTGATAGTAGCCAATTTGTCCAATCAAATTTTTATCATCAGTAAAAAAGCCTGCAAAATTCATGCCAACAGGAGGAGCAGGCGGTGCTTGTACGAAGGGGATACTGAGTTTTTGTAAGCTGACCCTACCATCACCAACTCGCCTATTATATATGCAGCCTCATAATACAATATCCCCATGCAGCACTTTGTTTCGTGGTCCGCTCAGAAATGCTAACCCATATTTCCTCCAAGGCCAGTAACGCCTGTAATTATCTGGCCTTAGCATGCCTTAGGGCGAGTAGCAAAACTCGCATATTCATCGTTTCGGCTGTGATTGCGTAAGGCTTTTCTGCATAAATCCAAACTAGAAGAGAAGCTCAGGGGAAGATGGATGCTTGAATCGATGAACAAATCGCAAAATACGATTTGGAACAGGGAATGTCGCAGAAGCCAACGTTTCGACAAGCGGACTTGTCTTCGTCAGGGCGGCAACTTGCCGCCCTGACGAAGACAAGTCCGCTTGTCGAAACGTTGGCTTCTGCGACATTCCCTGTTCTAAATCGTACTTTGCGATTTTCTGCATAAAGGTATACGTGTGTTCCAACACTCACGCGAAAAGTAATCACGATTACACTGTCGCCGAAGTGCAACGTTATGTACATTTGACACAGACGGTTCTCTATCCGACGTGTCGGTCATGCTTACTTTCTCCTACTACATCAAACATGAACTAAAAGTACCTTCTCCACGCCGCAGGATAGGCCGTCGGTGATGTTCACGTGGTACGCGCGCCCATAGGCCAGGGTGCACAGCACACTGCAGCTGTTCTCAACCTGAAGTGGCGCGGAAGAACCGCACTGTAAGCATTTGTTCACTAAGTCTCAAAAGGGAAAACAGATAAGCACAGTGTAAATAGCACGCATCATCGCTCTTGCCTATTCTATTTGTTACGCTGATGGAATCCATCAAACTAGCCTCAAATTTAAGTGTCACGCTCTCTCTCGGACCAAGAACTCAAGTTATGCCAACGTGTGCAGCTGTCACTGCTGCTTAAGCAGCCAGCCTCCTCAGGCCTTCTGAAATTTACAACTTTCGTTTCTTTTTGTCTCGCATACTGCAATAAAGCCGTTCATTTTTAATTCCTGTGATATACAACGAACCTATAAGAATGGTTCTTTGCAGCATCTAACAGGTATAAGTAAACTTGACCCTACACCTGGTGATGCATTTCTGTTTCTTTAAGAACTCCTGAAAAAGTCACCGGGGGTTAATACCGCTAGCCACATTCTCCGCTTATGCACATCGCTGCAGCTCAGCAGACCAGAACCGGCCGGGTCTGCCGTTTTGATGACCTTCTCTGTGCAAAAATTAGTAGGGTGATGCACTATTTACACATGAGGTCTCTTTTTAACAGACATTACACGTTTTTGCGCTAACCGACATATTACTGCCGAATAAACTCATCAATTCATAATTTTTTTCCGGTTTCGCACTTAACGTCTTCCTCTGATTTCGGGTACCACTGTTTCGCTACACAGCTGTACGCGACCTCGCTGAGCACTGGTGAACTTAGACGCGGTAAACTTAGGTTCAGGTGTAGTGGAGAAGTTGAAGATCACCCGCTTACCATATTTAACACGCTGTAATTCAACACCCCAAAGAGCACAGAACATCCTGCTTATTTAGAACGTTCACGACACAAGCCGCTATGTATGATTAAACTAATATTATCTGCAGGGAAATAGAAGATAGCGCTGCACCGCAAAGAAATTTCCTCGTTGTAACTGAAGCCACGAAACGGTTGAATTAAGAAATGTGCTTTTAAAAATTACATTTTATATTAAACGTCCAGATATCTGTACGGCCAGTACAGTTTGTGCCCACGGGTATTTTGCATACACAGTAAGGCAGTACCCTAATCGCAGCAAAGTAAGTTACCTTTAAGAGATTTTGTACAATACGTAATTTGTAATATTTAGAAAGTCCAACGCAACAGATATGTTTACGCATGATTATGCGAAGGAGCAACGACCACCGTCTATATTAAAGGTATGAACTTCCAGGGTTTTACGTGGCGAAACCACGCTCTGATTGTGAAGCTCTTCAGAGAGCAGAACTCCGCATAAGCATTTACTAGCAGTGTTTTCATAACGTGCAGCTTATTCTTTAAGAATGCAGCAGTGTCAGAACTTAGCGACGCGATGGCGTAGTGGGGAGAAGCCCGTTAACCCCTTTCCTGATGGCTGTCAGTCAGGTGCACTAGCTGGTGGTGTTATTCCGTCAATAAGAGAAGAGGCACACGTGTTCTTTTCGCAATGATAAGTGTGTCGCGGAAAAACGAGCTCACGAGGAATGCTATGATTTTATTAGGGGAGGACTAGATGCTTCCACAGACGGCAGAATACTTTGCGTGTCTTTTATAAGTGCCGAAGTGCCACTGTAACAGGTTTAAAGCGTCATCATCGGACGCATCTGATTGACAGGCTTGATGGGCAAGTCTGTTGGCGACGGAATAATGACAATGAAAAACAAAATCGAAGGCTATGAAATGTGATTTCGAGATCCCGCTATGGATGCATTTACAGCCTTTATTCATCCCACTGAGCCACTCTTTCGTATGAGCCTTTGCGTTCCCTCTCACGGCGTCAAAAATGCCACTCAGCTGCGACGATCTGGTAGACACCAGGAGTTAGCTCGGCGGCGACTTCAGGACTGCATCTGAGCTCCTAATCAAGCCGTTTGTCCAAAATACGGCAGCGAGGTAACAATGCGATGTAAAAAGACTCCCGAGACAGAAACGTTTTCGCTATTTCACGAACGTTCCGAAGGTATATGTCTGCTTGACACATTGCGTTGTTAACCAGAAAGTCAACACTACTATTGACTGCTTGTGCTATAATTTACGAGTCTTCCTGGTGTACATTTACATAATGCATGTCTGGCATACTTCGCTCCATAGCTGCATTTGCTCCATAGGCTTGTTTTACCTGATGATTGACCATTCTGTAACTAAGTTACGTTGTCTGTAACTAAATAACATGTATTTCTATATTTAAGAATTCTCGTTACCCATTTTCCTTCCCGGCACCTGCAAGAATCCTTCGAGGTGTGTGGTTAACGGGCGAGAAAGTATGGTTAAGAGGTGAATCGTAAGGTGCAGAACAGCCTTCCCCTTTGCCAGCGGTTTGAACACCTCTGTCCCACTATCCTGTTTACCAAGTCTCCAACTTGAGCCATAAACCGTATTCTTCACGTTCATTAAAATTCGGGAAGAAGGTCTAGAGGTCATATCTTTCTTAATAACTCTAATATATGGAGAGCTCGATAGGAGCTCACCCTTCCTGCTCCTATCAAGATCTTTCAAGTCCTTTTGGTAAAGCGCTGTAAAAATGAAGAACATGAGCTTCATTCTTGATGTTATTTTTGTTTTGAAAATTAATTTGCTGCTGCATTCCTCCAACTGACGCAAGAAAATGACATGTGGAGAAGTGAAGCTGCTCCAAATGCAATCCCATGATTTCTTGAAAATCTCAACCCCTCCCCCTTTCTCTCTTTCTACCAAGCAAAAATTCTGGGTGCGGCAAATGACTCGCTTGTTAACAGGAGAACTTGCTGTTCGCTCTGTGTTTGCGTAGCGTCGTAATGCAGCATCGCAAGCACAAAAACGAAGATCGTACTTCTGTGTCCTGGTTCTGGTGTCTTCGCACTGCTTTTCGATGGCTAGCGTGTTAGCACTTGGACCAACTGAAAACGCGCTCGCCATAGCTACTGTTGGGATTTAACCCTCAACAATTACATTTATTTTAAGCGTAGAGCATTAGACTGAACACCTGTTTTCTTTACACTTTATGACAAAAGCTAAACCATGCCAATTTGTCAAGGTCGTTTTTTCGTCATCTAAAAATCCCTGCCAGATTTCTTTATGAAGTTCAAGGACAGCACTTTTCAGTTATGATGACGACTTAAGCCAACTAGCGGAAGTAACATCCCAAAGCTGTCTGTTGTGCTATCAGGTCCGCCATAGCTATTAAATGCACGTTTTCTTGCGTATTTTCACTTTCGAAGAGCATGCATGTGAAATAGCTACGTCAAGTGCGTCAAGCTTTTTGCCTCAACCTTCTCCATTACTTTCCAGTAATAAGTGGTTCTCTGTAATAAAGAAGGAAGTGCACTTGTGGCTCTGTACATGGTTCCACACTAAGTTTGCTCACCTACAAAAAAATCATGGAATGCGGCTAATGCCTTCTTAATTGCACCCTGACGTCGTACAAGTAGCCGTTGAAATAGCTATGCAATCCATCGTCACAACTGCACAGCCTCGCATATGATGTGGTACCGCAATAGTAGTAATAACCACCTGAACCGCACTGATGAGCAAGCGCGCCACGCGATGACCCAAGCAGAGAGCCGCCATGGTGGCTTCGTCCAGCACGTGCTCGCCAACTCCCTTCTCGCTCCAGGAGGAAGCCTTACCGGAAGCCGACATGAACGCGGGCAGGCTGCGGCACGCTCCACGTTCCGGCGCGGCTGCCCCTGCACAAGGAGTGGTAACCAACATATTCGCGTGCTTTGGTACTGGAAGATTACAGCACGGTAAGTACGCCGATGCCCTTCCCTCGTGTTAGGCACGTGGTTTAGTCTTAAAGACCGGTATCAGACGCTTTAAACTAGCGGAGAGGAGTGTATTGCCAGTAGAAGGCACGGTGCGCGATTCCGTGATCAGGGCTCAGACTCTTCTTCTTTCTAGACTGGCGAATGCCCAGTGAAGGAGACTGGCCAAGACAGGACTTAGAAGATTACTGTTCTTATACTCTTTTTCACATTCATTGCTCTCTTGTGTTGGGCGTACTCCTCCATTAATGGCGAACAGTTTCACGCTTCGTCCTTTTCAGTGACTGTACCCATCCCATAATTCAATAATTCCTTTTGGTTAGTTTTGTTATTGCCTTACCTCACTTGGTTGTTTCTTCAAATTTCTGGACATGACCATGCTTGTGGGGATCCAAGGAGGAAATTTGCAATGCAGTTCGCTTCCTTAAAATCCGATTTTCAGCCGCGTACTAGTGCAGTGTATCACGCAAGACACTATGTAAGTATTTGTAAGTATTTAATATCCATGCTCTTTCCGTCTCCCTTTTGCCGTTCACTTGATTCTTCCAAGCCACGATGTATAGAAGCGATTTCGTGAAATCTATATTCCAGCTATTTCAAAAACATTCGTTTATAAACTTTGCTATGAAACTTTGGCCGTAATAATTTGGAGGCAGAGGAAAGGCATTTTTGTTTCCTTGGTTAACTGCAACCTCCGTGATGTTACGGAGAAAACACAACATGGTTTTTTTCTACAAAGATGCAGTTCTCTTCTGGGACATCCTGTAGTCCAGACCAAAGAGAGACTTGACCGTCAATTCTCATACAATTCGCTGCCCTTTCCCAACATCTTGTGATGAATTGCGTTTTCACATGCATGTTTTTGCGATAACATTATATGGACCCTTGAGTGGGGTTTTTGCCATCGCCGTCATGCCTCGTATATAGAAGCATGTATATATAAATTCAAATCTCTAACACAGAAATAACCTAAAAGAAATACTTTCCGCCCCAGGAGCGGAGATTCACAACCGCGAACGCCCGAGCGAGCGCGTCAGACAACTATGCCACGGAGCAGCCTCGCTGACGATGCAACGGTGAGCTTTTTATATACACCATTTCGAGCAGCCACGGAGGCTCGTTGGGGCTTCCATCACAAGACGGCGCAAAGTTCTCAACGCGAGGGAAGAACTACTTATGCGTTGCCCTTGAAGCTGGCAACATGAAAGGATCTCGGGCTGCCGCTCAAGAGGCCCGTGTTTGCAAGTAGTGCCCTGTACGCGTGTGTGGCAGCGGCAGACGCGGATACGTGGCTCTTGTCACAGACGCGAGTCTTGCTGGAATCGTGGACGGCCGTCCACCGAAGACTCCCGTGTTTACACGTAATTCCGCCAGAGAGGACTCGGTGCTCTCGCCGGCGACGGTGTTCCTGCCAAATGTTTTTACTGCGCAGCAGCGCCTTCATCACGTGCTTCGTTGTTGCCTCGACTATCGTCGCTACGCCGGCAATGCCCTCGCCACATACGTTCACGCAGATTTTTTAGCGAGTGCCGAAAGGAACGCGCTAGCTTTATGCCGCTCCATTAGGACAAGTTTCTCGACGTCGCAAAGTGCGCAAATTTCACGCTGCCTAGCGCGGTCGCGCGGTGCGACGCGCGTGCAAGAAGAAATCAAAAGAACGTGATTACATCGCAGCTCTGCAGAGCCGTTGTCTCTGCCGTTCGACCATCGCATGGTACTTTACGCCCCCGTATGCTTACTCAATAAGCCCATGTTCAGTAACAATCCGATTGCCTCTCACCTCTTGAGTGCCAGCTATGGCGATTTGTCCAATATATTGGACATCAAATACTCCGTTACTATATTTTTCGCCTTAAAAACAAGTTGTCCAATATTTTGGACACCTACTAGCGCCATCTATGAAGTTTTTTTCAAAGCTGTGCCAGCGGCTCCAAAAATAAACACGAGAACGTGGCGGCGTTCAGCGGAGCAGCGTTCTACGGCGACTGCTGGAGAAGCAAGTGCTGTTTATAGTATTTTCCTGCCCGTTTTAGCGTGATATGTATGATTAACTAGTAAGGTAGTGATACAGGAGCATGTTGAATGGAAAATTTAAGTTGCGCGGACGCCTGCTTTTCACTGGCACTGAGTTGATTGCGCGTGTCCAACATGTTGGACACTGGCACTCAAAACCGCCTTTTCGAATACACTGGCGCGATGTGCGCTGCATTTCAAGCGCCTTCATATCGGTGTCATGTGGCGTTTAATTTTGCTTGCTTGGCTTTTCTGTTATGGCGTTCCGCTGTTCCGCTGCCAGCTTCAAGGACGCAGTCATCGTCGTCATCACCGTCATCATCATCATCAGCTTAATTTAGGTCCACTGCAGGACGAAAGCCTCTCCCAACGATTTCCAATCCACCCTATCCTGAGCGAGTTGGTTCCACTTCATGCCCGCAAACTTCTAATTTCATTGCTCCATCTAACCTTTTTCCTGCCTCTGTTGCGGTTTCCCTCTCTTGGTGCCCATTCCGTTGTTCTTACTGTCCTGGTGTTATCTTTCCTCCTCATGACATGTTCTGTCCAGGTCCACTTCATTCTTTTAATTGATATAATAATATCAGCTACTCGCGTCTGTGCCCTAATCCATTTCGTTTAATTCCATTCCATTTTAATACTTTCCCGGTTTAGGTCACCAATGATTATTTGTAGTTCGCCTCCGTCATTTCTAAAGAGCACAATGTCGTCTGCAAATATTAGATTGCTGAGATATTCTCGTCTATTAGAATTCCCTTTTCTTCCCAGTCTAGACTTTTAAAGGATGCAGTATGAAGACGAAATTCTTCTGTGCAAAGTGCCAGCTATTTTTTTTTTGCTTAGCGATGGAAAGAAACTGTTTCGAATTGGCCCACAAAGCTAACTTCTCACAAATATAATTTGCGGATAGCAAATTAGGGCCAACTTTGGTTTGTATTTTATTCATATTTATGTCATTTGAATAATAAACGGTTCTTTCAGAATTTGTAACAATTTTCTTCAGTAAAGGAGCTTCGTGTGGATGCAAGCCCACTACTTCACAATTTAACTGATAAAGTTCCAGTGTCCACTATATTGGACATCACGCCATACTGAAACCACTGATATTACCGAGATAATAAGCATCAATTTTTATCTTTGCTATCTACACATCACATTTTGAAATTTTCAGGAAAATCTGTTTACTCAAATCCAACCCGGAAGTCTTATCATGTGTTGTTATCACATTCAATGTTTCGGAATTCTGGCGAAACTGTCACTTCCTCTCGTGGGAATGCACAGTTTCTGGAACACGCATATGCAAGAGCTTAACGCAGAGCCAACTATCGCTTCATTTGTACACTTCGTCCGAATGACTGTTCATGTGATGTCCAAACTAAAAGAGAAGCTCAGGGGAAGATGGAGGCTTGACTCGATGAACAGACGGCCTGATGAAGACAAGTCCGCTTGTCGAAACGTTGGCTCCGGCGACATTCGCTGTTCTAAATCGTGTTTTGATGTTTTTTTCTTTTGTAGGGTTTTACGTCCCAAAACCAGCTGTGATTATTATGAGAGACGCCGCAGTGGAGGGCTCCGGAAATTCAACAGCACACGGCCTCAACATTTCGCCTCCATCGAAATGCAGCCGCCGCGGCCGGGATTCGATCCCGCGACCCTCGGATCAGCAGCCGAGTACCATAGCCACTAGACCACCGTGGCGGGGCAATAATCCAATAGAGGTACCTTTTAAAAGTAACTTTGCCATCTCTGTCACGAAAACGCTGTCAGGTCGTATTTCCATCCATGAAGTATCACAGCATAGGGCAAGTACTAACAAACACGAAAGGGCATACATAATCAAGGAACTCTAGTTGTTCCACATGGCCAGGCTCCTGTCGTGCATGCCGAAGAGGACCTGCACATTGAGGCGGCTGCGAATAGCAGACCAGCACGTTTTGATATCCTGTGACAAGCGTGTCGAACTCTAGCATAATACAAGAGCACCCAGCAGCACTGCTGAGCACGTTGTTCGAAATACTTCCATGACAGCACATGCTGTTACGGAAGTATGTTACGTGCGTGCTGGTGCGCTCGTCTTTGGCCGCCATGATGACTTGTGCACATCCGATGCTTACTCGTACGAGCATCGAAACGGGGTCGCATATTCGATTATTTTTATATTCGAAAATTTCGAATACCTGAACCTTTAATGAAATACGAATATTAAGGAAATGGTGTCCAACGAACATTTGTACCATTCCTATGTGCATACGCACATAAGTAAAACAACGGTGGCTTTAAGCCATACGATGCAGCGCTACGACCGAGAATTCGGGCAAACTCCAACAATGACCACTCATATTATTATGGTACAGAAGTAAACTTGCTTTGTTCATAATTGTCACTGTCTTCTCGCTGTTCGGTTTTCCTAAGCATTGCCAAACAATTCAAACGTACACTCGAGTGTTTTCAAAGCACCCAGTCAATATGGATGTTCACGTTTTCGAACCAAACACATTGACACTTCCGTGATCGCGTGCATTTGTGTTTATGTTTTTTATATTGGGGGGTTTTAAGTCCTAAAACCAGCTTTAATTATGAGAGACGCTGTAGTGGAGGGCTCTGGAAGTTTTGACCACTTGGGATTCTTTAACGTGCACTGAAATCGCACAGTACACGGGCCTCAACATTTCACCTCTATCGAAATGCAGCCGCCGCGGCCGGGATTCGATCCGCTACCCTCGCATCTGCAGCCGAGTACGATAGCCACTAGACCACCGTGGCGGGGCCGCGTGCATTTGTGCGAATGTCGACTAGATAACACTACAAAGACATACCATGCATAATCGTTAAGCCAGTACAAGCAATTAAAAAAACACCCTGTTAAGAAATACAAATTCTACAAAAAACGTTTATACTTGCATGAGGTAGCTACATGTGATATCAGAGCACACCATCACGGTAATTAAAGAAGTTTAATTTTGTTTATTGCGAAATGGGCTTGCCCTTAAGGCATGTTTATGGTGTGTTATGTTAAATGTGTGCTGCAAGTCCTGTGTTGTGTATTAAATGAAGTAGTGTTTTGTGGTATCTGTTGTCGTGTATCTAGCGATCATAACTGGTCGCGGCACTATATCGGAGACCGTCTTGTTTAAGGGGACGAGAGCGCTCCCGATGGAGTCCTTTGCATGTCCATATGAGATGGTGTGCATCTGCGTCCGTCACGGGAACAGAACAAAAGGGTACGTATCAACAAGTGGCATGGTGCACCAGTTCCACGTAGAGATTACAGCCGGTGTAAGGGCCAGCCCGGCCCGAAGTCTCCTAAGCACAACTTCCTCCGCCCTAGTAAGGTGATGGGGGAGGGAGCAGACACACGGTCACACGGTGGGATAAGAGTACGTGTGTCCTGCCGGAGAAAGTTCTTACGGGCGCAAAGGGAGGTGAGGGGTTGGGGTGGGATGGGAATGGATGGGGATTGTGGATTAGGAGGAAAGTGTGCCGCCTGGTCGGCAGCAATGTTGTGAGGGTTCGCAGCATGTCCTTGTACCCAGTGTACCTTGACGCACGTAGTTGTGCGATTTAGGGCGTGTATGGTTTCGCAGATTTCCATTGCCTTGTGCACTTTTTTAAGTTCTACCTACACTTCAAAGAAGTTTAATTAAGTTGAGGTAGGTTCAGACAGCATGCGATATGCGGTTATGACCTAGGATTATTAGGCCATGAGCCACAGGTAAGAAAGAAAGAAAGAAAGAAAGAAAGAAATCGCACGTGTTCTCTCTATCCTTACCATAACGGAACACCATTAGCAGGACCCACACGAGAGCACAATAGGCCCTCGTCTTCATGACAGCCGCATGTCTCCTTCCTGACAACCTGCCCTGCAAGTGAAAGACGCCATTGTGGTTAGGGAGGCAACAACGCAAACACTGTGCAGAAACTATCGACGATAGATAGACCGCGGGGCACTCCGGTCACCCACGATGAGTAGGTGCGCCCCCAAGAAGGAATCATTCAGAGTAATTATAAGCCTTCGCATTGCATATCAGTTCTAACGGCACACGTATGCGGAATGATGCGACGCAAGCCGCGCGGGGAAGACTAGTAGCGCATCAAAACAACGTGCTAGCTGATATAAGACATTTTACAAATCTCGCGCGATGAGGACAGTCGCCTCTCTCTGGTGCACGAAACCGACAAGATGGAAGAAAATCAGTAGACGTTTCACAACAGCATGCCTCATCCGTATGACTATACGGCCCACGCGCACCATACGGTCCTTCGCGCTCAGGCCAACACATTATGCTGGAGGCAAGAACGCAGCTGCTCAAAAGGAACGTTAATGCGTTGCCTTGCTAACAGCAGCTCGAAATTCTAGAAGTGAGAACAAACGCACACTGAAGCATGCAACAGAGCACAGAATTCGATAAACGAGGAAAAATACACAGTGACACACACAACACAGCGCCTATGTTGTGTGCTTCAGTGTGTGTTTGTTCGCCTTCCTCGAGTTTTGCGCTCCTATTAACAAGGTCACGTACTACCAGCTAGCCAACTGGTACCACCTCAGCAAGTTAATGTGTGAGCACGCGACGTTCGTGCAAACTGTCGAAACCACAACGCTGTCTTGTCACGGCGGAGTCGACTGGTGACGCATCTTCACATGGCTCTCATGCAAGCAGTCGTGATATGTGTACATCATAACAAACCCGATTTCATGAACTGTGTGAGGCTGAAATGGTATGACTTGGGGTACGAGGCCTTTGCAGCGATATTCCCAGAGTACTATGGACAGAATGTTTTAGGCAATTTCAAACAATCACATAAACAAAAAGAGTTCAGGAACCCTTAGCTCAGGTATGTTCCATTTGTAGAGCGTGCACTTGTTACGGCACGTGCACTTGTTAAACGCCTTTAAGGAGTATTGCAAAGCGCTGTTTAAAGGCAACTCCGGCGATTTTTCAGTGTCCACGGATCCCAGTGAAATTTTCAATATATATTCTTCCGTTACTGTAATAATATATGCCAAGTCAGGCGGATTCTCACGCGGGCCACCCTGTGTTTTTGACGTCATCACCTCCGCGCTGCTATACCCGAGCCAGCGGGCCTTCAAAAGCAAAACGGCGGTACTTCAGCGCTCGAATCGTCGCTGTCGAGATCAGAAAAGCTGGCATAACTCAATATTTCTTCGGATGACCTCGCCACTGGCCATAGAGTTAATATACTGACTTTAGAGGCATAGCTGAGCCACGGAGGGGGGTCCCGTCCGCGCGCAGCCCTATTGCAATTGTGTCAATGTGGCCTGCACAAGCATTAATGAAAGGGCTAAAAACAAGTGCAGGTTGTCTTATGCCGATTCCATAAAAAACGAATAATCTTGCGAAGATTAAGTGTGAATATTAAGCATAGTGAAAGCGCTTCTTAAAAACGCAATTATTATATTTCATGAAGCACGCATTCGCTCAATAAAGCACGCTTTCGGATCTATTTATGTTTTCGGATGGTCACTCAGTTTGGGTGTTGGATACGACATATGCAATCGCGCGGTGACATCGTTGACGCGATGGCGCATTCGTGCAGTCACGTTATTACTGTTACAGCCCGCCCCTCTCTTTGTGACCGTAACAGGGTAGCGAAGGGCGGGTTGATGCGGTGTTGTTCGCGGGCACCGGCTCGGCAGCCGGGTTGTTCGATCGTGCCTCAGCCCGCCTCAGCCGCAATGTACAGGCAAAGGAACTCGGACTTGTTGGTTTTGCGCCGAAAGAGCTATCTGCGCCCGAAAAAATGAACCATGCTTAACACGTACGTGCACGTACATAAATACACAATACATAAACACGTACATAAATACACAATAAAGTGGACGGGGGGGGACGACCGCCTTCGTAGCTCAGTTGGTAGAGCATCGGACGCGACATCCGAAGGTCATGGGTTCGGTTCCCACCGAAGGCAAGGTTTGTCTTTTCGTCCACTTTAATTCCTTTCTACTTTCTCCACAATTACAATACCACAAGTAACTTCCCCTATGTTTTCCTAGGCTTCATTGTCTGTTTGCTCATTAAGTTGTTTCTAACAAGTAAAGAACGAGCCCTTGACCCCTTCCCTTTCGTTATTTCATAGCTTGGGCCTCGTTGCGGCAGACTTGGTGCCTTAGGTAGCATGCGAGGGCTTATTTGGCAGCAGCCATCTCATCTAAGTTCACGTTCTACGTGACGACTCCTGGCAAGAAAGTGCGTTCCACGCACGCCGCCTTGGCCATGAGTGGCACTGCCTAACACTCCCAGGATAATACGTACATAAATACACAATAAAGTGGACGGGGGGACGACCGCCTTCGTAGCTCAGTTGGTAGAGCCTCGGACGCGACATCCGAAGGTCGTGGGTTAGGTTCCCACCGAAGGCAAGGTTTGTCTTTTCGTCCACTTTAATTCCTTTCTACTTTCTCCACAATTACAATACTGCAAGTAACTTCCCCTATGTTTTCCTAGGCTTCATTGTCTGTTTGCTCATTAAGTTGTTTCGAACAAATAAAGAACGAGTCCTTGACCCCTTCCCTTTCGTGCAGTTGTATAGGTGTTCTCTGTACGTACGTTGAGCATCGCGCACACACCGCTCGGACACGGCGATAATCGGCAAGGTCGCACTGACAACACCGGCTGCACTGACAATGTTGGTTTTTTGCTGAAATTGAGCTTCCCAGCTCCACGGACGGCCACCGTTCCACATTGTAAGGTTCCATTGCCGTGGATAACGAAACGTTTTCTTCGAGAGCCATAATCAACCAGCTGTGATCGTAAAGAGGAAAGCTGCTGCCATCTATCGCGCTGATTTCCTCCGCATAGCCTTTGAGATCGGCACGCCTCTGTCATTTCGGAGGCTATGTGTTGACATACACTCTGTTGCCAGCGTTGCAAGATGGTGTCGACTACGGGGGACCCTCCCTCCCATGCACGGGCTCTATGGGGAGCTTTGCCTCTAGAGTCAGTATATGAACTCTGTGCCACTGGCATTTCTTTGGGGCCAGTCCTATATTTCTGGGGACGGGAAGGTTATGACGTCAGCACACACGCTCCACGACAACGTTTATAGAACCTTGTTCAGTTGCCAAACTCTCCGCCACCGCCGTACTCTGAAAGCCGCGCACAACCGACTTCCGGTCCAGGTGGCGCTACTGCAGCAACAGGCTCCACGTAGCAGACGACGAAGCGCGAGCGAACGTAGCGCATGCAGCTGCTATCCGCGCAAATATTGAATTGCTTGAAAATGCAACAACGAGACTACTAGTTTTTCTCTTTACGTAATCGTGATGGTTTAATACATTAGCAAGAATGTTGAAAGCGCGTTAGATGGTGTTCTATGTTGCGCGAACTGTAGCAGGCACCGAGAGCTCGGCGGTCGCTGTGGCTCTCATCAAGTTCAGGGCGACAGGCATTAGTGTCGCTAATTGTCTAAGTCCACTTTCAACGACATTTGAAAACAATCTTTTTTTTTCAGCTAACGGGGAAGACTCCAAAGGTTCTGGTAGGTCCTGTGAAAATGCGTAATGACAGAATTTCGTGCGGCGCGAGGAGTTGTGCAGTACGCTCTGCTCACAGCCTTCGCATAGCTTGTTTTAAGTGCCCAAGAAAAGCCAAGAACACTAGGAAACATGGCTTAACATTGTTTATGCATATCGACTATGCGTTATAGCGGATTTGCAAAAATCCACCCTCGCAAGCGCATGATAAAGTTATGCAGCTGTCACGGCACACTTCGATAGCGATCAAACCCAATCGGGACCGAATTTTTTCGCTGGCTTATCTGTGCGAGTTGCGAAAACGAGCCAATTGGGCTTGAGAGGTTACATTCAGAACGGTAGCGCACATGGTCGAAAATAGCCTCACCATCTACAATTGGGCCCTCAGCTCGCCCGACAGTATATCTTGTATGCAATTTTAATTTCACAAACACGCTAAGTGCTTCTTTAATGTTGTCGGGCTCCGATTCCAACTTATCTTTTAGCTCCCTCACGTCGTGCAAAAGCTTCCTTCGTCGAACCGCCGCTCTCACGGCTCTTTTTCGTAAATTGTTCATTTTTTGCTGCCGCTCCCGTTGCTTGCGCCCTTCCTGACCCTACTTCCTGGTTAGCCCTATCTTCAGCTTCGAACAACGTATGCAGGTTATACTCTGCGTTAATACCTCACAGCAGCTGCTTCTTCCTTCATACTGTAGCACCCCTGCGCATATTCTTTCACAGCCTGTGCACACATTCAGTGCGTCAACACGCGCGAGCAGTTCTGTCAGGTGTGAAAGCGCGGTGATAGTGTCAGACTGAAATGCCTTCGCAACACGCCCATGCGCGCTAACACTCACTGACATATTTTCAGCGACGATGACGCATTTTTCAATTACTAGTGTGCGCTCTTCAGCCTTTATTGCATAAAAGGCCACAAAACTGCCGTTTTCATCAGAGGTGTCAATGCTACGCCAACTCGTAGACGGCAAACGAACACTTTCAATATCGCTCAGACTGAGCGCACCGCTTGCCGAAGTGAAGCCAGAATTATTCGCACAGTTTTCAGGCTCGCAAGGTGATTTAGCTCGCTTCAGACATTTTTCTTCGACCGTCTTCCCTCGATCTAGAATCTTTCTTTTTTTTTGTTGGCGGCTTCGAAAGATACGATGGGAGGTTAGGAAAAACTTTAGGTACACTTCCCTGCACAAGACTCCACTTACCACGAGCGATTTCGACTTTTTTCCCGTCGACAATGTGGTTGTACGTTTTCAAGATGTCCTCGGCATGAAAATGCACATCGCAAACTCGCAATTTGCCCGTCAGCCTTTTGTCGAGACGGGATTAGCGCGATCCCACGCTGCACGGAGAGCCGGATAACGTGGAGCCCAGAAGTGTCTTGGGGAATTGTTAGTCCTATAACCGCTTGTGCATCCAGGCACACAACAAGTCGGCATTGCAGAAGAGCAAACATACACGCTACATAGGACACACTAGCACGCAAAATCTCTTCCGTCTACGTACTACAACACGCGGACACCGCGTAACCGCAGAAACACACACATCCGATCCGGCGCACGTTGCTGGAATGGCTGAAGCCTGTTGCGACCACAGCGCCACTTCCAGCCACCGCTGGCGGCGGTGCCGCGCAACACAGCCGAGTTTTCAAACGGAAAGAAGTTCTATAAACGTTGCTCCACGAAGCATTTACCCGTTTCTGTTTCGGTATGAACACGCCTTTCAGTTGCTTATTTAAAATTATTGGTGCGTTTATGTGTACCTATATAAAATATGTGTACATATAAAATAATCTAAAGGTTACCGTGCTAAAGAGTGTAGTAGCATGTTGTTATGTGGGGTTTAACGTCCCAAAACCAGCTCTGATTATGAGAGACGCCGTAGTTGAGGGCTCTAGAAATTTTGACCACCTGGAGTTTTTTAACGTGCACTGACATCGCACAGCACACGGGCCTCAACATTTCGCGTCCATCGAAACGCAGCCGCCGCGGCCGGGATTTGATCCCGCGACCCTCGGATCAGTAGCCGACTACCGTAGCCACTAGACCACCATGGAGGGGCTAGTAGTACTAGTGGTAGTAGTAATAGTACTAGTAATAGTACTAGTAGTAGTAATACTGCATGAGAAGTAAAAAAACACGCATCGAACACGTCGCGGATGTCAATTTTCCTCAGCAAGAGTAAAAGCAAGGTCTTTTAAAACGACCGTTCAAACCATGCCGAAACGCACGCTACGCTGGCACCTGCTGCGTGCAGTCGTAAACCAGCGCTACCAGCTTGCAAGGAGCAGGCAGTCCCGCGGTTCCCGACGCGGTTTCTGGAATATTCATTAGACATTTTTAGTGTAGCGCGTTAGCGTGATAGCGGGGCTATGGGAATAGCGTTACCGTACCGCAAACATTCGTTGCAGAAACGAGCTTTAGTTGATTGGAGAAGCGTTTACGGCCCGATAGCTGTGATTGTGGCGCCATCTAGCGAAGGATACACGCGTTAAAAAGGTAAAAATAAAAAAAGCTTGAAATGTTCACGTACACTCCCGCGTGCAGCGGCATTCTAACTTTTCGAATATAAAGAGAAATAATATATACGAACCAAGCCCCAAGAGCATAAATTGACATGTTGCAGAAACGTAAACAGATGCTCTCTCGCTAGGCCTAGCAACGTTCGAAATGGGAAGCGATCTCGAAAATTCGGCTAAGTTATCCCTAATACTGCGTCGTCGAAGCTACCTGAAGGCAAGCGAAGCCATTCTGCACAGTCATTTGCTGCGAACGAAGTGAATCCTGACACAGCAACGTCAAATTCAACTCGAGGCGGGCGTCCGAAACCGCCGCCATGTTTTACGTGAACTACGATAAACACGTAAACATGGTAACCTTAAGTCTGCGAAATACCGTGTGCACGCTAAACGGTATCAGCTGTTTACGGCACTGCGCATGCGCATTTCCATCCCGCTATTCCGGTAACTACGCTATTACGCTAAGCCCCATAAACTAAAAATGTCTATTGTCTCGAAGCTCTTCATCCACTGTTGGCGCGCAGCGAGGGAAGGGGTGTTGAGGGAGGGAGAACGGTGTGCACGTGCTGTTCCACCGGCCTGGCAGTTTTCCGTCGACATGCCTCCACCCGGACTTTATGGCTGCACAGATCGCGGAGCTGTGCTGCGCACCCATCAACATGCACGAGCTCGAATCAGCACTGGGATGTGCTCGCCAACGAAGTGCTCCAGCGGCCGATGGCATCCTTTGCCAAATGCTCCGAAACCTTGCCGCACCACAGCGCGAACGGCTTCTGGAGTACTACAACATCTGTAGCAGTGGAGTCCTGCTCGAAAACTGGCAAGCAGCGGTGGTAGTCCCAATCATCAAGCCTCGGAAATCAGCCACAGCAGTTTCATCCTACAGGTCACTCTCCCAAACTTCTGCCGCCTGCAAGATGATGTAGAAGGTGTCCCTGGCTCGGCTGGAGTGCATTCCTTCTCAGCTGCAGTTCTTCGCCGAGCAGCAAACAGGCTTCCGACACCACCGCTGCACGGCCGACTCCACTGCTCATGTTGTGGCCTGCTTGGAAGATGCCAAGGCCAACGGGAAAGTTGCCATGCTGCTGCTCCTCGATGTGCAGAGTGCGTTCGACCGGCTGCGTCACACTGTCATCGAGGAGGCAATGGACAGACGGCGTCAACGGCCGTCTACGGGCTTTCGTCTCGGCCTTCCTGACCGAGCGGACTTTCCGAGTACGGGTGGGACAGGTACTCAGGGAGCCCAGGAACATCCCCTCAGGAGTACTCCAAGGATCCGTACTCAGCCCTTGCCTGTTTAACCTGGCTATGGCAGGCCTAGTGAACGGACTTCCTGTAGACCCCGCTTCCCGTATCTCGAAAATTGCCCTTTCAATTCTTGATAAGCATCCCCCCATGCGGGACATTGCTCTCATATGGACTCCCGCGCATGCGGGATTGAGTGACAATGAGGTGGCTCATGCCTGTGCCCGAGAAATGACGGGCCGAGCGCAGGCTACTGACGCCGCCTTAGGACACACAGTCCCATTCAGTGCGCGAGATCGTCTTTTGACCTTTCATAACATAACAAATCACTGTACCGCCTTCAACGCACCGTATACCCCCCTTACACCGTGGAGCTGACCGTCAATGCGAGATTTTGTGGCGCTAGTTGCAAACTCGCACGTTTCCTTCACCCGATTTCCATCATCTTATACACCCTGCTGTATATTCCTCCCCCTCATGCATTTCCTGGACTCAAAAAGTCAATCTCGACCACGTCATGTGGGGGTGTGCACGACATCCCCCCCTAAATCGCTTATTATTAATAATAAGGAGCAGTGGGAAGCTGCTAAGTGCAGCTCGGCGCCCGAGCTCCAGGACGAGATCCTGGATTGGGCCAAGAAGGTAGCGGATATCTACCCAGGGTAGGTATCTCCGCTGCCTCCGCCACTGCCTCTTTCCCTCCTGGGATAGTTTTTCTCTTCCTCCTCCTCCCGGTTCAGTGCTCCATATACGCAGACGATGTGGCATTGTGGTTGCGTGGTCCCAGACAATGTCTGCCGTCCATCCGCAGCTCTCTACAGCGGACTCTGGTAGCAGTGATCTCCTCCGTTGACGCTATTGGCCTCACAGTGTCGCCGGGGAAGACTGAGGCCCTTAGTCCATCCGCGGGCCTCAGCTCGCCGCCACGTGAAACAATGAAGCATCGGCAACACCCCTGTGCCATGGAAGCGGGAGGTCACTTACTTGGGACTGACCATCGACCACAGGCTCAGTTGCATTCCTGCCACGAAGAACACCTCGGGAAATTTCCACTGTGTCCAGCGTGCCATCAACGAGCTTCAGCAGCAGGGCAGAGGCTCCAGAGTCAAGTGGACCCTACGGCTAAGTAAGGCGGCAGCCACCTCTGCCCTCCTGTATGCCCTAACACTTCTCAGGCTCTCCCCTGCCAGACAGCAACAACTCGAGGGCCTGCACCGGAGAGCGCTGAGAACCGATCTAGAACAGAAGAGACCTTAGAACACCGTTGACTGACGCCACAATCAGAGATGAAAGAGCCAGCATGGCATGGATTAGCACATCTGCACCACAACACAATGGATATCCCACATGTCATCTTCCCGGGGTGCAACTCTGCACGCAGAGTTATTGGCAATATGGGGGGCGGTCAGTACTTATTCCTTTAGATTTAGGAGACATCAGCAGTACAAGAATTCACTACCGCATCCTTACAGACTCGCACGAAGATGTAACTCAACTAACCGCGCCAACGACTGAAGATGCAGTGGCCAACGACACCAGAAAAAAGGTAAAAAGGATCCAAGACACCGGCACTATGGTTGAAATTCTCTGGACACCGGGTCATACTGGCACGGACGGGGGCAACGCAGCCGCTCACTCGGTCGCCGCTCAAGCGGGCGGGTTTTACCACATATACAGCGCCCCACACCCCGCTTCCACACCACTCCCGGTAGACCAAAATCCATATCATAAGGTCGGCGCAGAAGGCTATCCCAGCAGAGCACTGATGCATTACATTCGCACCAAAATGAAAGCAGACAGCAAAAACAGACTATTGGAAGCTCCACCAACGCGCATCCTAAATGAAAAGGGCGGGTTTACTCGCAAACAAGAAATTTTCTTAAATAAAGTTATGGCCAATGCTGCCTACACACCACACATACTAGACAAATGGCAAAAAGCTACTCGACCTACGAGTGGAAACGCTCCTACACGATGCACGCACTGCCGAGCAGATTTAGAACATCTCATGTGGAAATGTGCAGCTTTCTCAAAAGGCAGACGGCGCATTTAACATCTCCTACACTCCGACATAATAGCTCTACGGAATTTAATTATTACAGTCCGACAATGAAGCACAAAAAGCTATGGCAATATACGGAAGTCAAAGTGGCCTGTTTAGAGTGGTGTAGGAGGGGTCGACTGACCCGTGCGAAGGCGTGAAATGAAGCTGCTTATCAAACCGCAATCCCCTAATCCCTTTCCCACATCATCCCCAACAGTGGCCAAGAGCCGTCCGCCCTTTTTTTCTCTCAATAGAGGTCATATTCATTCATTCTGAGCCTCCCGAAGCACTCCTCGATTGCTGCCATGTTGGCAGAGGCTGGTGAATGGCCGCTATCACTCCTGATGTTGCAGCATGCCGCGCGACACATTGATGGACACCACCGGGCTCCAGACGAAGCAGCACAGCTCAGACGTCTGCGAAGCCAACCAAGTTCACGTATGGGAAGACTCTGTCATCTGTATGATGAGACTGTTATGCATCAACCCATGCCAGTTCCCACACCGCCCCATACCAGCAACCTCCGGAGATTCACCTGTCGTTGAATGGGACCTCCAAACGGACGACCCTAACTGCTGCTCTCCAGCAGGCTGCAGCAGCCTGCAAGCTCGAAGATGGGCTGGAGCGCAAGTTTCTGGTGTTTACCGACGGATCCGTCCTCGCCAATGGCTCAGCAGCAGCGGCCTGCATCATACCGTCGACAGACATCAGCAGACAATGCCGTCTCCTCATCCGCGCAAGCTCTACCGCAGCCGAGCTTGCCGGACTCCACATGGCAGCAGACATCCTCGCAGACACACTGCCTGTACAACCGGTAGCAGTGATCTGCAATTCCAGACCGGTCCTGCAGAGCCCTGCGGACGAACAACCCTCAGGTCTCACGACCTCCCTCCTAAGGGCAAAGTTCTCCACCCTCGCCGCCGCCGGGGCGACCATCTCCTTCCTCTGGGTGCCTTCCCACGTGGGTGTCGTCGGCAACGAGGAGGTGGACGCCCTAGCCAAAGCAACCCACGACCCGGCATTCCCGATCACGCGAGCGATCTGACAATCTGACAAGGGTCGATTTTGTGTTCAGGGCTGATTACACAAGGTTGGAAATTCGAATCACGATTTTTTTCTGTGGCGTACTAACCAGCGCTCATAACTGTTTTTCAAGAAAAGCAATTTCTTCTTTAGAGAGTGTAAGGGAGGGCCTGCTTACACAACCTCCAGCCATTCAATTTCAGCCGCTTCCAAAATCCAACGAACGAGTTGCTCGCCGTTTTTACCTCTCACGGAGCTCTTACTAAAGACTAAGGCACAACTACACTCCCTGCAGTGTTTTTCTAAAAGACTGCCAGTAGTCGCGGTCAGATTAGTTTTGTGCTCGTTGAGGCGGACGTTCAGCCACCTGCCTGTCTGCCCCACGCACCTGCTCTCGCATGACAGCGGAATGGAGTAAACAACTCCTTGCGCGCACGGTACTACCGGGCTATGGTGACTCGTGTCGCACTTGTCTCTGCCTCCAGGAGGGGCATTCACTGCTCTACACAACATTTGAAACGAACTCCAAGCAAGGTGCTTGCCCGGGAAGCCGAACCACCCAGCCAGCGTGTTCTAACGCGCCCGTGGCACATGGCGATTGTGCGTGTGTACCGTGTATGTGCGGTAGACGTGAGCCCTTCCCTCCTCCTTCAGAAGCTCGCCCTCACCCCGCTGCCGCCGACCCGCAAGGCACCGGCGCGTCTGCTGAACCAACGACACGTTCTAACAAGTATACTGACAAACACTGGGGACGTTTCCCAAAAGGTATAAAAGGAGAGCGGGAACGAGCCGCCGAAGCAGCCGCTCTCGGCAATCCCTTCGTTCCAGTACGTTACTGTGCGTGCGTTTGTAATGTTACTCTGAGTGCCTCGCTCACCCGTAGCGATAAACGGTTTCTTGTTTTTTCGCCACGTCACCTCGTCTTCCCTGCTGGCTGTCCTCGATGGTCAACCTGGTTCCAGCTCCACGTAGGCGTCGCTGAAGGTTCGCTATGCCACGCTACCATTACAACGTGCAAACGCCGCTCACACCCGGCCTCGCATAGACGTCACCAGTGGAAGGAGACAAGTGGACTTGTCTTCTTCAGGACGACGACTGCCTTCTCGAGCGTTCGAACCGAACGCTTTAGAAGGCAGTCGCCGTCTTGACGAAGACAAGTCCACTTCGAACGCTCGAGAAGGCAGTTGCCGTCCTGACGAAGACAAGTCGACTTGGTTGAAACGTTGGCTCCAGCGACATTCCCTGTTCTACAGCGTTCTTAGCGATCTGCTCATCAATTCAAGCCTCCATCTTCCCCTGAGCTTCTCCTCTAGAACTGATGAATTAGACAATTACTGCGGCCTCCAGTAATCACTTTTCTTTTGGTCCAGCCTTTCGTATATATATTCCCTCCAATAAACAACAGCCGTGTACAACAGCCACACAAATGCCCGTTCTTCACGGCTGAATATCATACCATCAAGCACAGTGCAGGAGCGGACCAAAGAGAAACCGTCGGCACTACATAAAGTGTTTTGCAAACCAGTAGAGCACCCAGGATCTCTGCCAGGGGGGGTTCAATTTTTCACGAAGGGCTGGGCAAGCGATTACACAGTTGTTGCGTGTGTAATTGCAGACATTAGCTCCCCATTCTTCTAGGACATAGAAGCAGCTACGGAGTGGGAGGGGGGTTAGGTCGGCTTCAGGGGGGGGGGGGGGGGTTACAACCCCCAAACCCCTTCCCCCTTCGGTGGCCACTGTTTCAAACTTGTTATAATCAGCCATTAGAAGGACACCTGGGATACGGTAGCAGCTAGGGTACGACAGACGTATCATTGCTCCCTTGATTAAGTATGTTACTAAACCGAATGCAAAACAAAGCGTCATTTGCTCTTTACGAAATGCACAGCTAGGTAACGTTACGGAAACCTGCAAGTTATTTTGATTGATTAAGCTGGATAATTATAATTGACAACCTCCCGCATATTATGCGTCGGAGAAAAGTTTTGCAAGAAAAAGCACACACACACACCAGTGTTACCACAACGTTTGTGAGTAAAAATCAACTTGCTGACAACAGACGCTCCTCTGACTGTAAACTGAAAGTGCGGCGCCAAACATCTCGCGTAACGCGGAAGTGATTTCACGCGGCAAAACTCGGACAAAGACCAGAAATCAGGCCGCTACTTCTGGGTAACGGAGCAAGATTTCTTCAAGAGGGGAAACCAAGGGGGAAACAGCGCTCGCTCGGGCGGCCCGATAATGTCACGCCGTAGGGCACGGCGCCGACGCGCCCTCTGTCCGGCGAAAAGAAAAACGCGCGCGTCGCGCCGTGGCCTCCCGTGAGAGTTCTAGAGTCAGCAGATGACAAAGAATACGCGGCAGCTCTCACGCCCTTTCTTCCCAAGGCCATTCACACATTCGTGCTCACAATGGGGCTAGAGAACTGGTATGGTGGCGCTGCGGCGCTAGAACAACCAGCGCCGCGAGTAGCAGCCGCGCGCGTAAACCCGTCGCGGCGGCCGGGCGCTCTCCCCGGTTCTGTCACGCGCAACGCTGGCTACGGGAGCCGTGATCGGATGAAACCTGCAGCGCGTTTTATTTTGCGGATTTCGCAGAGTTGAGAAACTTGAAGCAGTGCTCGGCTTCAATTTGCTCGGCTTCAATGATATCCGCTGCAACGTGCGTTCGCTTCCCGTCCACGGCTCCCTCACTTCGATGAGGCGAGATGGTAGAAACAGCCACAATCTAAGCGCACGTGCGCAAGCCCCATGTGGAAGGAATACGCGCCTTATGGTTTTTTCTTGTAAAGGCCAGTGGATTATGCTGTTAGCGCCTGTCCGTTGTACGTGTCCTCTTCTTGTCCGCTATAGTTTTTCACCGCGCATTTGGGATTTTTTGGAAGGTGTGTCGCGATAATGAAAAGCTTCGATCGCTTCAGGGAAACAAAATGATTGCCACTTGTTTGTTTATAAAGCACCCCCCCCCCCCCCCAGGGAAGCACATCGTGATAGCAACCTGCATACGTAAGAGTGAATGATGTAAATGCGCCGAGCCCACAGCTGTGCTTTCAAAAAGGAATTTCGAGCATATATGCTCAGGTTTCTCACGACCCGCACACACTTCCCGTGCACCGCGATACGGCCATCGCTGCTTCGTGCATTGTCTATACCAGCAGCGTGAAATATCAATTATGAACAAATGTTACCTTCACGTTGTACAGCAAGCCGCTACAGCTCAATATCAATAAAGCTGGGAGGAGTAGCGATACTCAGCAACAAAACTATTCGAGGCTGATCAGATTAAAAAGAGAAACACGAGCAACATTATTGATGTCTGTTCTTTTTTGTTTTTTGTGAGCGAGTTTCAGCTGGTACAAAGCGCCACTAATTTTCTCTGTTGTATATGTCTTGGCCGTGCTTTGAGAAGACAACATTTGAAGTTTAGAGCCGGAATCTGCGCTTCCCAGCATATTTCTATGTATTTCTTTCCTGCATGCGCTGCGATGTACCCTTTAGATCCACCATGCCGCCCGCCAACGTTCAACTCAAAGCTGCTTCTCACCACTTTGTCGTGGGAACTGGGCGTTTATCGTCGGTGGGTTTGATTTTTCACAGGCCAACAAAGGCCTCCTCAAGGGCTAAACAAAAAAAAACAATTAGTGTTCATGACCATGATGAACAAGTTCCCAGTCATATTGCAAAAATATACACGCACAAAAAAATAAGAGCCGTTGTACGCCAAGTACGGAGCTCCCTCGTCCCTTCTCGTAAGACTTCCCAGAAAAAAAAACACTTTAAAACTTTATCTTCGGTAGCTTGCACGAGGTGTTTAGCATTTGTGGTACCATACACGCAGCCACATACACTTACGTTCCTTTTTTACCGCGATTATGCGGCGTCCTTTCGCGGTGCCATGCTTCCGCTCATACGCGCCTGCTCTCGGTCGCGACTGACTATAGTAGCGCACCGTGACACGGGTGAGGCCACTTTTTTTTTTTTCAAAGCTGCACGTCTCGAGGCCCATACGCCAGCGAATGACTTCCAGCGGCATGTGTCGTCTGCTCTGGAGTGAGTGCAAGCAACTCTTGCCAAGCGCTGTAGTGCACGTAATTAATTCAGCATTTATTACTAACTGCAGCTAAAATTTCCGCCGCCCCTATTTATTGACGCTACAGGGTGAAAAACTGAGAAAATGCAATAAATGAGACGATAATGCGATAATGATGCGTCGCGCCCATAGGGTGACATGTAAACGATGGGAACAGGCCGGCAGCGTCATCTGTCGTGATGCGCCGAAAACTAAGCCTTCCTCATCTCGCCGCGCGCTGCCGTGGTATAGCAGTTTCCTCAAATACTTCTTTCTCCATGTTCTGGGTGTGTTCAGATAAGGAGAGACCAAGAGGAGTCCCATGTATTTTGTGTTTTCAACGAAATTTTTATATGAGGTGGGCAAATATTTCCTCAGAAAGGAGTCAACCTTCGTTTTGCGAAATTTAGAACGAATTTTTCGAAAAAAAAATCCACATTTCCCTATAGGTGCGAAAGAGCAGTTTCGCAAGTTAAAGATGTCACAACTTTGAAGGCATGTAATTCTGAAACTAACGCACTGTACCCCTAAAAATTCTTTTTTCAGTTATTCTACGCCAGCTGTACTTTTGGCCCACGACAACTTTAACTTATGTCATCTACGGTGAGTTTTTTTTTTTTTTTCTAATCGCTAGACTTTGAAGTAAATGCATCTGGCAGACCCCGATTTTGGAGGTCTTTTTTGCCGATATAACTAAACGAGTGAAGCTGAATACATTTTCTTAGTCTTGCAATGGTTTTCTGCAACACAACCTAAGAAATATGTGATTAAACGAAAAGAAATCCCAAGTATGCCAGAACTGTAGGAACACTGAAAATTGAAAGATTTCAAATTCATTTTTTTTAAATCATCGCCGATCTTTATGAAAAATTTTTGTGATGTGAAAACATGGCCCATAAAATTTCTGCCGCCAAAATGTGTTGCATTATTTTGTTCTAAATGAGGAAATTCAACCATTTTCTGCATCTATGTATGGCTACCTAACAGTGCGCGGTGCTCCAAAAATAAAATAAAACTCCTTAATATATTTCATTTTTACCTCACTGTTTTTGATGTCGTAATTACGAGTGTCTGGTAATGAGTCACTATATGATTTACTATTAATTAACAGGGCCCATGTGGGCGAGTCTATTCGTTGACATAGCAGACACGTATTTGTTTAGTATTTTTTTTCTTTTTTTATCATGAATTAGTCGAGCGAACCTTATTCTGGTCATAATCATCATTTTCCCCTCAACTCTGAATTACTCCTTTGCGCACAAACGATCTACGAGTCTAGAGCAGGAGTGGGGGGGGGGGGGGGGGGGGAATAAGACGATGCCACGGCAGTAGATGAACCGGATGGGTATGTGAGATGCGGGCTGCGGCTCGCAAAATGTGTCTCTAATATTTCTCATTTTCACTCAAATATTTACATTAGGCACAAAAGTATTTCTGCCCAACGAAACTGCGGCTGCGTTTCGAACACGCCTCTTTCCCATGCACAAGAAATATTACTGTGGAAGAATTTCGTTGCTGGCCCCGCAAAGCGGCGTGAAGTTTCAACACATTTTGCTTTACCTCTATGCCGAACTTTCACACGTGCACAAGGCAATTGCGATTTCGTTGTTTATATAGTTTAAAAGGAGCGACTTGCCCCGCCATGGAGGTCTAGTGGTTATGGCACTCGGCTGCTGAACCGAAGGTCGCGGGATCGAATCCCAGCCGCGGCGGCTGCATTTCTATGGAGGCGGAATGTCGAGGCCCATGTGCTGTGCGATGTCAGTGCACGTTAAAGAACCCCGGGTGGTCGAAATTTCCGGAGACCTCCACTACGGCGTCTCGCATAATCAGAGCTGGTTTCGGGACGTTAAACTCCACAAATCAAAAGGAGCGACTTCTTTTTATCAGTCGAGGCGAAAATTCAGGCTTCTTATGCAATTTCCGATGATAGGCTTGAGTGCAAGATAAATGTGCAACTCTTAATGTCTTAGCGCTTATGTGAAGCGCACCTTCGAAAACTGCTTCTTTAGACAGAAGTAATCGAGTAATTAGGAGCGCAGGCTTGTGTTATTCCCGCAGCATAAGCAAGAGATGGCGCCGTTTAGAGCAAGCTCAACAAGGAGCCAACATTTCTTATCATTTGGGCGTCTTCAGTAGCATTTTCCGCTGCACCGAATGAGACGCGCTCTCATAATGCAGGGTTTGCAGAAAACTTTAGAAGAAGGGATACGTTCACGCTGTAAAGATCTTCGGCCAGAGAAGCTGCAGTGTATCACCGTTTCCGATAGACGCATGTGAGCTTTCAACGATTTAGCAATGTGCTACGGGAAATGATCGAGAGTAACAGAACTGATGCATTGTAGCATCGCCGTCATGTTGCTCTTCGAAAGTCCAAACTCTGCGTGGCCTTTCCATATCGCTGTCACAGGAAGAAAGCAAGCGTATATTTGAAACGTTGTCGCAGTTCCGTAGCGTAGAAGAATTTTTGTGACTAATATAAATATTTAGGTGAAAACGAGAAATATTCGGGACCCACTTTGAGACTATCCACATCTTACATCCGGTTCATCCACTGCCGTAGCATCATCGCATTTCCTCCCTAGGAAATAAATAAATAAATAAATAAGACGTGCTATAAGCGTTCTGGCGTGTTTGCTATGTCAACGTGTGCAGCAGCCCGGTCAATTAACTTTCAGTTATCTAGTGACTCATGATGAAAATGAGGACAGCCCTTGAGTTACTCGTCATTACCACATCAAAAACAGTGAGGTAAGGATGAAATGCGCCAATGAGTTTTATTTTATTTTTGGAAAGCAGCACAGTGTTACGTATACCATACGCAGGTCCAAAAATTGGCCGACTTTTCTCATTTAGGAAAAAAAAATAATGCAATACAAGGCGCGTTTCTGTAATAAAAGAATTTTCATAAAAATCGTCGATGATTATATCTTTAACGCATTTGAAATCTTTCGATTTTCGCCGTTTCTGCAGTTTGGCAGTCTGGAGATTATTTAATGAAATCAATATTTTACTTAATCACATCCATTTTACTTTAACTTAATTGCGGAACACCTTTGGAAGACTCGATGGAAATATATTCAGCTTCACTGCTTTAGTAAAACTCGCAAACACTGACCTCGAAAATTGGGGTCAGCGAGAAGCATGTTACTCCAGAATCAAAGTTCGGCGACTTATCAAAAACGCACCGTAGTCGACATAAAGTCAAGTTATCGTGGACCAAAAGTAGAAGTGGTATATAATAACTGAAAGAGATTTTGGCTGGTACAATGCGCTACTTTTAGAGTCATTGGCCTTCAAATTTGTGACATTTATAACACGCGAAAGTGCTCTTCCGCACCTGCAGTGAAATGTGATTTTTTTTTTTCGAGAAGTTCGTGCAAAGTTTCGCAAAACGAGGGTTGATTCCTTTCTGAGAAGACATTTGCCCACCTCATATAAACATTTCTCTGAAAACAAACAAACAAACAAACAAAAACAGTTAGGACCCCTCTTTTCTTATCTGAACACACCTTTCTGTATTGGGAGCTTACGCATTCACGTCGCGCGAGCACAGACACGCACAAAGAACGTAATAATAATAATAATAATAATAATAATAATAATAATAATAATAATAATAATAATAATAATATATTCCCCCATAAAGGCACATCCCCCAGATCAGAGTGCTTTAATATCAGGAAGTTAGGCGGTTAAGTGCGTAGCCGAGAAGTCGAGTCAGCCGTATCCGCAAAGAAATCCATCTAGGCCACAAAAGCAACAACATCTAGTTAGTAGGTACGTATTAATTATTTAAATTGTTGTATATTCACGTTATTGTGTGGTATCGTTGCAACAATCCTTACGTGGCATTATTATACAGACTAACGTTTGCACATGGTGTGCCTCCGATGCTGTTAACGTTAGGCACTACGTGGAGTGATGATCGCAACTCGGCGTTGCTGTTGCGGCTAAGGAGGTCGTGGTTAAGACTTGGTGCACAGCGCGTGAACATTTGCAACGTGCAAGGCCAAGGCAGCCAAGGTTGGATCACATCTACCTCCATAGGCTGTCGTCTCCGCAGTGACGCTACCTGACTTCTCAGCATGCAGCGCTTGCAGGTGAGCCCGGAAATTATGCAAATTCTTACTCATGATTACGGCCGCACAGGAACGCGAGTAATCGTGATCGAGCGCGGCTGTGAGCCATTTTAGTAACGGTCATCAACAAGGTCAACATTAAGGCAAGCTCAATCGAGGCTTCGCTTCGTAACGTTTATTTCTGGATACGCACATTTAGACTGCGTATTACGATAAATAACAGCGATTACTGATCCACGCTAAAGACGTTGAATGGGCCACACCACATTAGCCTATGAACAGTAGGGCAAAGGTCGGCGAGAGGATTCACCCTTGGATTCACCACCGTACCTAGGCAGTTAGCGGTTTTCGTTGTCAAACGCGAACTCTAAAAAAACTGTGCAATATACGTTCGATGCAGATACTCGAGATATTGCTGCAAACCTACTAGAATTGTTTCTAAATAATAATCAGGAAGGTTTCAGCAACGCCACATCGCGACACCCTGAGGACAGCCGAGCTCACGACGTGCTCGGACAAATCCAGCGTGGGCCTGCCGACCGCTGGCGAGCAGCGGAGCAACACTGCGCTCATGGCGGCGCCTTCGCGTTGTCGTCGTGTTTCAGCTTGTATTCGCTGGACGCGGCGGCGGCGGCATGAAACCACGAATTGAGTGAAAGAACGCACGACCGCATTCGGTGGCGTGGCGACGCAGCGTTTGCGGGCGAGTTTGGTATCAGCCGCAACTTCGACAAGCACCGCCTGCAACGCCCGCGCCGACCGGCGTTCGTTTTACCCGGACTCTGCCGGCAAGCCACTCACCGCCGTTCCCTTCGTCGCTCCTGGTCCTCGTTACGGTCCCTTGGCCTTTGCGGCGCTGGTTTGCGTGCATACACACTCGCACACGTGAACGCGTGGTCACAGCTGCTGTGCTCGTAACTCATCGTTCGGGAGTGATTTGTGTGGCAACCGCGCTGGACATCATGGCCCACAGCGGAGGAGGCGGCGAGGACGCGACGACGCCCGTCGAAGCGCAGCAGCCGTCTTCGCCCGTGGAGATCACGCAGCAGCCCAGAGTGACGTTCGACGTAAGCTCTACGCCAAGCCGGCCGCTCGTCTAGAGCGGCGAGCGGTCAAGCAGTTCGACCGGGCAAATGGGCAGCGAGCCCCTGAGGCTGGTTATACGCGAGCGCTGGGCTGGTGTTCACGAAACGGGACGCAAGCGCGCGTTTGTCAAATTATTTCCCGTTGGCGAGCCGTCAGCACGCATGGCAAGCCAAATTGAGCGGTTCCCTCCGTGGTGTTTCTGCTTCTATGCTACGCAGTCGTGAATAACAAAATAGCGGGCCGCTGCCTGCATCCGCTATGTTGTCACAGGTAACTGGAAATCGTGAAGCGTCGCTTACTTACTCATATTCATTGTTTCGGAGCACGCGTGAAAAAACACGAAACGAGATGTTTTGTGTTTTTTCAGTTCAGTGCATCTTTTGTATCTCGTTGGCTTTGATTAGCATCCGTGTTGCACATTACCCTGTATACATGCGTCATTGGGCATACGTGGTCTTGCTTTACACCTCATTTCCCCAGATATGGTTATCAGAACCTCCTCTGCAAATAGTAATGCGCGGGCAACGCCTTTTAGTGCATGTTTTGTGTATCAGCAATTTATAGTGTTTCATTAGTCATCAGTGAAACTGTCAAAGGCATATTTGTTGGCCTACATAATGTAATTATTTCTCATAATTTGTGTGTGGCTGCTAAGCTTTTGAACAGTGGCGTGTAAATGTGGCACAGATGTAGTTGCAGTCATTCTGCTGAAAGTTGGATAGCGAAATACACTTGTTCCAAATGTTTAGTTGAATCATGCTTGCAGTAAGGCAGTGATTTTTGTAGAAGAAAGTGAGGCATGCATGCATGGGCCCAAGAGAAGTGGACAGCACAAACACCTTTCTCTCAGTGTTTATGTTTACTGTTTCTCTTCTCTTGTGCCCGTGTCTGCACTTCTTGCTCTCTTCTACGGCAAGTATCAACTGACAAGACTGCCCCGCCACGGTGGTCTAGTGGCCATGGCACTCGGCTGCAGATCCGAAGGTCGTGGAGTTGAATCCTATCTGTGGCGGCTGCTCGATGGAGGCGAAATGTCGAGACCCGTGTATTGTGCAGTGTCAGTGCGTATGAACCCCAGATGATTGAAATTTCTGGAGCCCTCCACCACGGCGTCTCATATCATAGTGTGGTTCCTGGGCCGTAAGACTCCAGAAATCAGTCAGTCATCCAACAAGACTAACTTTCCGTTGTTTTAAGCACACCATTATGGTCAATTTGATGCTATAGCAGCTTTGGTCACATCTCATTCTTGCTTCCAAAGGCATAAGCACTGCTGATTAGAGTGTGATGGTGTCTTGCATTTCGTTAGGAACTTCCTGTTACAGACGCCTATCTGAAAGCCTGTTTGTGTAAAGCAATGTAGCTTCTGGTTAGTGAAGCAACTTGCAAAATCACGGTGATAGGTGGTTTAATTCTTACTCTGAATGCAGAACAGCATTTCCGCGAGTGCATTGAAATGAATTTGAGAAGAATATGCGATTGAAAGGACTGCAACCTTAGTTGGTTGGCATTTGTTCACCGTTAAAAAGAAAGAAGGTACTAACAGACGGGAAAAGTGCCCCAGTGTATAGGGACACCGCTACTACGCCGAAGTTTTTTCTGCTGTAGTGTTGTTTCTACATGAAGCTGGGGAGAACACTTATGCACCTGCTAAATGTGAGCACAGGCTAAAATATTCTTCCTGCAAATGATGCCACATGATTGCGTACGGTATATGGAACACAAGATGTCGGCAGTATTTACCCAATTTCCATGCATCTTTCATTTGCATGAACTTGTGTGATCACAAATTGAAATGCACTGCTCGTGGTTGTAACACTCATCCCAATTTTCATGCTCAAAAAATTATAAATGCAATGCCCTTGTTTGTTCTTTGCATGTTTTTGACAGTGTAGGAGAAATGGGGATTTGTTTTCGTCTGGAGAAGCAGAGCTTGCTGTATTGAAGTGGTTCTTTACCAGGAATCAATTATTTTCGCTCTCCAATACTTCCTTATTAGCATCTACAGCTGCTGGCATCTGATATTCAGGTGTCTGTGGCATTTTGGGAAGCCTAATGAACATCTATGGTGGGCACAAAGCTACTGCAGTTCCCACAATGCAGTGACATATGCTTTAGGCTAAAAAAAAATTTGAATGCCACTGATGGTGACGTGTGAGTCGAGCAGTTCTGATTTCGCATTCAAATGTAATGCACATGTCACTTCCGAGCATATTTTTTCCAGAAGGAAATTCAGTGCTAGAATTGAGTAAATATGCTGATGGGCAGACAGTTTGCTATTGTAAATGAGTGGAAAAGGACATGGAATTCAGCTCCACATTTTTGCTGATCGTTAATTCTGGATGTGAACACTTATATATCAGAAGTCACACAAAGATATCACTGGCAGTTGCACGCACATATCAGTGCTTACAGTGCAAAGGTGACCATTCTGCCATTCTGCTGCACCTCTTTAGATACTACTGCTGCTTATCGGCAACTGGGACTGATGCCATGCGTATGAGCACGTTATCCAAGTGTGCCGTTTTTGCATACTCGGTAGTTTCGCTATTTGTGTTTCCTGCTTCGTGACAGTCTTCTAACAGAGTTCTCTTGTTAACACTCTTACAATGGTGCCCTGATTGGTTAACAATTGAAAATTCAGCTTCGCAAATACTACTTGCTCCAAGTGTTATGTTAACTGCTTGAAACCTGTCGGTCTTGAAACTTAAAGTGCAGGCACTCATAATGCCTGCCCGTGCTCACAGGCTACTAATTAATTTCACCGCTTTATTATGTTTCAATGTTGCCATATACACTGCTCAACCACCTATTCATGTGTGGTTGGCTAGTGTGTTCTCATTTATGTGGCTCACAGAAAAAGCCACACCTTTGCTGAGGTTGAAACTTTCACATGTCTGCGCTGTTCACAAATGGCAGTAAATTAAAGGGGTCGTGAAAAGAATATGGAGCTCCCCAATTGTCATTTTCACTGCTTCAGTAAGCATTCGACATGCTGATTTTGAAATAGGTTGGTGCTATATTCAATTTACATTTAATAACGCTTGTTTAATATTTTAGCATTCTTGCACCCTCAGAACGACTGTGCGACACCATAGACCAGCACAGGCACTATTCAGTCAGGTCACCTCATGACACTTAAAAATCTTAATGTATAGTTAATTCTCGCGTGCTCAAAAATAATAGATCTATATGAAATCTAGAAAGTAAGAACATAGACTAAGTACAGCCCTGTGTTGTGCCTGTGTGTGGAAGCAAGGCTGGAGCATGGGTTTATTTCCCGATGGCCTCCGAGAAGGCGCAAATCTCAGATGCTATAGTGGCAAATAAGATGACGTTGGCTCCAGAGTAGGGAAACATGCACTACGAAATCGAAGTCGTGCTTTTATCACCGTAACTCAACCCAGATTATGCAACAAAACATTGTTGCATAATCAGAAAAAACTCATAAATGCTCGCAATATCATGAATAGGAGGGTCAGGACCCCTAATAAACAGATTGTACAAATGTATTTTCAGAAAATGTTATACGACCCCTTTAAAGTTTTGTGTATTACTACAAAAGTTATTTAAGTAAAAATAAAAAATTAATACCCACCATTGTGTACCAAGTAGCTTTGAAGAGTGAAATAATGCTCTATGTTAATGCTGTCCATTGTAGCTGGCAACAGTTGCGCGGCACTGCTCACCTGAGCAGCAGGACTCTCACATGGATGAGGAACTCCAGGGTGAGCTCCTTCACTAAGAAAGCCCAGCAACATTAGTCTTGTCATGTCTGTTGCATTGTGAAGGGCTCTGCTAATGCTGTCTGTCCAGCTTTGCACCTTTGTTTCATTGCACCTTTGTTTGCACCTCTTGAGTTGGAACGTGTACGTACAACTCTTCCTGCTGTGCTCAGTCTGCCGTCTTTTAAGAAACTGTCACATTGCTGGTGTGGCTGTTGCCGTGTGGGAGTAAAAACAGCTGCTTTCTTTTTGCATGGTCATTGGTGTCATCTACAATGTATTCTGCACTACACTAGCATTGCTATCCAAGTACCTTTGCCTGATTGCTTTGTTCCAAGCACCCAAGGAACCTGTGGACGGAATGGGGCAAGGCAGAATGGAAAAGGAGTGAATGTAACTGCCTGCACTGACTGTGTGGCATGCGTGTTGGTGCATGTTAGCATTAACCCAGGCTGATTGTGCATGGTGGCCTGATGTTAAGGGCATAGACTGTCCCCCCCCCCCCCCCTTTTTTTTGGCATGACAGTTTCCTAACTGGCTTCCTTTTGTGTAACACTGACACTGATGTATTCATTGTTGTTACCAAACATTATAAAATCTAAGGGACCTGGGGAAAGCTTTAGTTTGGGCAACCACCAATAAGCCACAGAAGGATTGAAAACAGTTTGTTATTACACATCCATAAGAATACTTAGCAGCCGGCTTAGAGGAGACAGGATTACATAACATGAGAACTTGTGTTTAATGTTGCTCCACCTTTTCAGGCAGTCTCCAAGCATGTCATATGCAAATAAACCGTCTTGTCGTGGCTGCAGCATGTGGCTGTGTTGTACATTGCACATTTATATTAAGATGCCCCGCCATGGTGGTCTAGTGGTTATGGCACTCGGCTGCTGATCCGGAGGTCGCGGGATCGAATCCTGGCCGCAGCGGCTGCATTTTGATGGAGGCGGAATGTTGAGGCCCGTGTGCTGTGCACGTCAGTGCATGTTAAAGAACCCTAGGTGGTCGAAATTTCCGGAGACCTCCACTACAGCGTCGTTCATAATCAAAGCTGGATTTGGCACATGAAACCGCACAAATCAATCATTTATATTAAGATGGGTTACAGGGAATAAAAATTAGGCACGCTGAATATACTACACTTACAGCTCTACCCAAGCATATTTAAATGTGCATGTGAGCCATATTATGTGTAGATCGTTGTCATGGTAATCGTGTGATCCAGGCAAAGTCGTGCTGATTACTCAACTTCTTGAGTGAATGATGTGGTTATAACTGCAATGTCTATGGCACTGAGCATGATGCCAGCATGTTGTTGTGTGGTGTCACATTTTTGCTATCAGTTGTGTCATTGCGGTTGACAGCCATGCATGCTGCATGTAATTCCAATGGACAGTGTGCCTGCGTGCATGCATTTATGCAGCTGCTGTTGCTGCTATTGCTTTTGCTGGCTCAGCCAGTTTTGAATGTGATGTATCAGGAGATAAGTTTCTCAAGGTGCGTTATAGTCTATTGGCTGCTTATATGTTTGGCAGTATTATACTGACAATGGGTAACTTTGCCTAAATAGCATCTGGTCAAACATATGTAAGGAAAATATATTTGTAGCCAGTTCCCCTGATGCTTGTGTAATTTTTTTTTCTTGCATGACATGGAGCACTGTCAATAGAAAATTGGAGGGATATTATGCGAGTGATTGCAATTATTCCTGCAGGAGTTTCAGTTGTAACCTCTTTGGCCAGTATGAGTTAGTCACTTCAGAGAGATTTCACTTCTTGCTTTGTCACAAGGTAAGTCGGAGTTAAATGCATCGAATATATATTGGACACTCCTGTAGGTAGGCATTAGAAGCAGTAATGCTACTTTAGCTATAAGGGGTGAACATTTTGATGATGGGGACAATGAAGAAACAATGAGCACTTCCGGCAGTTATGATGCCTGTCCATTACCCGCAAAACATAAGCATTGACTTCATTATTCGCTCAGAAAACAGAAGCAACACTTATGTTTGGGTGCTTGCACTGGGGCTGGGGATCTTTGAGGCAACAAGGCCATGTGTTAAGATGTTTTTTCACGCATGCACAGTTTCCATTTTTGGTACTTCAAATTCCCATGTACAATTTCAAAGGGTTCAGTTGCAGCGGTGGGTGGGCTATTAAAAGCGGTGGGCTGTGAACAAGAGTGATTGGTGGCAAATCGTAGTGGCAGTGGGTCACTGACTATGGTCCTCGGCTGCTCATCCGAGGGTCGTGGGATGGAATCCTGGCCATGGCAGCTGCATTTCGATGGTGACGAAATGTTGAGGCTCGTGTACTATGCGATGTCAGTGCACATTAAAGAACCCCAGGTGGTCAAAATTTCTGGAGCCCTCCACTGTGGTGCCTCCCATAATCATATCGGGGCTTTGGAATGTAAAACTTCAGAAATCACTCAATAAACACCGCCCATTGTGGGGAGAACCTTGGTGGCTGTCATAGGTGCTTATACATGTGATAAAGCAGCCATAAAACATGCCACATTTTGCCAGACCATATAAGATTGAAATAACCTTATTCTACTTAGAACCATTTGTGACTTCCTGTTGTCCATGTGATCCTAATTGCTCTCTTGACTGACACAGCTCTGGGCCTCTGGGAAGAAGACATGACCGAAGAACAAAAGATGGAACTGTTGGTAAGTGGCTACACATGCTACCATAACACTCTGTGGCATGTTTTTGAGCAACTTCAGTTCTTCATTCATTAGAAATTCATTTCTGAAGCAGCTGTGGGAGTAGGAGGCCCTTCCTCTTTAGTTGCCCAAGTTTTTGTTGCATAAGAGACGTGGTTAACTCTGCCGGCAGTGCCTAGTCAACTAGCTCCTGGTAGTACTTGAACAGTACAGTGCTGCTGTGTTAAAGAATGCGGATTTGGTTCTCAGCCATGAGTGCTGCATTTTGGTAGGGGCGAAATGCCGAAATACCTGCGTACATTGATTTGGGCACATATTAAAGAGCACCAGGTGCTTTACAATGATCTGGAGTCTCCTGCTACGGTGTGCCTAACAATTACTTTCTGGTTTTGGAACATAAAACCATGGAATTTATTTTAGTTTTGTTTTAAGGGAATGCTATTGTGATGCAGCCCTTTACATAAGTTGTATTAACATTTTAGTGCCATGACAGGGGCTGCAATGGGTCATATAGCCCCATGGCAGAGGTTGTTGTGGAAGTATACTAGCAGTATATTCTGCTTACTCCTTTGGAAAACACAGCTGATGTGGCAGTGCCACACTTCACACTGGACATAGACGGCAGTTCCACATTATCATATTTACTTGTCTACAGCCGTCTCCTTTTCTGGATTTATTCTGGACATTTCGTGGTGTACTAGCCTTTCACGAGCCAAGCATCTGTAGTATATTCGCTGAAGCCTCAAACATTTCTGCAAATATTACAACCTATGCAAATAGCACGACGACTTGCAGCCACCCATGAACATTTTTATTTAGTGAACCTTGTCACTTCCATTGCATTTGACATTTTTCTTTTGACAAGCTAATGTCATTGGTAATCTCCTATAGCTTGTTATCCTTTGTACTGTCCATTACTGTTCGAATTTCCTATCGTCTTGTAGCTCTCTATGGTAATCTCAAATGAAGCTGTGCATCACATAGCCAAAGTTTACGTACACAAATTGTAGCAATGCCCTTTTAATGTGCCCGAAAGCATGATATAGCTAAATGCTCTAAAGTATTCACTCAAGGACAGCTTGATGCTGTTGAAGTACTCTGTATATCTGCCACTTGTTCCTAATCTTATGTGGTGGTAATGGTGATGCTATTGTCGGCCCAGCTGCACCTTCAAAAAATAGCAGTTTTCAACAAAGGCATGCTCATCACGTGGGTCGGTGTTATTCCTTTACAACAACATAACTAAACAAAATTGATGCTATGTGACCTTTTCAGCATGGCATCATGCTTGTCACTGAGTACCTTCAAAGCAGGTACTCTTCTTTAAAGGGACTGTTTACCGCTTGGAAATTTTTTTCAGCTGTGGTGAAAATAGAAAAATTGTTCCTTATATTGACAGAAACGAGCATGCTTTTACCCCATAAAAAGGGGACAATCTTTTTTAACTTGGCCCTGAAAGTCGTGATAAATAACCAGGGGCGCCATCTTTGGTGATGAGTGTCAATCTCCAAGTGCAACGAAAAACCGAGAAATCGTCATGCAGGTTTAATTATCCTGCTTAAAATTTGTTTAAAAAATTTCTGCCAATTTCCCAATGACACACTTGTACGCTTCTACATTTCAAATGGTCCGCTTTCTCTTGTGATCAAAAACAGGAAATCGATGAAGGATGGTAGACAGTCCCTTTAAAAGTCTTTCCATTGGTATGTCAGACGAGGTGGGCAACGGACAGGAACTGAAATGTATGGAGTGTGAGCGTTTCTTCAAAAGGCCGCGATACCGATCATTTCGTTTCTGCACCCGTTTTACCCATGAAGCTTCACCACTAACTGAATGGAAACTAAGTTGGCAGCGTGTTCCACATTTTGTGGCTTGAACAGGGTTTTTGTGTTGCAAGAGTTTCATTTCACTTCAGTAACAAGTTGGGTTTTTCGTGTTACACCCTAATAATGAGTGAAAATATAAAAATTAGTGCACTTTTATTTTATTTTTAGTTATTACACTATTTAGGTTACATGGAAAGTTTGGACTATGAAGGAGTAGTTGCTTCGAAGAGGGACAGTGGCCTGCGGCTATAAAAGCATGGGAGTGGCTTTACTACAGACTCGAGTTGTATCTGATTTTAGTAGTAGCTTGCAGAAATTAGCCGGCATGTGAGTGATATCTCTCAAGAGTGCAATGGTATGCTGGGTCTAGCTTGCAGGCTCTGCATATAGGTATGTGATTTGTGCTTTGTGAACAGAAAGCTTTTTTCATAATTGTTCTCCAGTGTTAGAGGTTCAGGCCTTGCATGAGTGAATGCAGCAGCATTTTGTCAACACTTCATACGCTGTTCGGGCATGTTGTCCAGTTATAAACAAAATTCCCCTTTCGTGCTGATAAATATCCGTACCTGAGGTGGTGATCCACTGCTTCTTAGTGCATACGATGTCATCATTGGTGGGAGAATGTCCCTCACTGAGGTCGTACGTAATCCTCTTGATACAGCTGAAGCCAGATGGAAAATGCAGAATGCCATGCACTCCTACTATGGTAGGCACGTGCCCTACGGCTGCATCTACTTAAAACTTGTGTTCACCACTTGCAAGTCAAAGCATTTCTTCATCTATGGTCTGACTTGAAATTCAAGGCCATGATTGCTGACCAACGGCTCTTGCGGGGTTTAGTGCGATTCCCCTCACAGTGCCGAGTGTGGTGCCTCTGCGAAGTGCTAGAAACACTGCCGGCCATTTAGGTACTCCAAAACACCCAGCGCTCAGTACACCACAAAGTTGCCATAGAGCTCATGCGAGCAGAACCGACAGCGGCAACATTTTGGGAGAAACTGCTTTTATTGTCCCACGGTCTCATGCAGCCGCCCTAGCAGTCGTGGTGGAGCGATGCAATGAGGAAAAGTACACTTGGGGCAGAAGTGACAAGGGGTTGGCTCACGTGTTTGTAGGAACCTCCACAACTGATAGGCACCATTTTCCGACTATGTTAAAAGTGTTGCACAACCTCTTTAAATGAAGTGTAGAAAATACAAAGAATTTTCACTGAATATGTATTTTAAAAGGGCATGTTGGATCTACTGCAAAGTTCTCACACTTGACTCTCAGGTGGTATATATTATTACAGTGCAGCGGCCTCATTCTCTAAGGCAGCATTGGAAATTCTCTTCATAGTGGGAAGTAGAAGCATGTGTTTTGTGCGTGTGAGCAAGTGAAAAAGGTAGATGCAGTTGTTCACTGTGGCTCATGCACTGTGCTGTACCTCGCAGAGGGTCGTGGCTGCTTCCAAGGAGACTGCACAGAGGGAGGAGGCTGTAAGGCAAGGCCATTTTGCTCCAGTCAAGCACCATGTCCCGCCGGTATCCACTGAAATCCGAGACCACATCACTTGGGACAGAAAGGTGCCTTTCTCTTTAAAATAGGCATATTTTTTGTTCTTTTCGTTGGTAATATTCTCTCTGTGTACGCATGTGGAATGCGGGGTTCTCCATTGAACCCCACATTCTGCTCAACCACTGAACAAGTGGATCATGAAACCTGCAGTGTTTATTGTTACTGTTACACAGTTTATGGTAGCAACTTGCCAACTCTTAATGGTTACTGAACTGGAAATGTGTACTTGTGTAGTATCAGAAAATGTTTAACACTAGTGATTTCTGTAACATCCACCAATATAAAAAAAAAAGAAAATCTTATCTGGCCATCACACAAAGGAGGCAAAGCAACCACAGCTTCGGTTCGAGGGAGTCTCACTCATGATTTTCTCGACTAAATGTATCTTGTTTATTTGAACGTAACACACTCTTGAATCCATCGCACATCCAGTTCTTGCATGTTAAAAGTAAAGACGCACTTGAATATGTTGTTCCCTGATTTCTTAAAAAAAAATGGTGGCATGCCCCTATATCGACAATCAAAGGAAGAAGAGACAAGCAGTTTGCCTTTTGTGTATAATCAGAAATTTATTCTCCTTGTAGCTTCTTTTGTTGGGATATTTTTCTGGCTATATGGCCACTTCTGTATATTCCTCAACCGTGCGCTGATTCAAGAGCTTGAGAAGCTCGGCCTTAACAGAGTTGCTTCGACGGTTTGCAAGCGTGTCCTTGAGGTCTGAATGTTTACCCAATTTTGACCTATGTAAACTTTTCCGGCCTGACATGCAGCAAAAGAGTTTCCTCTGTTTTGCACTCACAGATGCATGTCTCGGGCTCACAAAAATGACTTGATTTAGCTCGACGAGAGTTGCAATGTGGGCTTGTTGGTGGATCATATTAAAAGCTTGATGTAGCGCAAAAACGACACACGGACACAAGAAGGCACATATGCACACCACTAGCGCTGTGTGGTGTGCATATGTGCCTTCTTGTGTCTGTGTGTCGTTTTTGCACTACATAAAGCTTTTAATTGATTTAGCTATCTTGCATTTTTCTTCACTGTGTGAAATAACTTTGCTTTGACGTGTTCTGACATAATGAAAGTAGTGTGTTACCAAGTGCATTGCATCGGGAACAGATATGATGCATTGTGGTGACAGGTTAGGCGTGAACTGAACATACATGAATCCAAGACAGAATGTGCTCTGTTGTCATTTGTGGTGGTAAACACCATCTGCCACTTTGACAATAGGCTTTTTCCAATGGCTGAATATTTGGTTCTCGTTTTGTATTTGATTTTATATAGACTGGCCGATTTCCTGAGGCCTGTTTTATCAGAAAAGAAGGTGCATGTTAGATTCGAGTATGCACAGTTTTCTTTTTCTAGAAACATTAACTTGTATTGAATAAGGTGCAGGATGCTTAGGCGGAAGCTATAGGCTGTGTTATCAACTAAGCACCTCATTTGTAGTGCCCTGTGCAGCGAGGAGTGGCAGGTAAGAATAAGAAAGGCGAATAAGGTAAGAATAAGAAAGGTGCCTAGGAAGAGAAGTAACAGTTCTAGGCACTCTTGTTGAGTCAAAGAATGTTGCTTGTACCTCATACATTTCAGGCCTTTACTTCTTTTCCAAAAAAGAAGTGTAGATACTTTGACCAGGTAATCTCTGTGAGGAATGTGCTCTGTTTAATAGCACAGTTGTTTTAGGCAACAGCCAGCCTCATCTATTTTACAGAAGTGTTGCTCAGTGATGTCTTTGCAAGCATACTTTGGCTCTCAAAGCGTAAACATCATCACCAGCTTATTCCTTGACCACTGCAGGGCTGAGCCCTCTCCCAGTGGCCTCTTTCATCAAGGTCAATTTGATATGTCGTCTGTCATGATTTCAAAACACATCTGCATGTCAAAGAATGACAGATTAGGTGAGTTGGTAGCTTTCCGCAATAATTGAGAAGAGGCCCGTGTACTGTGCAATGTCAGTGCACGTTAAAGAACCCCAGGTGGTCGAAATTTCCGGAGACCTCCACTACGGCGTCTCTCATAATCACGGCTGGTTTTGGGACGTAGAACCCCGAGAAATCATCAACAATAATTAAGAACACCACCTGTGCGTATAGCACTATATACAGTTGAACCTAACACACATCCATACAGTGAGTTTCTCGATATTGGGAAGTTTTTCAGCTCTCTGCTGTAACCCCACAGAACATGTATTTGTAACCTCTGTACAACAAAAGTGGCAGCGGGAAGACACCCTTGGTATAACGAATTCCCCCCCACCAACCAATTCGTAATTTCGCCCCAAATTTTCAAGTTTAGCGCAGTCATCTGCTGGATCCACTCCTGTGGTTACCCCCAGTCGATGACAAAGCACAAAGTGATGTCTTCACAAATGGCACACACGCAGCCATGGCGGCAGCCTTCTCACTTGCTTCTCAGCTCCACTGCCTCACTTTAGCTGGTGATGCGATTTTCAACGCTGCGGCTGTGCTCTTTCCTGCTCCCTCTGAACCTCAAATCGTGTTCCCACTGCCTTGTGCACCAACAGCGCTGCCCCTCACTGCTGTAGATTTTCATGTTTTTTAATTTAGCTATAGGTGTATCGCTGATATGTATCGTTGCAAGGATGAGTGTCTCAATGGAGAAAGAGCCCGCCTGCCACACGGGGGCTTCGCTTTTACTGCATGCGAATAGAGCAGCCCTGGACTATGTGTAGCATTGCATTCTTTTTGTTTTTGGTCGCGACTGCACCATCCTTACTGAAGAGATGTCGAATGAGGTGCTGGTGGAAAGTACCTGATGTCACGGTGATGGCACCGAATCTTCGGAGGTCAGTTTGGGCTAACACTTCTGTGTTGTAGGCATGAAATAAATGTGTTCTGGGTTAGGTCAACCACCAGGTGCCCCTTTGTTTTATTAGTGTGTTTGTTCTTCAAATATTCATGCTGAAACTAGATATAACAAAAACCTTTCCATAACAAAAATTTTTGAGCATTTGTCAGTGTCATTAGAGCCAGGTTTTATTGTATTATGGACATCTGCATTGTAGCTCAAAAGGTGAAGTCATGAATGAATGAGTGAAAGGAACTGTAGCAGTATTGTTCTCATGAAGGAGGCCAGGCTGCATGAGTGTTCTCAGTCATGATGTCTGTAATTTTGATTGAATTTGGTAAAGTGTTTCAGTCTTGATGTAACAAATTATTTTTTCTGTAAATAACATCACTAGCAGTTGTGGATCTCATGAAGTCAATGCTATAAGTCCAAAGTTCCAGCAGCAGAAAAAAAAACATTTTTTTCCACAGGTTCCGGTAAAAGTCCTGGTGGATAACAGAGAGACAGTAAGCATTTATGGAGAAAAAAAAAAGCCACTGGAATAGCTAACCAATAATTGTAGGTTCTAATTGTTTAGCTTGCGAGTGCGCAGATATTGTTCAGGAGGCTGTTTGTTTACGCCACGGAGAAAGAAGTATTTGGGGAGAGGAATCTGCTAGATCGAGGGAACGGGTGCCGTGGCCCGCTAATGTAACATTTGGGTGAAGAGGATATTGGGTTTTGTAAGCATCACGACAGATGACGCTTCCAGCGTGTTGCCATCGTTTACATGTAATCCTATGCGCACAACACGTAAAAATTCTGTTACCCTCTCATATATTGTGACTTTTCTGTTTTCTCTGTAGTGTCAATAAGCAGGGGCGGCAGACATTTTAGCTGCAGTTAGTAATAAATGCTGACTTAATTACATGCTGTACAGCGCTTGCAACGAGCTATGTGTAGTGACTCCAGAGCAGGCGATGCCTGCCACTGTAAGCCACTCTCTGGCACTCATAGACACCATTCCTGACCAAGAAATCCCAAACATGTAGCAGTAAGGCAAAGAAAGCATGCAAGATAATGACGGTTATTGTTCTGTGCCAAAAATACTCTCCAAGCACGCCTTTATTCTTTAGCGCGTAGAGCTTTGTTTTGAAATGGAAAGTTATTTCCTTTATTGATGACAAATGCTGTGCAGAAAAGCTTGCTTCAGGATTTCATTTCATGCACTCTAGGGTATAAAGCACCCGGGACACTAAGGACAAATATTAAGTTGGGCAACAATGTACAATTAATGTTTGTACGATAACCATATCTCTATTTCCGGTGAGAACAGAGCAATTGTAAGCGAGAAATTGGCGAAATCGGGAAACTGCAGTGGTGCCCTCTGTCCCACTCTGTGGTTATCATCTTGAAATGACGTTGGCTTATCTATTTCTAATATTCGCTACTGTGCCAGGTCAAAAATGAAAAAAAAGGAATGATATAAATTTTGACAATAAACATTCAGTACCCACAGTCATTGTATATATTACAGCTGTGGAACTCACTGAACCACGGTTTTCACTGCTGAGATCATGACGTCAAGTCCTGTTTTTGGTGTGGGTGTTTCAAATTAAGGGGTGACATCGGAATTTCGATGGCCCCTTTCCACGCATAGGAAGTGGTGATAGACTCCAGCACAGGTGAAAAATCAATCGAGCTAAAATAATATTTTTGCTTAGTGGTCCCTACAATGAAAGGAAAAAAAATTATACTGTTTTCTTTTGCTAGAAAACTCTTTGAAAACTGAGCAGAAATATTTGTGGTGTGGTCGTAGGTCAACAGACTCACTAGTGAGCCCACTCACTCAGACTCACTCAAACTCAGGCTGACTTGTGAGTGTAAGTTTGAGTGAGCCCAGCCTAGCAAAAAAAATTTGAGGAATTTCAGCTTGAATAAGTGGGTGCATAAATTTAATATAAATTTAAGTATTAGTGAGCCTTGTTGAGCGGGATATTCGTGAGTTCCGAGTGGTCCCAGTTGAGCTGAATAATCTCAATATTTAGTCCAAGTGATTCCAGCTGGGTAAAATTTTGGTGAGTTTGAGTGTGAGTGACCTTGATGGAGCAGTATATTTGGTATTTGTGTGTCTTAGTCCAAATGAGCCCAACCGAAGTGATTATTGGGGAATATGGCTATGGTGAGCTCTGTACAAAAAGGAGTTTGGGCGACATTGAAATATTTTACCAGCTTAAATGCAAGAACACTCAATTTGAGTGATAGATCTTCAAGTAATGGGGGGCTCGGGGATATAGCTAGATTAATTCCGTGTCGCGTATGCAGTGTCATATAGGCTCTGCTAAATGAGACAAATGTATTAGACAAATTGCGATGAGCCCACTTATTAAAAAAAGTTTTGCATTTGTGTTTGTGACATATGAACCTCTGGATGAAAGAATTGGCTCACATATCGCACATTAAAGAATATCGGTCCTCACTGTAATTCCAAAGGCAATTTTATGTACCATAATTATGGTACAGTACCATGATATTATTTGCCTGTGCACCATAGTATGAAAGCTGCCATGCACCCGTACTTTGCAGATTTATTGAGCTTTGTCTGGCATAAGTATGAAGTAAATAGGCTTTATTGCTATCCAGAGTAGGTGAAAGAAAGATTGTGACAGGCTGCTGACTCAGCACAGTAGCATTGTTGCGCCCACTGCATGGACATTGGCATTTTGATGTACAGTGGAACCCCGCTGTTATGCTCCTCACTGCTGCATTTTCCCGGCTGTTACGTTGTTTTTCATCGGTCCCGGCATAGCTCCCATAGGATCCCATGTATTGCGAACCCCGCTGTTACGCCGCAACTGTGGGCCTGCTCCCGCATGATGCGTCGCAACCTGGCACGCCGTACCCGCCTGGGCATCGCTATTTTGATTTGACTTTTGACAGTCTTGGTCACTCTTGCAGGAATCGCCGCCCCCTGATGGCGGCCGAGATAGCGCGAGCGCCAGTGCTATCTCAGCAGCCATGCGATCGCTCGGCAGCCGAGCGACACTACCCCCCGCCCCCTCCCGTCTTTGCATCTTTTCATGCTCGTTAAAGACAGGCGGGGCGTTTCCTCTCCGCTTCGATGGCAGGCGATCCGGTAGGGGGATGTTATCGCCTCCGAGCGACAGAGATGGGCCGGGCGTGTTTGATCTCTACTTCAGCCGTTTTCGTCGCCCCCACTCGCGTGCTTTTATTCTAGCGACCGTACTTTGGGCTCCGGGGGCTTCCGGAGAAAAGAATTGGAAAAAGGAACATCGCACTTGCAGCCCCTTTTGTGTATGACTGCGCTCGCTTGCGCAGCGAGGGGCGCAGCCGCGTGGCTGTCGAAAGTCTGTCCGTGGGCGCGCCGGTGAGCTGGTTCGGGCCGGACGGCGAGCGCAAAATATGCGAGGAATTTTTTTTTTTTGTAAAGCTGGCTAAATATGAGGGGTGTGCAAATTATGCGAGGGCGCAAATTATGCGGGTAAATACGCTTAACAAGCACTGAAGACGGAACGTGAAAGCGCTATCTATAGTGTAATAGAATATCGAGCGATCGCGGACCCAACGGACCAGCGACCAGCCGTACTCGCAATCACAAACCACGCGCGGGGTGCCGGAACAGGATGCGGTGATCGCAGTGACGGGGCGACCAAAATTGGCGCGTCACGCTGGAACTAAGCCTCAATGATCACAGTTTTGATTGCGATCTCTGAGGCCATACTTTCTCTCATCGGGGTGCCGGAGTCCGAATTATCGAATTTAGAGCTAGAAACCGTCCGAAATATCGGTCGTCTTGACACATAAAGTCTATGGGGGCACTGCCGGTACCGCGCGGCTGCCCGAATTATCGGTCTGTGACCTAGATGGCTCACCTTGCTGAAATAAATTGTTTGAAATCAAGGCGGCCCTGTTCTCGTTCATTTTTGGAGCTTTCCTCACTCTTGCGTTTTCCCGGCGGTTACGTTTCTTACCCCTGGTCCGCTGAAAAACGTATGAACGGGGTTCCACTGTAGCCTTCCATAGACGTAGACATCCGTAGACTTCCATTACAACATACCTAATAATCACATTGTGGTTTTTACACCAGAACCCTGTAATTAAATAGTTGTACAGTTGAACCTTGTTAATTCGAAGTCGCATAATTCGAACCAACCGATAATTCAAACTGGCCCGTTGGTCCCGGCAAAGTTACTTGTATTTGAATGGGGAAAAACTCTTTAATTCGAACCTGAAACATGCGCCATGGTTAATTCGAGCAAGATTGCCCGTCCACTAAGACTACATTTCGTGAAATCTCAAGCCAATCGCCAAAGATTGATGCGTCAGCAACTGTAGCGTCGCAAACCTGTACCCATCCGCTCACTCCGCGGGCATCAGAAGGTGCCATCAGCTGGCAGAAATCATGCTTCGCGGCTCTTGCAAGGGCGCCCAGCGCCGTCCTCCTCCTGCAACGCGCGTGAGGAATAGCTCCGCGGCTACGGGCCACCAGGCGAGCGAAGCCGTTGCGGCCGTGCCACTGAGCTATGCTGCACATGCACAGTGGCATCTCCGCTGGCCCGCAAGCATGCTGCAAGACGAGACCGGTGGCAGCAGCGCGGGAGTCACTGTCAGTAGCGCGCATGTTTCTAATGTTGGTATTGTGTGCTAGTACCGCCAGTCAAAGGGACCCTCGCTAGTTCGAATACTGCTTAATTCAAACAGATTTCCTGTCGCCTCGGAGTTCGAATTAATGAGGTTCGGCTGTATATGTGTGATTCTGCTGAGTCTGAGCGATTCCATTTCAGTATAATTTTGCTAGGTTTAAGTCACAGTAAGCTTACAGTATTGGTGAGCTTGAGTAAGAATGGAGTGTGACTTTGGGAAATCATGCATCTGAGTCTGAACTTGGTGTGTCTGAGTCTGATAGAGTCTGGTTGAGGAAAGATTTGGTGGGCCTGAGTCCGAGTGAGTTCGGCTTAAGAAGGATTTAGTCAGCCTGAGTCCGAGTGAGCCCAGCTGAGGAAAAATCTTGCGAGTCTGAGTATGAGTGAGCTTAGCCGAGTACAATTTTGGTGAGCCTGAGCCCGAGTGAGTCCAACGTAAGAAATAAGCTTTTGAGTGAGTCTTAGTGAGGCTCATAAATTTTCGTGACCTGTGGGTGTGGTATAATTTTCATTCTTTCTCCTTAGAGAAGAGGCTTAAAGTAAGCCAGGGGGTCAAGATTTTTACAGAACCTTCCATGACAGTATTTTTCGTTGTCCTAGTGTTTTGTATTGGAATTTCGGTCTCCATGGAGGTAGTGTTATAAATACAGCCATTCTTCTTTTCTTTTGATTGTGCAAGCTTTTTGGCGTTAAAAGGTGCTGCTTGGAGGTAGTTTTGTAACTTTCTCAAAAATAAAGAGAGCTGAGATGCTAATTGAAATGAAATCAGTGCAGCTCATGGTTTTTCCCTTAACCTTTTTTCAGGGCCCAGCAAAGGCAGGCCATGCAACATCACCACAGTGAGTAGCTTCCTGTATTGCCTTAAAGGCTTTGACTAACTTCATCACATTAGTCTAAGCTCTAGTACAGCCATTCTGCTCTAGCTTGATTTTCTAAGGGGAGTCCTGGAACACTTTCTGCGCACATTATGTGGCTGATGTGTAGGCAACAATCATGTGAACATGCGGTCCACACATTATTACGTTGTACGCAGCATGGAAAAATTAGATTTAGTTTGCACTTAAAAGAAACCTTGCGTGGTAACAACAAACACAAAGCTTCATACTCACGCATTCCCTGTAACTCACTGTGCAATATGAAAACATCAACAACCTGAACAGTTAATTCTAAAAGGTTAGTGAACAAATGTTTTTCCACCAATGTCCTCAACCTAGGACACTAAATGTTACAAATACAGCAGCTCTTCTGAGGCCACGAGTCACTGGAAAATAATACATTTACTGAATTTTTCTCGTGAACTGCCATATCTAAGTGACCATGTGGCAAAACACAGGGTGTGATGTTTATGCTGCCAAATATTGCATTTTCTAAATGGTTTATTCGGTGTAAATAAAGGACGAGTTCTGCCTTTTGTGGCGCTCAGGCATGTTCCTGAAGTAGCAGTATAGTACCTGATGCTGTTGCCATCGTGTACATGCCGTCCTATGCGCACGACATATAAAAAAACCTGTTAGCATCTGTGCAACCATCTGTATGCCACCTGGACGAGATTTGCTTACCTCAGCAGCTAGAGGAGAGAAGCAACAAAAGAGGAACATATAAGCGAAAGAACCATCTGTAGCTGTGAAACAACTACCTGTAGCTGCATCAGCAGGCAGCCACGGCATCACTCCTGTTGGCACACAGCTTTGCACAGGATGGCATTGCACCAGTGCATGCTCACATACTTTCAGATCTACACTACATGGCAATGATTGCACTTTTTAGTTTAGTTCTGATGCTTTTTTAGCTTTGTTGTATTTCTGTTAAATATCCTTATAATATATACAATTTTTTCTGCTTGAAATTCTTTCTTAAGGGGGACATGAGTTGTGGAAAGATTTCCTGTATTTATGGCCAAACTTTGTGAAACTAAGTAGGCTTGTATAGTATTTTTATGCTTATTTTAAATAGGCAATAATTTTTCTTGTGAGGCAGCTAGTTTCAAATATAGACAGAGTTGCCACTCTATTTCTTCCGGAGACAGTAGAAAAAGTGCTGCACAGCCAAAAGTGAATATTACTGCAGAGCTAGGTACTACAGCTGAGACCACTTATAACGTATCCGGTTATAGTGCAGGACCGGCTATAATGCGGTGTTTCCTGACCCCCGTTAACCCTACCATAGAACTTAATGTATATGCATAGCGCTTATTGTGCAGTTCCGTGAGACGAAAGACCGGTTATCATTTGGCTGCCGGGAAGTCTGTGGATAACTGAGGTAGCGAGCAGGCTTCACAATGGAAGTGCGCCACCCGAGATGAGCGCAGCGAATCGCCATGAAGGAGGAAAAAGCATGGAACGAATGAACAAGGAGCGGAGAGAAGAAAAAAAAAGGCCGTGGCAGTAGTACGTCGCGGGCACGCCCTGTGAGGATAGGATTGATAGGATGGCTAAGGCGACGGAGAATGCTGCTACGGCCGTTAGTCAGCTCTGAATGTGCACTCCGCACGGAACGCGCACCCGCGATCGCATGATGTCCGCGTTACCGCTGTTTGTCTGCAGATCTTTTTTTAATAATCATTCCACACGCACTGCCCTTGAATCACCCAGAGAGCACGATTTCTTGTGCACCTGATCCCTGTGTTGTTAAGGGTAAGCTTCCCGTAAGGAGCGCCGCCCGCGACCCCACAAACTAGGCCTAATGCTGGCTGCAGATGGGGTTCCGCGGGGGACTGTGGTTAGCGACAGCCGCATTTAAAACGCGATGAATCATTTTAACAACGGAAGCGGGGGCATGGGTGGCAGGTGCACCACTCGAATGGCGGTTTGCGGTCGCTACGTTTGTGAAATCGCGCACGCGTCAGAGGAAACGAAGGATAGCGCAGTGCAGTAATTGGTTCCCGTTTGTGCGCGTCCGGTTCCACGGGAAGCCCGCACAAACGGTGACGTTGCTATAGCGCCTTTTATTTTCTTTTTTTGCACAGCGTGGCTGCGGACCCAAATCTTTGAAATATCCAGGTTGTCTTTTTTTAAATGGGTGAAAGCAGCCCGGTCACACGCTTCGAATGTCTAACACACGCCGCTACCTGCTCGACGGTTTTTACACACGTGTAGACTTTGAAAAATGTTGTTTTGGTTGTAGTGCGGTACCGCTTATAGTGCGGGTATTTGCGATTCTGGCGATTTACGTTATAAGCAGTCTATGCTGTATAAGGTGCAATAATGGCAATGCCCTATTTCTAAATCTAATCATGGTTAGTCATTCCGAAGATGATCAAATACAGTGCTTAGAGCATGGCTACTCTAGAAAAGGAACAAATTCTAATTTTAAAAATGTGTGCAGAAAATGAAAATTCTGCTTTCAGCACTGGTGGTGTACAGGTAGGGCTTTATGTAAAAAAAGAATAATAGCTCTATCTCTTCTATGTCATGAGATATCACTCCTATAAACTAAAATAAATGACCAAAGAACACATTAAATTTACCTCTTACAAATTGCAAAAAGCAACATTTAAAGTGAAATACTATATTTATAAGAGCTAGACTAGGTGTTTATTGGTGAAATAACGCCTTTAAATTTCAGGTGTGCGAATATTCGAAAGTTCGAATAATTTTCAAATAGCACTTGATATTCGATTCGATTCTCACTTTTACTATTTGAACTGTTTGAAGTTGGTAGTTAAGGGGGAAAAGTACACTGTCACGCAAATGACCCGTTCCCGCATGTATTCTGCTTTGCCGCATAACACCCGTGTACTGCGGCGAAGCTAACGCTTGTGTACTGCGGGAAAGCTAACACTCGTGTACTGCAGAGAAGTTAGCTCAGCTTTGAGTTGCACAGTTCTCTCTTGGACTGTTCTTCAGGACTTTGGAATGTGGAATGACGTTGTGAGAGTACACATGTCATGCAGTAAATTCTTTTGCCCATATTTAGCAGAATGTTTCTTCATAATTTGACATTGTATTAGTAAGGAGATGTTTGAAAATTATTCAAAAAATATTTGATTTGATTCGCACTTGAACATAAATATTCGAATTTGCTTTGCTATCGAAATCTTGCTATTCCCACAGCTCTACTTATAACAATGAAATCTGGATCTTTGTTTAGGCTGTGTTGGTGCGAACAGGTAAATTGAATGTGAAATCTTTAAAAAGACAAACTCTGGCCACTGTACATTTGCTGTTCCTAACTGCAACAGGCTGCCCCACTGTCAAACAATAGAAAGCAGCTTTTTCTCCAGGGTCTTTCTGTCCCTCCTCTATTCTGCCACCCTCCCATGCATGATCCCCACCCTGAACAGAAAGCAACAAAGGACAATGGTTCCCAAGCTGGCCTTGGGGAACTTCAACTAGCTTTCTGGGAAGGGCCTCAGTGCTGTCCCCCTGAAAATAGCACTACTTAAGAATGAGGGAGGGCAGGGAGGTCTTTTAAGTGCATGTTATGGTTGGTTCTGGGTACTGTATTATCTTTGGCCATTTTTGAATGTGGGAAGGGCCTTCTAACAGTCAACTCCCCCCCCCAAAACACCCATACTCACACGTACACAATCAGCCCTGTGTTATTTAGCTTTTTTCCATGCAACCCTTTTACATCTTGTAGCAATGTCATTTTCATCGGACTTCAGTGTTGTAAGTGGGTTCCAGTGCTGCTTTGCATTCATGGAATAGCTAGCTGCCATTTTACATCTTTAATCATTCTGTCTTCTTGTTGCATACTCGCTATTCTTTCCTTACCATGTTAGGCAGTTTGACAGCATTATGGGATTTCACTTTCTTTTTGTTACTTGGGAAACCTTGGGAGTCTGATTTTTAGCATTTTTTATCTGAATGAATTGCAGCATGGCCTAACCAAACCATGTTCGTGTTACAGGATTTTTTTTAAGTCACTTTCTTTGGGCAACCGAGAATTGTTTTGATAACTGACAGCAAATTTTGTTGTGGTGAAGACGTTTGTCAAAATATTCTGTGCTGCAGTGATGTTCAGCTGTAGACATAAATTTCTCATTTGATTTTTCAGAGATTGGTGGACCACAGAGTAAGTATAGCACTTGCTTAGCATGCATTTTAAAAGTTGATGCAAATGTATTTTAGGGCAGATCAATATGTGTTTCAATATGAGATCTTCACACAGCATGTGTTCCTATGATGTTTGTGGGGGCCATATACGTAGCGTTGTTTGTTTCTGGGTACAGCCTGATTTTACCAGGTTCTTGCACCCGGAACATGTTAGAGAATAATGTGGTTAACCCTGATTCCCCCCGGACTTCTAGTGCGACATATCAACCGTTTTTTTATGCTACTTGGAGTTTGCTGTGCACACGTGCTAGGTAACTTGTCTCATGACAAAATTAGAATCTGTTGGCATAAGTGAAACGCCAGTGGTGCACAGTTCATATCACAAGCTGTGTGCGGCACTATATATCCTACACAACTTTCATATGGAACTATAATGTAGACCACCTTGCTTCTGGTTACTCCATTCTGGCATTTAAAATATAGGCTGTGGACTGTTAATTTGAATTCATCTGTTTCCCATGGCTGCATAAAGCATACTTGGGTAATGCTTGTTACGTCTGCCCAGTGGTTATTGCTATTTGCTGATGTATTTGGAAAGCTTTCACATACATTGTTGGTCTAAAATAGCCTACCAACCTCTGATTAATAGCTAAACATTAGCCTTCGTTGGGAGCCTATGGACCACAATAGGGCCAGGGATGATGTAAAGTTGTGCATTGGGTTTTTTTATTCTCTTGCACTACTGATCACTGTAGAGCTAAAAATATAAAGACAAACTGTTGTTCATTTGTTCCATAGCTTGAGACCACGCAGCCTGTTATAGGCAAAATGGATGAAAATGTGTATTGTAGTCACTTGCTGTGTTCTTCCGATGCCCGAGTTTTCTCATTGACTAAGTTACTGGCTTCCCCATGGCTTAGCCGATATGTGCATTGAATCATACATAAAACTCAGTCCTTTCAAACTTGAATCCATGGTTTCTACGTCATGTTTCATGATGTGTGTTTTCTCTGAGGTTATATTAGTACTGTAAAAAATGGGTGTTAAAGAAATAAGGCCTGTGTATGTGTGTTAGTTGGCTGTTGCCAATGATAAACAGTGTGGAACACCACACTGTTCATCATTGTTGTCAATGACAAACACTGCCACTACCAACACTACCTGAGGCGTGTCTGGCCACTCAATGAAAAGAAAAAAAAAGAGGTGCAGCCTGCCAAATGAAAATGTATTCAATAGAAATGAGTGTGTGACAAGTGGAATTGCCAGACGTGACTGCAGTGGTGCTGCGCTACTCATCGGGAGCTGGCGTGCAAATGCGATGGTGAATGCTTGCAAACACTCTAATTGGGATGGTGTGGGTAACCATATGCCAGGTGACCAAAGTACGAAAAAGTGCTGTTTAGTTTGGTTGTGTCGGCTGTATCACTACGTGCTCAACATGAACGGCCAAAAGCAATTGTGTGCCGCCATTTCACCTTATTTGGCCTTTTCATTGCTCAAACTCCCTGCAAAAGAACTCCAAGGTGCCTAAAATACAGTAAAACCTCGGTAATTTGAAGGCCGCCGGACCGCGAAAATTCGAATTAAGCGGATTTTCAAATTAAATGAAATGAAGAAAAAGAGTGAAACACCACAAAATGAAACCACAATTATCTTCTGCTTAATAGAAACACTACTTAAAATAATCAGTAATGCTGGATTGCTTAGTGCAGTAGTTCGCTGCCCCAAGTGCCACGTTCCCAAGCTTGCTCACAACACTAAGCATTTCACAGTCGCCACCGCAGCACTAGACAAAGCTGCCAAAGGTGTTCATGGTGTTGACAAGTGCCGCCAAACCAGGCGCGCAAGCGGGTTTGTTATTGTCAATATCGTCGCTGTCATTGCCAATTAGCTTACTGTTGACAATTTCTTCGTTCACATTAGCGTACAATGTTTGGACGCCTGCCTCAACATTCAAATACTCCACAAAGCCTAGTCGCTGTCGTCTTTGCCAGTATAGGTGATCCGGGCATATATCGAGTCTCCCTCATCACCTAGTCTGGACGAGCTGCAAGCGTCATCCTGACCTTCGCCGCCCTGTATTTGCAACCCGGCACGTTCAAAGCAGCACCTGATGACCTTTGGCTCCAGCTCTTTCCAGGGAAAGACAATTCCAGGGAAAGACAAGGAGATTGATGTTGTATCCTTTTCCACTGTCGTAGCAGAGCAGAACATGCTTCAACAAGTAATGGCGGTAAATCTTCCTCATTTGCAAAATCACCCCTTGGTCCAGCGGCTGTGGTATGGCTGTTGCATTTGCAGGGAGGAAGACGATCTTGACAGCTTTGAGGTTTCTGATTGCACCGTGGGACGGGCAATTGTCGATGACAAAGAGCACTTTCCGCCCTTTGGCAGCAAACTTCCAATTGAGGAGCCACACGTACTTCTCATATTGCTGCCGTCATCCATGCCTTCTTGTTGTGCCTGTACATAACGACATCCCTCGGAGGAAGGCGCGCATTCTTAAAGCACGTAGGCTTATCCACTTGGCCGATGACGAGCTGTGGAAGCTTGTCGTCCGCGCTGAACAAAATGGATATCCTTTCCTTAGGCTGCTTTCTCCCCGAGACACTGGTGTCCTTGGCAGCAAATGTTTTTGTAGGAAGCATCTTGTAAAACAAGGCTGCTTCATCCAAGTTGTACATGTCGTCTTCTCCAAACTCCTGAAGCAGCGGTGCCAACCTATGCTTCTGCCAGCCGTCAACGGCGTTTGTGTCTGCACTGCTGCTTTCCCCATACACTGTCAGGTACGACAGGTTATCTCGCACTTTAAAGCGAGAAAACCAACCATTGCTGCACTTGAAGCCTTCGTGGCCAAGGCGCAGTGCCAGCTAATTGGCCTTGAAGGCTGGTGCCGTTCACGGGAAGATTAGCGGCATTTGCGTGCTGTAGCCACTTCATCAAAGTAACTTCAATGTCCGGGTACGTTGGGAAGCGAATCCTTGATCGCTTTGACGAATGTGTCTGCCCGAATGCCTCAAGCACTTTGTCTTTATTCTTCGAGATGGTTGAAAGTGTCGACAAAGGCATGTTGTACTTTTCGGCAAGTTGAGTCTTCGTGCACGTTGACTTCTCAGCCTCCTCAATTAAACACACCTTCTCCTGCAGCGTCAGCATCTTGTATTTCGGCATTGTGAGTTGCGCAGGCAGCAGGGATTTCACACGCGGTAAATACAAGTACAGTGCACGAAGAAAGCACGACGAATGCAAGATGGCGATTGGGCGAACCGTGGGAGAAATGCTACGCAGCCCACGTGAAAACGCGAAATGGAAAGCGCACTTAACCCACTGGTTTCCGGTGCTGACAGGAAATGACGGCATGGTCAAACTTTCTGGACTCGGAATGTTACAAAATCGAATGCACCGGAAGTGCGCCCTAAAGCTCTGCTCCTCCCACCGGCGCACCACCTAGCTGGCGGGAAAAAGTAAAACAAACGCGCTCTGGCTGGGTGGCTCTGGCAACCCGCGGGTCACCAGAAGGCCAGTGGGAAAGCCGAACACGACCATGTCGCTCTACCAGCCACCATGACCTTCGAGATATGCGTCGCCGGGAGGCTGTTTCATGTACGTTGCTCCCGGTGAGAATTATGAGTTATTGGGATGGAGCCTGGTGGGCTAGTCAAATAATTCAGTAGAATTTGCATTGAAAATCACGGGAACGCTCAAATTCTTCAAATTAACTGAAATTTCTATTTATCCGAGAGCAAATTAGCGAGGTTTTACTGTATTTCAGAGGACGCAGCTACAGAGGCACTGAGTGTATGCCAAACTGCAGTGCAGTCATCTGTGCCGGCAGAAAAGGCACCTTCTGCTAGTTTTTTGCAGTAGTACAGTTCAAATAAAAATTGTGTTAACTGTATTACGTGTTATATCAAAGCACACATATTTGGGAAATGCACAGCAGCAACAAAGCGATATATAACACATTAACATAGGACGTATTTTTGTTGCGCAAAAATGCTCAGGTCGCACAGAATGTAATTGCGCATTGTAAGAAAGCCGTTGCCAGGAGGAAGTGGTTCATGTAGACAGCAAAAAATAAAGTGTGGGAATGACACAGCCCAGTGACAGACAGCAGTGGACAGACAATGTTTCTTTCGATCTGAACTAAATGAAAGCACCTGGGGCAGCAGCTTAGTTCCAGAGTCCCAGAGGCTATGGCCTGTAAACTTGTAGGCAGGTTAGGCAGGTCTGTTTGCTTCTGGACATAATATGCTTGCTATAGTAGTAATAAGAATTGGGAATATCATACTGCTATGCAAGCAAATGCGCTTTGCATGCATGCAGCCAAAATTAGCCCGCAGGTTAAGGTGAGATGACTTTATGACCATTAACCGAATGTGCCTAGCCTGTGTGAACCAGTATTCCTTCCCTCATGTTGAGCACCATCGCGGTGGAAACGGGCACTATCACATTCACAGGCGGAGAAGCACATTTGGTGGGCCACACCCTTTATTTGAGCAGCGGCAGTCATGTGATGGCTTCTCAGGCATGTTACACTGATAATGGCTAGGTCTTGTAGATGTCTGTGCGTATGAATTTGTCATTGCCAATGATGAACATTGTGGTGCTGACTGCACCAGACACTAGCAGAGTCGTGGGATGGCTTCCCAGGCATGTTACACTGATAATGGCTAGATCATGTTAGCAAGTCTGAGATGTCTATGTGTATTAATTTTTGTTGCCAATGATGAATAGTGTGGTGTTGACTGTGCTAAACGCTGTTAGAATCGTGTGATGGCTTCTCAGGCATGTTACCCTGAAATGGCTAGATCGTGTTGGCCAGCCCAAGATGGCTGGGTGGGAGAGGTAGTGCTAGGAATTAAGACTAGGTGCAAAGAAATGAAGACAAAAGAGAGTATACAGTACGAGCACCAACTACCAACCAATCTTCTTTCATATGAATGTAACATATATACCACAATGCCATCAAACTATGCACCCCACTATCACTTGACTACACCGTAAAATTCTAGCACATGTCTGATCAAAATATGCTGCTTGGCGCATTTGAATTTTATGTTGTTAGTTAGGTGATAGGGGTGTGCATGGTTTGATGGCGTTGTGGATATATGTTACATTCTAATGAGAGAAGATTAGTTGGTAGTTGACGCTCGTATTGTCTACTCTGTTTTGTCTTTGTTCCTTTCCACCTAGTCTTTATTCCAAGTATGTGTGACCGACTAACTCAAACTAAAGCTTAGGTAGTGCTTGCCACTGAAATTTCATTGCAGTACTGTTCCCACATTGTGGTGCAGCAGTTGGTACACAATGTCCTGTGCAAAAATCTAAAGGCCAGAGGAGCAGCAGCTGAACTACATTGAAGGGCTCTGCAGCAGTTTTGAAACCCACATACTGTAGGTGCACCTGCATCTTAGTGTGGAAGTTCACTTGTTTGTTTGGGTGCCTATAGCATGCCTGCAGCAATGGAGAGAATGTGAACTGCTGCTTTGGTGGTCGTGGTGCATCTTGCCTTAGCATGTGCTCTTGAGGAGCGCACTGCCACTGTTTCTGCATTTTTCTATATTTTTTTTCTAAACACTCACCAGCATTCAGGGCATTGGGATGTGTGGTAAAGGTCCCAGGGTGGTCAAAATTTGCGTTAACTTCCCCCACCACAGCATGCCTCATAATCACAATCATGGTATTTACATATAGAACTATAGGATTAAATTTGTATTGTTATTTAGTGCAAAAGCTTTAATTCAACATGGAAATTGGGCTTACAGAGGCAGTGATGACGACGAGTGGCCAACGCCATCAAGTGCCAAGCAATCTAGACCTGCCAGGCGACAGCCAGTCATACTCAAGGTGTGCGGAATGTTTCTGTATACATTCTTTTTTTTCATGCCTGCTCTAAGAATATTGTGAAGCACGTTGGGTGTTTACTTCCTCTTTGTTGTCTGCGTGTCTTCACTTCTTAGTGTTTTTTTCCTGAATGGCTTTCAAATGTTTTCTGGCACAGCTGGTTGAGGAAAAGATTAAATATTTGATGCTGATCCTTACTTCAGCTAGTCAATTCTTTGAAAGTATGCAAGGTGGAGGAAAGCTCATGAAAGGCTACTAAGGCAAAGCATCTCACTGGACTATCTTTTCACCTGAACTATATGTCGGTACTACAATGTCACGGGATCAATCCAGCCCTGCACATCCGCATTTCGATGGAGGCAAAATGCTCAAGGCCCATGAACTGTGTGATGTCAGTAAATGTTAAAGAACCCCAGATGGTTAAATTTTCTGGAGCCCTCCACTATGGCATCTCTCATAATCGTATCATGATTTTGAGACGTAAAACCGCCAAAATTATATTGATACTACACCTTAAAACAAAAGTTTTTTTTGCCACTAGACGTAGGAAATGCTCATATATATGATTTCAAAGAGCAAAAATGCTTGTCCTGCCTCAAGAATGCTATATACAGTGAAGCCCGCTTTAGACAATATTTAATTGCCATGGAAACTGGTGGCCTACATGTGGGAATGGGCCACTCGACACATGACAAAGCGTATATTTCCCCCTAAATTACCATCTTCAGATAGTTCGAATAGTAAAATTTAAGTGTGAATCGAATTGAATAGCGTTTGTTATTCGAAATTTCGAATATTCTCACACCCCTAGTTATAACCAATAATGGGGCATGGGGGCATTTTGTAAGAAGGTTAGTTCACGATAGAAAACATATAAAAGTTGATGGTGCAGCAGCTCATCATTGTTATAACCGATGTTGTTATAAGTGGGCTCAAGTGTAGTTTAAATTTTTTGCACAGTATTCAGCAACATTTATTTTTATTTTTTATCACTTGCAGTTGAAGATATATTGGGGCTTTGTCTTGTTATACATGTGGGTTTTATCAATTGCTCCTGCCCACTCGATTTTTGTTCTGAAGCCAGAGTTGTGCTAGGTCCCTGGCTTGTAAACAATAAAGTGGCCTGTGCAGCATATGTACAGCAAATGTACAGCTCACTGTGCATGAAATGGTTACTATGTTTGTGTGTGTTTTATTGAAATTTCGTGCTCATAAGTCCATATTAAAAAATGATGATGATGTACGGTGATCTGCAGTGATGATGTACTGTGCTGTATGCTTCTCAAATGGAAGGGTGTTGGTTAGGAGTACATACTTGCAGAGGAGTGCGACACACCACTGTGTAAAATTTAAGGGTCCTGCGCCCCTTGTGTCACAATGAGAACACATGCTCTGGTGGATTGGCTAAGAATGGGCACATGCATACCCACTTTGCCCAGGCCAAGTGGCCCAAGTTGACCAGTCTGTGACTTTGGTACGACAAACCCTTAATAATTTAAGTCAGGAAAGTACTATGTCACTTAAAAAAGGAAGATTTGTGCTCTTCAAGTTTGTACCCAGTCCACTTAACAGCTTTGTACTACATATTACATTTGAGCACCTTTTAAAAAGCATGCACCAGGGTGCAGTGAAAGGTCTCTTATAGCAGGGTGCCATGTTTTCATTTCTGTTCGTTTTATTTCGGTATGGACCTACTGCAACTAAACTGATCATGAAAGAAGGGCACCGCTTGTAGCAAAGGGTTTATTATATACCATTTGCATTCATTTTGGGTGATTCGCATGGTTTACTGTGTCACTCAGGACTGCAATTCACGTTTTCTCCACGACAACCTTCTCATGGGGTTATCATTTTCCGTTGTCTCCACAATGAGTTAACTGCACTTAGTAGCCTACAGCATTGCATATGGAGCTAAGATACGTGTTACAAGCAAGAGTTTCAACCAAAATTTAAGAGAAATGTGGCCTTTGTAACCAAGTTATCTTCAAGAGATTGTTACAAAGGAGGTGCAACTAATGGGAGAGAAAGGGCAGCCAGCCATGTTATAAGCAATGTCTGTTATACCTAACTCTCTTATATTAGTGTCTTACAAAGGGGTTCTAGCATAAGACATTTACGACATCTCTTTTTGCTAGCTTTTTCATTTATGGGCACATGCATACACAGTGGAAGGTTGGGTCATTGTCCAAACTGTTCAGCTTTTGCCTTTGAACACTTTTTTGTTTAGTGGTGGCAGTTCTTCAGATTTGTTGAATTTTTTTTGAGAAAGCGTGACCAATTTTATGTACTGCATATTGTTTCGGACGTACCTTGATTTGCCGGCAAAGCAAGCCATCAAATTCCTGGTTCATGACAGCATCAATGTCTTTTTAAGATGTGATCATAGTGTGCACTAGTTACAGGAGTGAAGTGTGCCTACTTTCTTCCACTTGTGTCATTTGGCATCTGTGCTATATTGGTGGGCAGTCTTTTATAAGTTATTGGCAGAAATCTGGAGAATTGTCACTGAACTGCAACTCTCACGGCGGGATTAGCTCTAGGCTTCCATTTACTGTACTTGGCATGGGGCATATAGAACTACTAATAGAAATGTTTGGACCTCAGAGTGGATGAGAACGCACATCTTTAAGAGTACTTGAAACATTTCGATAACTAACTCAAGCTGTGGCAGATTTAAGAAGTGACCAGATTTTCAGTAGTTGAGAAAATTGTACTGTAGCTACCAACTAGGTGGCCCTTCCTTCTGTTTTCTTTTGCTTTTGTTTTGATGTTGTTGATATGATTGTTTACAACTAAACTGCTGAATTCCAACCACAGGGCATCAGACCGGAAAGTGGCAGTGGTAACACAGTAACGTTCCTAATGCTTAACAGAATTCCTATCGGCATTGCCAAGCATATGCTAGCGGAACACTGAAGATACTGTAGATTCACTATACTCGTCCTCGGGCAGCACAGTTCCACTTTTATGAAAGCAGGTTTATTACTTGGAACTGTTCTTTTCTTCGGTGTTTTTGTTGGAATGTTTTGAATTTATTGAAATATCGAGTTTGAATTTGAAATATTGGAAAATTTATTGAATTTTATTGAAATGTTTTTAATTATAATGCTAGGAAAGAATTTTATATCTAAGCAGTCTCTCTTGCAGTTGGTGTGCCTTTTTGCTGATGGTATTATGGGCCATGTTGAAACGTTCTTGTTGGTTTTCAGTATCCCCATCCCTCGTCTTGTGCTCATCCTTCGTTGCAGTCAACGGTGCGCCGTGTGTACTGCATGGAGCAGCGACTCAACTTCCACTGGGGAAAGGAAGATGAACCAGAGCTGGAAGATGCGAGGTGAGTTATTGATGATCACGCCTTTATGGGTCTCATCTTTGCAAATAAAACACAGAGGACAATGGATGTGTAAACAGACAAGCACTCAAAACTGCACAAAAATGGTGACACATTTTGTTACTAGTCAGTGCATTTAATATACCCTTAACTTTCCCTTATATGATCACTGGTCAGTGCATTTAATATCTGATTTAATCTAAGCAAGCATTCTTTTTAAGCTTTTAGTTTATAACGAAGCTCTGATGATCATCCTATATCAATTAGGTCAGCCATGGTGGTATAGTGGTTATGATGCCCAGCTACTGACCTGAATGATGTAGGTTTGATCCTGGCCATGATGGTCGCAATTCGACAGAGGGGAAAATTGTAGAGGTCTGCATGCTGTGTAATGTCATTGCATGTCAAAGAACCCCAGGTGGTCGAGTTTCATAATGAATAATACGCCAGTTAATAATAATAATAATAATAATAATGTGGTTTTGCCACGTCATACCCCAGTAATTATTATGTATTGGTTAAGCCTACATCTGGCGGCATACAGCAACGCTACTAGTTCATCTAGTGCAGAAATTCAATTCTGCCTTGAGTTGTTGGGCACTCGACAACATGCCAAACTGGCTCTGCACACTGTGTAGATGATGTGGCAGGTGGAACAGCCAACAGATACTTGAAGCTCACATTAATGTTTATTAGCCTTCATCTCAGCCCATAACAGATGGCTCCTTGAAATCTGGTCAAAAGCACTCACGAGCTCTTCGGGACAAAGTTCATCTCCTTCTTGGAGAATGAACCTGGGAAATTCAGTGTGCTATAGGAACAGTCAAACCTCACTATATCAAATTCAATATGACACAGAAATATTTTGTTATATGTGAAATAGCAACACTGTTTTTGCCTAATTCATTATAACTTAAATTTATTATATCCTAATTTATTATATCGAGGTTGGACTGTGGTTGAATAGCACAACAGTGTAAGGAAATGCAAAAAAAGACAGCAAAGGTGCTCTTTCTATCTTATATTTTCTCTTCTATTTTTAATTCCTTACACTTGTGCTATTTGTCTAGCTTGAGCAAGATGAACGAATAGGCCATAGCCGCTAGGATAACAACATGATGTGTAAGCAGTCATGCCTGCAGGGACAGTTCACATTCTGCTGTTGCTGCTAGCCACCACTGTGGGAGTGATGCCACAGTGCCTAGATGACAACTTCTGCTCAGTATTCTTGGCTGAAAGTTATATGCTTTTTGTTCTAACATTGCAATAGAGTAAAACATCGATAGCATGAATTTTGAAAGGTTGCTTGAAACAGCTGAAATTCATTTCATCAAAACAAGCAGTAGCCTCTAGCTAAGTGAACCTCTCGGTTAATTTAAAATAAGTTTCACAGCTTTGTTGGGCCTGCTATGTTTTCAATGTATTTATAAGCTGCTTAATTCATAATGTACCATCCAGTTAATTCTCTTAATTCATGCTTTTTACTTCCCTTGCCAGAAGTACTAGCTGTTTTTTTTTTTACTTCTAGCTAAACGGTTGTGCTCACATGTTCTTTGAAAGCAACAAATGCAGCCAAATGCCTGCACTTGTGGAAGCATTCAGAACCCCAAGCAGGATTATGCTGACCACCTCTGCTTTTCCTGATGTGTAGAACCGAGTCATACTTACGCTTGCATCAGATACAGTGAAAGCTCGTTAATTCAAACTTTATTGATTCAAATTATTCAATAATTCGAACTAAGTGGTGTGGTCCGACCAGGTTTCATAGAACTCCATGCGTTAAAGAGCTCGTTAATTCGAATGCAAACTGGATCCTCCCTGGATAATTCGAACTACACGCTGTCACGCCGCCATTTTCCCGCCGCTAAGCGACAGGTGGCGTGACTTGATATCTTGCATGCCGGCATCATCAAATCTCGAAGCCTATGCTCTCCAATCTCGAAGGCTGCGCTTTGCGACTGAGTAGACATCATGGCTGCCATATACATGTGCGTTCACATTTAGAACCGGCCTTACGCATCTGCATCGCCATCAATAGTTCATTGAGGCAATAGCAGCATGCGTGCTTGTACGCTGGGCTGCATTGATGTATTTACTGTGTTTTTGTTGTATGTTTGCCAACTTTCCAGCATTTAACTTGTTTCTGAAGACGCAACAGTTGCGTACAATGATGTGATTGCTAAAACCAATGAAGCAGCATAATTTACTCCGAGCTTACACCAAGGCATGGTTCTGTTCTACCGCTATGTTAAGACTGCATGAAATCACAGTTTTTGACCGTGGACAGATGCAGCTTGTATCATTGTCATTGCCCATTGCAATCACGCAAAAAGATTTGCTGCGAGGATTCGGTGTGCTCCGCTACAAGCTGCATCATAGTTTACTAACGGAGCAAAAGTGCGTGTGAAAGTTTATGTATCAATGGCCGGCGTCCGGCCAATTTATTGGTCTGACACATGTAAACTCTCAAGATAAGCTTGCCTGAGAGATCAACTTTGATACCACTGACATTAAACTGCAACGAAATATATCTATACACTGAATAAATGAAACTGCATTTATTCATCGTGAACATTGGATTGTGGTCACATTGGGTGAGCTCGCATGAAACATGCAGCTATGATGTTGCAGCAGTGGTATACACACTTTATGCGATCTTGACGTGATTAGCGGTGCTTTAAAGTAAACCTTCGGTCAGTGATGGCCACTTTGACGATAGCATGAGGTAGAAGTTGAAGCACCTCTCACTTTGTGAAAGACTACAGGCACCTTGCAGTGAATGAAGATAAAAGGCCCTGTCTTCTGGCACAAGTTTCTCGTAGACAAGAAAAGAACTGTGACTTCCAGCTCACCAAGCCGTTTTTTTTCTTTTTCCCACTACACTGAGCCAGCTGAATGGTAGCTGTGCTGCAGAGTTGTGTGCCTATTGCATGATTTTGCTTAACATGTCCATTACATAGATCAAAGAGTGATTGTGATCTCTTTTCACCAGACAAAAAGAAAGAACATGTTAATTTGTCCTTAAATAAAAGTAGCTTTTGCTTCAGGAGTTGCTGCCCCAACATATGACAACATGTACGGCCCTTGGTTTGTCACTTTTGTTAGTTCAGATTTTCTTTAATTTGAACTTGGCAGGCATCCCCGTGAAATTCAAATTAATGAATTTTTATTGTAATTCAAACAAAATTCTGGGGTTCCTTAAAGCTTGAATTATAGTCCACTGTAAAAAAACACAAAAATGTGAATTTATTTGCAAACATAAGAATTTCAAAGTCTTTGTGGATTGCATATGCTGCTCCAGGCACAAGGCAGCTGAGACCAGTCTAACGTCTTACATGTGTTTGAAACTCCCAAATATGCCACTTCCAAAACTAGGTAGAGAGGAAGGGCTTATTGAGCAACTGTCCATCTCATCCAGCCTTTGCACCCACCATGGATTACTCCAGAAAAAAAATGAATAAAAAATTGGGCGTGGCTCTGCTGTTCAAACACCAACGGACCTGGGCGGGGGGGGGGCTTAGCAAATCATTGTAGTGTTAAGCAAAGGAGAAGCGATTTTATTGCGATTGCAATTATATGGACAGTCTTGGCTGGTTTTTGCCATCCCCGTCGCCGCCATCATGAACCGTATATGTATAAGTATGTATATGTATATAAAAGTTCCCAAGAAAAATAATTCGGATAAATGCTTCCGAAGCGCGGAATCGAACCAGGAACATCTTGCTCCGCAGTGCGTGGCGCTAACCACTACGCCACAAAGAGCAGATCCTTCAGGGAGCTAACGGCGAGCCTTATATACACACCCTTTACCGCTGGCAGGACTCGGTGACGGCAGGCGCTTATAAGCGTTTCTTCATTACCAGCAAGATGGCACGAGGAACGCAACGGACACATTTAAAAGTCGTCGGCCAGCTCGCTCGCTTCTTCTAATATTTGCCTTGCCATTCTGCTGTCTGCTCGCGCAGTTGTCTCGTGGTGAGAAGAAGAGGGACGTTTTGAGCTTTCCCCGTGATGTCCGCGCTGATGTTACGGGAGGGTACGAAAGTCACTCGAGCTCAAGGGACGGCGCTAAATGAACAAACAGAAGATGAGCGCGAACTATCAAGTGTCACAGCTCGGCACTTGAAGCACTCTAGTTTACTTTGCTGCTTCGGCCGCCTTTGCAACAGGAGCGCTGTTGAAACTGAGAGTATCCATTGTGACCGCTTATTCGCACTCGTTCGGTGTATATCTGTGCGTTCGTTTCGTGCGTGCTTCACTTGATAGTTCGCGCTCATCTTCTATTTGTTCATTCAGCAGCTTCCCCTAGCTTTGTATGTGTAGCTTTGTGACACACAACGTATAAAGCCCTTTGTACCAGCACGCGCTGCCCACGGGAGGCACTCACTTAGCAAGTGCATGTTTGCTACAATTAATATTGCTCCTGAAGCTGCGAGCCTCACTTCATATAGCATTACAGTTTCTTGCTATCACATTCATTGCTTCGCCCTTGCAGCGAAGCTGTGACTTTTTTTAGCAAAGCCACACCTAACTTTTCATTCACTGTACAAGCTCCTGCTTTTTCCCTTTGTTTTTCTCTCTCTGTATCTCTTTCTCTAGCCCACAGCAAGTTGTGTTTCAGTGGTCAATACAATTCAATCATATGGTTATCGTAATGCATGTTTTGTGCTCATGGCTGTATATATATTAACCTAGTGGTTATGGTGCCTGCCTTTGGACAATGGGCACCCGGGTTTGAATCCTGCCTTGTCAGTAAATTTTATTTTGTGTTGTTTATTTCATTTCTCTCGTCCTCTGTCTGTCCCTCTTTGTTTGTCTGCCTGTGCATCCTCTCCTCATTTCACACACTTTCCACTTTGCTCACTGCTGTGGATGTCAACATGACCAACCTAGCGAGGCTCTAACAGCTCCACTGTAATAGTACGCGGGTGCTGGCTCTGCGCTTGAACCTGTGAAGGGCCGAAATATTGATTCCCCCACCGATGCATGCTTCATCACAGTAACACACACACACTTGCCTCCTCACCTTGACCTGCCATGGCAACTCAGCAGGCAAGATGTGGCACTGCCAAGCTCGAAAATGTGGGTTTGTTACCAAGCCACTAAGGCCGCACTTCCGTGGTAGTGGAATCCAAGAATATCTGTGTATTTCCACCGTCTGGAGTTGTTCTGTTAATCATACCTTAGTTTTGGCCCATGAAACCTTGGAATTTATCAGGCCCCACCATCATGTGCTTTTTTATTGCATGGCCTTCAAGCAATAAAGCATGCACAGGAGTCGGGAGAAATAATGTGGGTCTGACACATTCTAATAATACTGAAAGCAATTTTCGGGATGGCCTGACCTGTATAATTCATGTGCTTGACAGTGTAGCGGATACTTCAAAGTGTTGCGCCCAGAAACCAGCCCGAGTGGCCTGTGCACTAATTCCTGTGTGGGCCGTGGCTCCGGAACTGGTCTTTGTCCATTCACCTCTTTTCACTCTTGCCCCGCTTATATCTTTCCTCCTGGCACCACTCTGCTGCACCTGCTCAGGCACTCACCTTAGTTTGCAGAAAGTGTCATCGCTGCCAGTTCTCATTACATGCACTCTACAACAGAACACATGTGCAGTTCACTTAATGCAGAGTAAATAAAAGGGGATACATGAGCCAGTGAATAGCGTCTAGATCTGAGGGTTTCAGAGCATCAGTCTCAATGTTATTGGACATGTTATCCTGTTCTTGTGATACAGAAATTTTGCGTCATGTAGAAGATGTTAAAAGGGGACATCATGCATGTTAGAAAATAAGCCAAATGGCAAATGCCAGATGATCGTTAAATTTTCGTTCTGATAACTATTCTTGTCACAGGCTCTCCCGCCTTGGCCTGAATGCTCAGGGCTCAGCGGGCCCCACTGTCCAGTGCAATGTGAGTACTCGAAAACTACTTTGAAACAGTTCCAGCTTTGCCTGCTTAACATTTCTTGCATGCACTTCCTGCACAGCACACATTTTGTGACCCTCGCAGACAAGAATGCAATGCCAACATCAAAACCAGTTTCTCATTGAAAAAAAATGTGTACAAAAGATATAACTGTTGTGTGTGTATATATTTGAGGTTTAATGTTTAACATCATTATTATTATTATATTTAGAGTAACTCCCGGCACGAGGTCTCAGCAGGTAGGTTTAAAAGTAAAGAATTGTCATTTGATGTTCATAACAGTGTGAGCATCAAATTACAAAACAGGCTAACAAAATAATGTCCGGCTTTAAAGGGGCCATGCAACACTCTTTGAACATAGCAAGAAAGTGCTGCCACTCAATCATGGAGGTGTCTGTGAACATGTCGTCGGGATATTATTCCAGTACAAGTAGCAGGGAACTTGTGGTTTGGTTTCAGAATACATCTGGAAAATTCCTGCTCTTCTTTCAATGAAACATCATAATTTGCACATATTACAAAACAATTAGAACTACCATTGGCTGATTCTCACAGCAGTTACTGTGGATGCTGTGGGGCAGCACCACGTTTCTGCAGTCACTTTGGCAGCAAGCGTGTCATAACTGCAGAAGCATGAATGCGTTCAGAGAAAATTAAAAGAGAAAATGTCCAAGGGGGTCATGATGTGTGCTGGTGTGCCTTCTTTCCCGTTTTTAATCCTGATCTGTGTAACTTCCAGCGCTCTCACCAGGACAGAAAGGGAGTGAACATGTGCAGGTGGTAGAACTCCCCTGAGACGTGATGCTGTAACTCTGCTAATACCTAATGGATTTGAAAAACCTTGCGCCAGGTGATTCATGAGGCAATAAGCTCTTAAGTGATGTCACTTAATCATTACTTGTAAAAGTGCTATAGGGCCCCTTTAAGTGTGCTTTACATCATAGAAACATTCTGGTGGGCTTGTGCAACTTAACTTTTCTTTTAATTGAAGAGAAGTTAAAGTAAATGGAATTTATATTTGTGCAGGACATTGGTGTAATTGCTGGATGTTGACAAAAACAGGTTTGTTCTTTATTTACCAGAAAGAATACCGATTCATCTGCGGAGTCTGTTTATTTGTAAAGTTCTGTTATTAAGATTAATGAAAGGGAAAGTTTGGATGGCAGCTTCCCCTTACCGGAACTGATTTGCCAGATTTAGGTACACAGCGCAACCCACATATAACAATACTGATTTTTAACAATACAGTGGCTATAACACTGAGGAGTTGCTGCACCACCAACATTTTTTTTCATGGAGAACTACATAACCCTCTTAGTATTATGCCCCCATGTTGCATTATTGGTTGTGACAGTGAGGTCTGTGTGCGTGCCTGTCTTGATGCAGAGAGGTGAGGGAATATGAAATTCAGGAAAAGGAAAAAGAAACTCCAGCCACTGTGCACTTGCTCGTCCTCCTGCAGAAGGCCACCCCAGTGTCGTACAGTAGACACCATTTTTTGATGGAGGGTCTTCCTGTCCCTTCTTCCATTTTGCCACCCTTCTCTGTGAGCCCCAGCCTCAAAAAAGGACAGTGGTTCCAAAGTTCTCTGACCTTGAGGAACCCATACTAGCCTTCCCAAAAGGGCCTCAGTGCTTTCCCATGTGGTCACTGAAGTAAAAGGTGCAGGTTAAGTAGCACTGCTATAGACCTATTCCACCGCCCTACGTCACGAAGATGCGGTGGCGCTGTCGTCGGGAGTTTTGGTTTCGCATGGTAGGCATCCGCCGGCGCGCCTACCGTAGCAGCCGCTGTGTTTTCGCTGGTGCGGGCGCTTCTCACCGCCGTGAAATGAAGAAAAAAGTGTTCACCGATGATCTGCGCCATGTGTTGGTTGCTCAGCAACGCACAAGATATGTGCGATAGGTTTTTATCGGTTTCCTGCTTATGTTTGTCTTAAAGGAAGGGACGAACCTGCAATGCCGGCTGTTTGGTGCATCGGTTATGCGCCAAACATTTTCGTCACGACTAAGCATACATGTAATTATTTAGCGTTAGTGCGGCTTGTTTCATTTGAGAGAAATAGCATTGTCAGAAGTTTGTCAAGTGTAATGCTCGACAGCAAGTTTCTTGGCATAAGCAAAGTGCGGACACAGAGCGATGACGCTTACTGCAAAGCGCGCACGACGTTAACTTAGCCCGATGTGTAGAAGTAATCGCGTCGCCGTGTATTATTGAAGTGCGGAAGCTATATATACGTCATACGAATTTCATTCACTCAAATGAAACAAATATATAAAGAGCTTAATTCACGTAGCCGTGAGCGAAAGGCTGATTACAGCGACGCTTTTGCAAATCACTTACGGCTGCGATAGCATACACACGAGAAGTGTCTTTGGCAATGCTGTAGTGGTTATGATGCGCTTTAAATTTTTTTTCGATTGTCAAACTGCTCGAATGAACTGCACGCTTGAAATTTGCCGCGTCATTACAGGACTTCACGCCTTCACGATCGGAACTGACCTTATGGGCAGAGCCGCAAGCCGCGGTTATGCGCCTTGCTGGCGTTTATTTGAGAGCCTTGTCCTTGGCACGTTATTGCTTTTTTTGTGTGTGTGTGCGTTATCACAGGCGTATTTACATAGGTTATAGCGTCACCAATGTCGTATGCTTGAGTACCTATTCCGTTACATTTATTTTTGCGCAAGGATTTCGTGTAGGGATTAGAGGCTTTAGGTCCGAAACAGTATTTTAGCTGAGGCATCTTCAAGTCGCATTTAAACAAGTCTCGCAAGTTGCAAGTGGTTCATCCTTGCGCTAGTTACCGAATTAAAGCATACGCATGAAGCGATGCCGACGTGATAGCTCGCGATCATTCGCATCACGTGCTTGTCCTTTCGATCAGTTTCTCACATCTTGTCATAGCTGGACGTCGGCGCATTCTTTTCTACATTCATTGAATGCTTCCTACAGAGCTAACGCAACTTCATCTCATGCGGCTGCCCCTCGGGAACTGTTGTAAACATGCCGTCGGCGCTCCAATGCCCCGTGCTCGGAGGCAGCTTTCGCACACGCTTCGCCGGCGGCGGTGGCGCGACCATGCAGGGTCGCGGCAAGCGGTGGGCGGGGCCTCCGCGCCGCGACGTCGACACAAGCCCCGGTTATATCGCCGGTGCCTACCACTGTTTACCAACATGGAATAGGTCTATAGGAAGGGGAACAGGGGACATTTCTGTGTGGCTTTTGTTATTTTATGGTTCCCCTGGGATAACAGGCTTGAGATTTTTTTCCCCCTACTTTTTTTCCCATTTGGTACTCTACCATATGGGGACTATAGATGGCGTTCATTGAACAGAAGTGTCCTACAGCCTTGGTTGTCACTTAGAAGTCAACTTCATGACTGTACATCATTGTTGTTGGGTGGGGAAGTATGCAGAGTGCAGGGAGGGCATTCGCCCACTCTCTCTCTCATGCACGCACACACACACACACACACACACACACACACAGCAGGGTAGCTCTGCTGTCTCCTTTTCTAGCTTTTTTCAAAAATGTAGTCTGGTTATAACAATTATCAGTTATAACAGAATTTTTATGGCACTTCAGTATTGTTATAAGTGGGTTAGACTGTAGTGTACCTATGCAGAAAAATTTTTTGCCACTTCAGCAGCCCACAAAATTTATTTCCAGGCTCTTCCTCACTGTTAAGTCTATACTTAGAACTTCATGTTGGTTTGTAAGAGTCTGTCTTGGTGTTTAGCTGCACGGCACTGTTGAAGGGAATGCCTACCTTTATCCAATGCTGTCCCCGATTCTACTGTGCCCTCGGTTGTGACGTGCACCCGTTTTTTGCGACCGCCTTCCCCCAAAAAAAGTGAAACATCGATTGTAATGCACACCCATCTTCCGTGACATGGGAAAAAAAAGTCCTTAGTAATCAACCTTCTGACATTCAGAAAAACAAATACTGTGTGTATTTGTGTAATGAACATACTCGCATAATGAGTGCACCTCCAACTTAAGTAGTCGAATTCAGGATTTTTTTTTCTCCCGCATAATAAATGCATCTCCAACATTGAACCCCTACAGTCACATGAACGGCCACGCTGTGGCTTTCCTGCTTCACTTGATTTGCGGTGTCTCGAAGAGGTTAGGCGCTGATTCATAACTTGTGCATCCTGATAAAAAGGTTGCACGTTGCCAGGCATAGCCGCGTGCAAGCAGTGATAACATCATTTACCACAGTGCTGCATTCCTCCAGGCTGTCGCAGTTCCCTCACACTGGCTGTGGCATGCTGCCATGCATGCTGCGCAGGCTGGCGCAGCTAAGCCAAAGCATGGTCAGGGCATGGTCTCCGAGATTGCCGCGATTCAATCTTGGATGTCACACAGCGCACATGACAGAGGCTCAGGCTCCACAAAGATATGAGGGAGAAATGTGATGATGAACCGTTTTGCATGTGGTGATGGGAAGCATCTATTCCGCCATTACAGCCACCCGTGAACGCTACAGAAAGCAGGCATGGCTGGGCGTCTCAGAGATTGCATTGGCAACATAGCAACATTGGTTGGCCATGAGACGGCCAAGCCGGTGCAGGTAGTATCATGGGCCTACACATCATCTCCGTCATGGCGTTGTTAAGCATGGGACCTGTGGTGACATAGAAACTATGCAATCTATGTGCGGCAAAGACCACTGCATGCTACTAGTTTTCTTTTTTTTTTGTCGTTGAACATTTGACAGCACTCAAAGCACGTAGGAAGCAGCCATTTTGTTGCCGATGGTGATATGGTAACAGTGTCATTTGTTTGCACTCAATTGTAATGCGCATACGATTTTTGGACCCATTTTATTGGAAAAAAGGTACGTATTAGATTCGAGTGAATGCAGGTACCATTTGAAGTGTCAAGCTTGCAGTGGTTTCATTGGAAAGATAACAGAAATATTTAAAACAGATTTTTTTCAATCTCTGTGGTCACCCCTCCTGCATGTTTAGGGACACCAACAACACTAGGTGCTAGGTTTTTGCTGTATTAAAAAAAATAATTTACTTTCGGTCGCACACCCAGGATCTCTGCCAGGGGGGTTCAATTTTTCACGAAGGGCCAGGAACGCGATTACACAGTTGTTGCGTGTGTAAAAAAAGTAAAAATTCCAAATCATAGTAACATCAATGGTGATGATTATTTTTATTATTTTTTCGGCGTTTTGCAGAGACATTAGCCCCACATTCTTCTAGGACATAGGAGCAGTTGCGTGCAGAGGGAGGGGGGTTAGGTCGGCCTCAGGGGGGGTTACAACCCCCGAAACCCTCCCCCCCCCGTCGGTGCGCCACTGCTCTCAGTCGTAATGGAACATTACTAGATGTGTGTAAAATATATTTAAGCAAGAGATAAAGTGGTCTGGCATGGATTTTTCTCTGTCTCGTTACACTTGGAGTGTGGCACACCACTGAGGATGGCATTGCTGGTATTTTTTTCTTGACTTTGAGTGCCCATTTTTATGGGGTCATTTCTGGCAGTGTAAGGATCTCATTTTTACCACAGCCAAAAAAAAGTATTCCAAGCGGTAGAAATTGTCGCGATGCTGTCATGTGAAACCTTAAGTGCAAGCAGTTTGTGCACTCTCTTGTTATGCAGGTGTCTTCCTCTCCATGTGTGCTAAACCTTCTCTTGTCGTAACTGGGGATGTAGTCTATGTGCAGTAAAATACATGTGCTTATCTTTAAAACTTCTGTAAAGTGTCAATAATTTGGTCTCATTTAATTTGAGAGCCTGCTTGATTTGAAGAATTTTTTGCCACCAGATATTTTCTAACACGGATATGACTGGAAAATTTAAAGTGATGGCCTGCACTAGCCAGATTAATTAGAAGATTTGAGTACTATGCGGCTATTCCCAACCTGATTTTGCCATTATCTGAGGATGAGGGAATGCTGGTCCTTTGGAGTTGCAGGGTAATGCCACATAGCAGTGTTGGTGATTTGTAGGTGAAGCACACCAGCTTCATTGCTGCCAGGGAGAAAAATGGCAGAGAGGGACAAAGATGGGAGGACTTGGAGGGGGACAGTTGAAGCTGTGCTCAGGGGTGGAACAGCTGCGCCGTTCATGCCATTGTGCGCCAAACTTGTTTACCTGCACCATCCTGCGTCAAAATGCCCCTGTTGCACCGAACTCATTAATCAGCGCCATCCTGCGTTGCACTGCCCGAATTTGGCCACTAGCTGCAACTGTCATCAGGTCCTGTGCCCGAAAATGGTTATGATTTTAGTTTCATGGGGATCCGCAGGCACTACGCGCCATGGAGGAATTGAAAAAAAAAGGTAGTGGCATCGCATGATTCCACTAGCCTTGGCAATGTGACCTTTGCTGACATTTCCCGGGCTTTCCTTCCTTCATGTTCCTCTCCAGATGCACAGTGGTTCTTCGGTAGGATTTGTTTTGTTTATAAATCGTCATGCAACCCTCTCTTTAAGCTACACACCTCCTTTCTGGATTTCTTTGTGTGGCGTCTTGGTGGTTTTGTTTACCAGTGCCGGCCAGTGTGCCACGACTAATGAAGCAGGACCAAAAGTAAATAAAATATTTTTGTGACTGATCGCAAAAGGTATTCACATGAAAGATTTTTGTTTATTTGAGGTGAAAAACTATCTGAGCTTTGAGGCTGGTACATATCTGTAGCTGCTTTTATTGATACATGTACTGTATTTGCACGATTCTACCACGCCCTCGATTGTAACACGCACCCGTCTCCCGCGATGAAAAAAGAGAAGTGAAACATTGATTGTAACGCGCACCGATTTTTTGTGACACGAAAAATAAACCTTTGTCATCAACCTTCTCACATTCATAAAACCTAATGCTGTACTCGGGTCATGAATGCACTTGCATAATAGACGCACCGCTAACTTTTAACCCCTGCAGTCCCGCTTCACTTGATCCACCGTGTCTTGAAGACATTCGGTGCGCCGATTGATAAGTTCTGCGTCCTGATAAAACTGCCGCACGTTGCCGGGCGTAGCTGTGTGCAAGCGGTAATAACATCATTTACTCTCAATGCTACATTCCTCCGTGCTATCACAGTTCCCTCATGCCCGCTGCCGCGTGCTGCCATGCGTGCCACGTAGGGTGGCGCAGCTAAGCCTAAGCATTGTCGGGGCATGGTCGCGTGATTGCTGCAATGCAATCTCGGACGTCAAGCTGTGCGCACGACTGAGAGGCTCGGGCTCAGCATGGATATGGGGGAGAAATGCGATGATGAGCCGTTGTGTGTGTGGTAATGGGAAACATCTATTTTCCCGTTACGGCCACCCTCGAATGCTATCGAAAGCTCATGCGGCTGGGCGTCTCGGGCATTGCATCGGCAACATAGCGACTTTGGTTGGCTGCAAGACAGCTAAGTCAGCGTGGCGATTATCATTGGCCTACGCATCATGTGTATCATGGTGTCATTATGCAGGGGACCGGCGGCGACATAGAAACTACAGAAACTATGCCCGCCAAAGAGCACTGCGCCGCTAGCTCGTTTTTTCGGCAGTGACCGTTCAACAGCGGCCGAAGCACGTTAGCAGGCAGCAATTTTGATGCCGACAGCGATATGGTAACGGTGTCATTCGTTCGCACTTGATTCTAACACGCATATGATTTTTAGACCTGTTTTATCGGAAAAAAGGTGCTCGTTAGATTCATGCAAATACGGTATATTAGCATCTTAGTCCACCCGCGCTTGTTGAGTTTGGTTGTGTAGTAAAGTAATATGCATTTTCGCCTGTGGACATTAGTATTAGCTTTGCTTATTTGGACAGTGAAGGATGGTCTAACATTCATTATGCCTTCTAACGGGCTCTCTTTACGTAGGTGACGTGTTTGTCGACTCTCGCTAGCCTGTGTTGGCCAAACACAGAACTATGTTCGGTTTCGCAGGCACTGTAACTGCTGAAGGAATGCCGACTGCTGTTGTGAGTTCACTTAAACAGTGCCATTTGTAGGACATGAATACATGTAGGACATTTGTAGGCCTGTTGTCTGACTCCCATTCTACAGTGCGCAGAGGTTTGGCCATTGAACAGCCATAACGCAGTGCGCTCACTGGTGCCGAAGGTAAATAACTCTGCCTTCGGTAAACCTCCAGATATAGTGCAATAAATGTGTTCCTTGTTTCGAGTAGATTCTAATGCACTGTAGGTCATCTTATATTGTATATAACGAGATATTATAGATGTACCAAGATAACAAAACACCGAAGTTATTTTATGGTTAATTTTCCCTTTTGTTGGTCAAGGGAAAGATGAAGAAAAGGTCCTTTGTCGACGCCCCTCGATGACCCGAGTGCACAGTGGCAGTGCAAAAGGAGAGTCGTAGACCGGTGAAGGAAACGTTTTATTCCACTGCTCAAAAAGCATCTGTCCGGGCTGCGGCTCGAACCTCCGCTCTCAACCCCCACTGCCAGGGAAGAGGGGCCACCTTATATACACCGGTTGCTCCGCCCCTGGATCCGTCACAGCCAATCATAATCTTTCATGCAAACAGAACCCCGCATGTCAAACCCCGCATGCCTAACACCGTATGCCTAAGACATTGCCAAACCCCTAGCAACATAGGGGCCTCAAACAAACATAACCCCGCATAGCAACCAGCACACCGAAAGGAACATGGAAACACACCAGGCACAACCATTCACACTGACAAGAAAGGACAACCCGTGAACAATAAACTTGGCCTCCACTCTTTGCTGGCATGTGCTTTTAACAAAGATGCTCCACGGGGTGTGAGGGCGCCAAATCCCAGGCTGCTCCAAACCTGCTACCAGAGTCCTCCAATGCTTTCTGGTCATGAAACTCCGCCGTCACTCTATGGGAGAGCTTCATACGCTGCTCAAAGTTGCCGTGACGCGGCGCCACTGCGCCACAGAGGGTATCGTTCGGGCTGCTCACGTACTGAAACGCTTGCGCGGTGCGAGAAAAGCTGGTGGATGTATGTGTTCGAGTTAGCTAAAATGTTGGGAGACAACGATGTCCAACACGTGTTGTGTGCCGGGGTGCCGTTCCGGCTACAAAGGAGACCGAAAAGGTGTCGTTTTCTTTACCATTGGACAAGGAGCAGCGCGAGAAATGGAAGCGGGCCATACCACGGCAGGAAAGTGGCGACTTTAACTTTCAGTCGAAATATACACGTGTGTGTAAACCATTTTGACACCTCGGACATTGTCACTTCTTTCTGACATTGATGAAAATATCAGCATCGATGATTGGAATATATTAGCCCCTCGTAAATAGTTGCGCATTAAAAGAACCAAAATAACTTTTGTTGTCACGTTTTTGTCGAAAGTACGAGCGGCGTAAGTTACTGGTTTACTGTCTCTTCTATATGAGACTGCTTATAAAATAATGGCCTAATTACAATACACTGTCAAAGGTGTTGGATCTTACTCTTCACGTTCAAACTAAACGCCGCACCGATTGATTTGCGGGGTTTCACGTCCCAAAACCAGCTGTGATTATGAGAGACACACTGTAGTGGAGGGCTACAGGGTAATTTTGACCACCTGGGGTCCTTTAACGTGCACCTAACTCCAAGTACACGGGCCTCAACATTTCGCCTCAGTCAAAATGCAGCCGCTGCGGCCGGGATTAGATCCCGCGACCTTCTGATCTGCAGCCGAGTGACATAACCACTAGACCACCGTGGTGGGGCAAAACGCCGCACCGAACACTGCTATGAAGTTCGTATTACATATATTGTACCCAAGGTTCGTACTGGAATGTAATCGTTTTGTCGAGAAATTTGAAGCGCACGGAACAGCTGTTTTCTTTTTTTTCGTCATGAAAAGAAGGCATTCTACGGAAGCAGTTCTTTCAATAGTGGTTTAATTATTTGGGTTTTCGGTCGAATAAAATACCACAAGGAGTCTGATACTGTTCACAGTTTAATGGAAATTAAGCAGCCATGCTGTGCGAACCATCTGGCCTTATGCGCAACTTGGCGCAGTCGAGAGGTTTTGCTCACTTGCGGGCGAATGGACGTGTATCAACTCCTATGTTCGCCTCTGTTTACAAGTGGCACAGCAGGCGCATTATTGCGAATGTACAGTGTTCGATTTCAGGCAAATTTTGAAAAGCTGGACCAGTTGCAGTGTTGAGATGAACGAGCGGCGTTCCCCCGGCCACGGCGGCTACATTTCGACGAGGCGAAACGCAAGAGAATATAACAGGCGCGTACTTTGATTTAATGCGTATAAAAAGGACCCCAGGTATCAAAAATTAATCAAGAGTCCCCCACTACGACATGTCTCAAAATCATATCATGGTTCTGCTGCGGCAAACCCCGAATTTTTGTGTCATTTTCAACTGCGACCGCCGCGAGCTGCATGCCCAGAGCTGTTCTTTTTTTCTCCTGTGTGCTCATTTCAAGGCAGACTGCACGTTCACGCAGTTACCGACGCATGCTGAATGTTCGAAGTAAATGAGGGAGTGTGAAACGATTGTTGCGGGAGTTTAGAAAGCTTGGAAGTCGAGCCAGACCAACACACTACCGCAGTGGTAGCGGGCGGCAGCATGCCCTCACGTGCACAGCTGTGCCCCTAGCGGCGAGTGCTGGCTCCATATGAAGCTGAAGCTGCAGTTTCGTGACCAGAAAAGCATTGAAGGACTCTGCTGCTACTAAATGCACTCTTGCATGCTCCCTGAACTGCTCCCAAACCTATGTACCTTGTTCCACCCGTGTGCCTCATGTACAGCTGAAATGCATGCCTGCAGAAAAGACTGCGTGTTTCACTGCAGCACAGCAGTTCCATTTGGGCTGCTTATCAAGTGCTCTTTGGAGCATAAGCTTGTCATGATGCCACATTTTGCCTATTCTTTCTAGGAAAAGGACTAAATAATAAACATTCTGATGCTGCTAGGAGCATGGGATATGCTGCCCACATGTGACTGTCGCTTTGCAGTGAAGCATGTCTTTTCCACAAGTGCACATTTCAGCCACCCAGAAGGTGCACCCGTACTTCTCTTTTTTGTTTTCTTTTCTCTTCTTTTCCTGGCTTCAATTTCTTAATGAATCAGTATCAACTTGTGTCCGTCAGCATGGACTCTGCGAAGAGCTCCTGCTGAGGTATTTTGGACCCTACAGCACATCAGTGACAAATAACAAAGCAGCTCTAGCCAGCCCTCATTGTTTGAAGTGCCAACAGCACTTGCCTGAAGCTGTTCATGTGTTTCATATGAAGCTGTACTGTGGCTAACACTGCATTTTTAAAAAATCCATGCATATCCACGGAGTCAATGATGATGAGTGGACGAAGTTCCGGAGGTTCATCGTAGATCGTGCCGAGTTCTGGATTAATTTAGTTAATGCACATGCTACGAATCCTTATGGTTCAACTACGTACAAGTGAAATCTCCCACTGGCACTTCATTGCAAGTCAAGATCCAGTGCCTATATATATATATATATATATATATATATATATATATATATATATATATACAGTTCAGAAAGAAGATATCCGTGAGCCCGAATAAATATTTTCAAAAGAAGAGATTCACACGATTAACAAAAAGAATATAAGTTTACTGACGTTGCGGCCGGTGGACTGGCCTTCATCAGAGTCCTGATGAAGGCCGGTCCACCGGCCGCAACGTCAGTAAACTTATATTCTTTTTGTTAATCGTGTGAATCTCTTCTTTTGAAAAATATATATATATATATATATATATATATATATATATATATATGGGTGGCCGGTGAATGGTTCTCCAGCGCGAGCAGTCGGTATTTTTCAATCAAGAAACTTGCTCGAAGACGCTGCCTGCATCAACGTTTTCTCTCGCGGGTGAGGGTGCGTTCTCCTTCTTTGCGAGCTAGTAGAGCGTTCATCGAAGAAAGAGCGTTTCCATACTCAACGCGCGCCTTTCACTGTCTCTCTCTCTCACAAGACAGCAGTTGGAAGAGTGAGAGAGCTCGCGCACCGGGACACACGCGCTGAGGGCGAGCGCGAGCGTGAACTAGACGAGGTGGCTACGACGGACAACGGCAGACAAGCCTACGCCTTAAGGAGCTTCGCCCCTAAAAATTTCTGCCCTATCTTCTGGCACCTGTACAATGCTCTTTTAAACGGGGTGCACAAGTGGTACTAGTATATCACCGTGTATATGTGTCTGTGGTGACAACAATGAAGTAGCACGGGTGTTTTTGATAAAGCCAGGAGGTGAAGAAGACAGTTTGCTTGTTGAACGGCAGAGCGTGTTTGTGCTGCTTGTTGCTCTCATCAGTGCTACTTCGTCACTATACTACTTACTGTGTGGTGTTTGTTAGTTCATTGTGGCAACAAATGGCTCTGTGATTGTCTCTGTTTTTCTTTCGGTTGTTTTTGCTCCTCTGGATGGTTACCAGGATTGGAGAGTGGTGGCTGCTGCCCGAGGGTCCCATTTGGCAACTCAGTTAAGGGTTGCTAAAAATCCTTCTACGCTTGACTAGGCTAATTTAATTACCTAGTTGACTTCATATTTCTAAGGATGACTTGAGTGGTACATACTTTTAAGAGACACGTCTAGCAATGTCGCATAGTGTTCTGGATGGTCACATTTCGCTTTTCAGTTAATTGTGCACACTGTGGAATCTTGTTCATTAAAATTCTAGGGTGACCAGAAATTCACTCAAATAAAATAGAGCTCATACTAATGGGATCACTCTTGATTATAAGCCTGATGGTGTGTACATGCCGCAAGCTAGTATAGGCTTTTCCATGTGCTTCTGGATGGGCACTGCCTGAGCCATTACTTATATACAAATGGGAAATGGCATAAGAGCTAGGAGGGGGTGATTGCATGCAATCATTTGCAGGGTAGGGTGGAGTGCAGCAAAGCACGAGTCTCTTACCCTAGTCAGCTGAGCAGGGGTGAATGGGGGGTGTCAGCAGCAAAAAGCATGAGCCATCCAAGCTGTGTGCACTCTGTGGGGGAATGGTCGGGGCTTCCTTTCATGGAAGTAATGTGTGGCAGAACCATAGGCTGGCCACAGCGTGTGCACTGTCTTACATCGTAACTTCCAGAGACATTGTTGAAACGGGAGTCAATGCAATGTGACATTTTTTTTTCCAAAAGGGCAAGAGCAAGGAAGGTTGTAAAAAATTACTCTTTGGTAGCTTTTAAAGCTACAACTTGCAGGAGCTTCTCTCTATTCAACCAGGACCAGCCTAGCTATTTTGATTACCTGTCAGTCATAATTAAGAGAGTCAAAGCTATTGAGGTCAACTGCATGAACACTGGCGGCTGACTCTGAGTACCACACTTTTCGGTTGCCTTACTGCTGCAATTTCCGTTGTTTATCTGCCATCACTCCAAGCATGTCTGGGTGCAGTGTCCAGTGCCACATGGAGCATTTTGCCCTTCAGCAAATTAGCTGAACTTTTGCCTTTGGTCGAGTGTTAATTTCAGTCTGTGACATTCGTATTCTAGTGGGGCCAGAACACAGAAATGGTGATGTACCAAGTTTTTATTACTTTATTTAAGAATTTCTGGTCATTTTAGTGAACTCAGCAGCACATGTCACGTCCTGGTAGGCGAATATCACACTCACTGTATTGCAGTGTATTTTAGACCAGCTAAAGGAATTACATAATGGAGAAATAACATGTGGGGTCAGTCATAAGCGATGTTAATACAGTTGGAACTGCCCTCTGCAGCACAGTGGCCATTATTTTGGAGATATTCAGTTGTGTGGAATTGCTTTAGATGCTTATGTGACGGTGGGATACTGGATGCCATTGCTGAATTACATATCTTGGCTTTTTACAGGGTGGAAGGAAGGACCCACTAGCCCTTCTTGAGTCATGGGCATCAATGCACAATGTGCTAAAGCAGGCTCAGTCATCGCCAGGGCTGCCTTTACGACCGTGGACCGAATGCAGGGAGGCATCTCCATCGCTGCTAAGCATCCAGGACAGTAGGCCACGAGAATACGGTAATGCAGCCAAGCACTTTTCGCACCATGGTTGTTGTCGTCCTGAGTCATAAAAGAGCGTATTATGTTGAAAGAGAATGTTTGATTTTACCATATTATCCCTCAGCTGTTCTACATACATGTCCACTCATTTTTGCACATTGCCTGTTGTGGACATTCTTTGACTGCGATTCAACAGAACAGAGAAAATAATTTCACCTAATTGCTGCCAAATCCCGCAAATCAATGACCACCCCAGCAGTGGCTATTTTGCCAAAGCCAGCGAATCTCTGGTCAACTACTATTGATGGTTTCTTGAGCTGTTGGTTGATGACAACGCTTGGTTGTTTGTGTTAAAGTCCTTGGAAAAGACTAAAGTCGCACCAAGTTCGCCACTTCACCCTCTGCCTCCTCTCCTAGCAGCTGGAGCAGCGCGTCTAGTGTGTCCATTGAGAAACTGCCTACGTGAAGCTAAAAGCCCTTGTGAAACTATGCGGCTGCACCACTGCATGGGGCGCACTGACAGCACTGCATAAGCCGTATGTGTGGCATCTTGTAGGGCTGTAGGTAGGGCTAGTAGGGCCAGCTTCACTTGGAGAGCACGCGCTCATTGCTAGTGGTTGCGGGAACTGTTTTCGGCAGCCATCGTCCTCACAGGTGGTCCCTGGCTTCTTCACCATTGCCTCTGTGTGAGTGCGGCATAGGTGTCCGATACGCTGTAGCCACATTTCTCAATGTTTGGCATTTAGCTGTCCCTCAGAAAGTAAAAACACCTTCTTTCCGTTGTTGTAGCAGCTTTTGTGGCATCCGAAAACATGCAGTGCCATGTACAGACTCAAGTGTGGTTGCGCAAGGGCAAACACACAGTGTGCACGGTGAACACGGAGTGGACAAACAAGATAGCATTCACATGACCTTCGGAAAGCTAGTGGTGTGCTGTGCTTTGCAATCTCTTAGTGCGGCCGAAGATGAATTTGCGCGGCGCGTGCCGGAGCCGCCATCCAGAGCGTCAAGCCCAAGCACATTGGCAAGTGAATGCTGGGCTCTCGCGTCGTGTGCTACCTGCTTGCAGAGATGGTTTTTGCCAGTACAAGAGCTTTGCTTATTTCATTGTTCTGCAGACCACTTTTGTGACACTGTATATCTGTAATACAAAGAAAAAGACACCTTAGTTGCTTCTAAATACATTCTATTGTCATATTCTACGGCACTTTTTGAACTCCTCTCGAACCTCTCCCACGCCCCGCCACGGTGGTCTAGTGGCTATGGTACTCGGCTGCTGATCCGAGGGTCGCGGGATCGAATCCCGGCTGCAGCGGCTGCATTTCGATGGAGGCGAAATGTTGAGGCCCGTGTGCTGTACGGTATCAGTGCACGTTAAAGAACCCCAGGTGGTCAAAATTTCTGGAGCCCTCCACTACGGCATCTCTCATAATCAGAGCTGGTTTTGGGACGTTGAACCCCACACACAACGAACCTCTCCCACCGGGTCGCTTAGAACCGTAGTGTTCTCTTGCGTTCAGCCGAACCCAAGAAGACTGCCAAGAGCTGTCTCGACTAACTTTCTTTACAATCTACCAAGCAGACGAGAAGAGGATGTGTCTGCACACTGGTGCAAATGGCGCTACTTTAGTAATTCTTCAGGGACTTAAGTTTGTCTGAGAATGGTTGGATGTTTTGCTGATGGTTAGTTAATTGATGAATGTGCTAATATGTAACTGCTTCTTTCTTGTTCCACCAATTGCTTATTGCCATCATCATCATCATCATCTGATAAGTTGAAAGTCTGCATTGTATGTGCAGTGTCTATTTTTGACATTCTTTTATTACCTTTGTAGTGAGGCACAATGCTCCACAATGGCAGTGAGCTCCCAAAACCATTGCTAGGTTTGAGGGTGTCCCTTGTGAAAATGGCAAAAATTTTCATAATAAAAACTGAAATATAGTGTTACGTGGAAAGACGCAAGAGGCGAGGCTATATACAGTTGTATTTTAAAAAGGAACGCTGAGGCGCTTGGCCATGAAGCAGCAGCGCGAGCAAGCCTCGCTAAAAACGTCATCCTCGTCTTCTTTCCCTATTTGCCTCTTGACGGTCGGTGGTACGGGTCCGTAGCACTACCCCCCCGGCGTCAAAAGCTCCGTCCCGGCGTGTGGATGGTCATGGCTCGGAAACAGTGTGGTAGGCCTTGAGCCTACTGACGTGCACTGTGTCGCAGGACCCGACAGGAGAGGGCGAGGAGGCACTGACCGGGGCAATCTCGAAGGTTACGGGCGTCACTTGGCGAAGCACAGGGTAAGGCCCTGTGTACTTTGAAAGGAGCTTCTCAGACAGTCCGACATGGCGGGAAGGTGACCACAGGAGTACGAGGTCACCAGGCGAGAAGTGTGCGTCGCGGTGCCGGACATCGTAGTGATGGCGCTGTGAGGTTTGCGAAGCCTTCAGCCTAGTACGGGCGAGCTGGCGTGCATGGTCGGCTAGAGCAATGGCATCGCGCGCGTACTCGGTCGCTGAGGTGGCCGCCAGAGGAACAGTGGTGTCAAGGGGCAGGGTCGGCTCGCGTCCATACAACAGATAAAATGGAGAAAATCCGGCAGTGTCGTGACGGGAAGAGTTATACGCGAACGTGACATAAGGCAAAGCAACGTCCCAGTCATGGTGGTCTTTGGAGACGTACATTGACAGCATGTCGGTGAGAGTTCGATTCAAGCGTTCAGTCAAACCGTTCGTTTGAGGATGGTAGGAGGTTGTTAGTTTATGTTTGGTGGAGCAGGAACGTAATAAGTCGTCGATAACTTTCGAGAGGAAGTTGCGGCCACGGTCAGTGAGCAGCTGTCGCGGAGCGCCGTGGAGCAGGATGATGTCACGCAGGAGAAAATCTGCGACATCGGTGGCACAACTGGTCGGAAGAGCCCGCGTGATGGCATAACGAGTGGCGTAATCCGTTGCGGCGGCGATCCATTTGTTGCCGGAGGATGATATTGGGGAATGGGCCAAGGAGATCAAGCCCAACGCGGAAGAACGGCTCCACGGGAATGTCTATAGGTTGGAGGTAACCAGCAGGTAGCACTTGAGGAGTTTTTCGACGCTGACAGGAATCACAGGCAGCAACGTAGCGTCGGACTGATCGAGCGAGGCCGGGCCAGTAAAAGCGACGGCGGATGCGGTCGTACATGCGCGATACACCTAGGTGTCCTGCAGTGGGTGCGTCGTGAAGTTAAGAGTACAGTGCGACGTAGCTGTCTGGGGATCACTAGAAGTAGTTCGGGCCCGTCTGAGTGGAAGTTACGGTGGTACAATAGGATGAAGCAATTGGGTTTATAGCCACTAGGTACCACAATACACAAAATACTTTGTGCATCACCGAAGGAGCACAAATTTTGTTTGACCCATTTGCTTCTGCGGCTTCGGCGCCTTTTCCCGCGAGCTGTACCGCACATTCTTTGCCGCCACGAACTGGCGTGTACGGCGTCGTATAGAAACCTGTATAACTCAGGTTATTACGCTCCGATTCCAACACTGTTTTATTTTCTTTGGGAATGTCTCCTGGAAGCACTGCACTCTATTTGTGCCATTGTTGAAGGTCTTGAAGCAGACGGGCTTGGTATACACACATACTCCTTTTACAATCAGTGCTGCTCTCCCCGTCACTCTCTTCCCTGCTACTTCCTTGGTCTGGGGTATGTTCCGGATTTACCATTATAGGGATCACTTTGAAAGACGAGTTGAAGAATTTCCTCAGACATGAGACCATTCTTTCGTGAAGCCACGCTTCAGGCGCAGCAGATGACTTCGCAGTGGAAGCGGAGCCGGCAACATCAATTTTTTTTTTCAAACAACTGAGTTGAAAAACAGCGGACAACTGTGTCCATGGTGTAAAAAAGAAGAAACTATCTGATAAGAGCGTTGAGAAATCTGCCTTCTACCAGGTTCTTCTATAAACAATGCTTTACCCTGAGACCGGTGAATCACTGGCTTATCGCACTTTGGCCTTCGCAGAGGTGGCCGGCGGTTCGCTGGCTTTGGAAGCGAATGGATTAAAACATGTCACTCATATGGCAGTTTTGTTTAGTGCAGCTGTCGGTGCTAATTTATCTGTCTTACGCTATTTCATCCGAGTGCAAGCAGAATGTTGTAAACCTTTGTCTTAGTGTATCCTTTGCAGTGCGCACTAAGATAAGCTTTTTCATATGGGACTAGCTCAAAGAATGTAGCCCAAAGCCACGTTCTTTTGGGACGGAATACAAGAGCGCTCTTGGGTACCAGCTCACACTGGTAATTCCATGAGGTCACATATGTTCTAGGAAACTGAAGTTGCAAACAGTGACAGGTGGTTGCATTTTGTAAAAAAAAAAAGTTTGCTCTATTTGCACAATAGTACATAAGCTCGAACAGAAGCTGACCCGCCTCCCCGAAATTGAGTGTAAAACAAAAAATAAAGAAAGCACATGTTTCACATTCAATATTTGTTTATTTAGTTACTGAAGTGACTCTCCATTCTCGTTACTCTTGTCAAACAAACTTTCTGCACTGACTTTGAAGCTGAAGTACTGCTGGCATTTAATTGCGTCCTCAGTGTTTCCGCTTTTGCAGCGAAAGTATAACCTGGCTTGGTAGCTCAGCTGCTAGGTGTGGGCATGCAAAGCTCAACGTCAGGGGATTGCACCTCGTTTACGACAGCCACATTTCAATGGGGGAAAAATGCAAAAAACACCCGTGTACTTAAATCGTGCTTGTTAAAGAACCCCAGACCATCATAATTACTCTGAGCCCTCCACTACGTGGTGTGACTCGTAATCTTAAATGGTCTTGGCATGTAAAACCCCCATCAGTTATTATTATTAGCAGTGAAGACATGGACTTCTTGTGTCACCATTTCGTGTGCCACCAGTAGAGAACTGTAACGTAGTTTGGTTGTGCATGCTGCAGTCTTCGGAAAGCGTCACGACATCATCCCGTGAAAACCTTGAGGCTTGATGTCGCTTGTTAAATTTTGTCATGCTGCAGTTGCCATTGCTGCACCACTGCTCAGGAGCTTCATACTTGTTGTACACTCATCTTCTTTTTCAGCATGGAAAATAGTAGCAGGCCTTTTGAATGCTGTTGTGAACAAGCACTGAAAAGCCTTTTTTGGGGGGCCCAGTGCACTCCTGACCATCAAGAACTGCAATTGAGCAGTGCAGCAGCCTGCGGCCTTTGAAAAGTGAAAAAAGTGGCAGAGTAAAAACAAAAAGTTGTTTGATCACAACACTAGCTTTCCATCAACAATCGACACTGCCAAAAGAGTCATGCTCGCTATTTTTCAACTCAGTGGCACCCGCGGTATCAAATAAAAATCTTTTAGGCTAGTGGGCAGAATACCTGTATGCTGCAGGTAGATCTTAAAAGTAAATGTTGTAGACTCTTCATAATTGAAATTATAATAATAATTCAAACTTTTTGGTGGATTCAAAGAAATCTTTAGTTTTTCGCTGGCCTGCTGTGCTTTTGATATATTCTAAAGCTGCTTAATTAACACTGTACCATTTGGCAATTGTGCTAGGAATTCATACTTTTTACTTCTCCTTACAAGAAATATTGACTGCTTTGGTTCCTTCTAGCTGAATGTTCATGCTCGTATGTTTTTAGCATCAAAAAGAAAAGCCTGCCATCACTTGTCAAAGAATTCAAAACCACTAGCAGAGAAAACAAAAAAGGAAAACACCAAGGTGGCAACATATGCACATAACTGGCCATCTCTGCTTTTGCGAGGTGTGTTGCGCCGAGTCATACTTCTGCTTGCATCTGATAATTTAAACTTTTGATAATTCATGCAGAATTTGGGGGTGCCCTCCAGTTTGAATTGTTGAGAGTCTAGTGTATGTAGTTGCAACTACGCTGTAGTGTCTCTGATTTCTCACTTTGTCTCGCTGCGATTGGTGGCACACCTTTAAGTTTCCTTTGTAAGTCAGTGCTTCAACTTTCGGTTCCAAATTTTCTGTAAGTTAGCCCAGCTTAACAACCACGCAAATAGGGTACTTTGACAAGTCAGTAGAATTTCCAATGAAATCAGCACCAAAATGGAGTGGCGTAGACTGGTCTAAAACGTTTGTTTTTAACAAAAAAAGACCATTTGTGAATTAGTGTACTAGATGCAATAACCTTGGTCGCGCAACCTCATGAGAGTCTCCAGTGTGTATGAGCCCTTATATATGATGCTTTTGGTGCACATTAAGTATCTGATGTGGTCAAAATTTCAGGGCGTCACTCTCCAGTTTGATTTTCCAATCTTGTGCTTGCAGCAGTCCATTATTACTCGTGTACACCGAATGCTCTACAAAATTAAGCACATTTACAAAATTCTCGGTAAGTGGAGCAATAGCCAGGGACGCAAGCCAAGATCGTATTTTGCAGTGAGTTGCTTCATTTCCCATTCCACGCATTCATCACATCATCAAGTTCTTGATAATGAATATGCAGCACTGTCTGACCCTATGGTGAAAGAAGAGGAATGGAAATAGAAATGTAGTAGCTTGTTCAAAATTATGGTCCCCAGACAGTGGAAGACACCCTGTTCACACATGCACCTGTTTACTGTTGCTGCAGTTAGTACAAAAGGTACCACAGAAGTGTTCTTCCTCCATGCTGCAAGTCTTGTGCCGCACTTTTACACTTTAGCTCATGTGTGCTGCATTGTGTATACGTAAATAAAAATTGGTGAACAATGCAGACTTGTAATAATGAGAGATCACACTCGCAGCCCATATTGCCAAATAAAATTATCTCATCGCATTATGAGCGCATGTGTACCCACCTTAGTGTAACCATTGTGACCACAGTCTTTCATGCTTTTGCTTTGCATGCAACGGATTTCATGGCAGCATTAAATGTATGCGCACATTTTGCATGGTGGTTATTGGAAAATTTTGTAGGGCATGGAAAGTTTGCTCAACGCTGTGTCTCTCAGTCAGTGGGAACTAGTTCATTCTACAGTAGAACCCCACTGTTACGTTCGCAGCTGCTGCATTTTTTTTCGGCTGCTACATCGTTTTTGGTTGGTCCCAGCATAGTTCCCATAGGATTCAATGCATTAGGAACCCCGCTGTGACGTCGCAAGTGTAGGAACTTTCTCGCATGTTATGTCACGAATCGGCATTGCAAGAGGCCAGTGCCGACAGCCATATTGACTTTTCATGTAGCTTGACTTGGCTTAACTCTAGAATTAGCCTCACATTGGGCGATGCCCATTACATTTTTGGCACATCAAACGCAGCACAGCAATGTAAACTGTTGGTATCAGAATCGCATACAGTGATTACATTTCCATCGAAGATGCCATTGTCGCCTCCGAGGTTTTATCTGTCGATGTAATTGTGACCGAGTGTGCCGATGCATGCATCAATGAAGACGAAGTTGAGGAGGAGGAGGAAAGGGAGGAGCTGCCAGAGCCAACCTCCTCATCAGCCATAACGGCATTACATTTACTCAGAAGATACATGAGCTCAAGCGACAATGTTGACTGCCACATGGCACTACAGCTTCTCAAAAAATGCCTCGTGCTGCTGGGGCATGAGAAAAAGCGCCAGACAAGCCTTCAGGATTTTTCAAGTGCTAGCACTAAAATAAAATTGTGTTACAATTACCACTGCTTCCATTTTTCAATTTTTCCTGTTTCTCAGCTCTTACATTTCTCAGCTCTTGCATTTTTTTTATGGTCCCGTGAAAAACGTATCAGGAGGGTTCTACTGTACTAGTACGAAAAGTGCTAATTGAGTTAACTTTTTAAAAACGAAGGCAGCATGCATTAAACATCTGTGGCCATGCAGTTTCCTGTGCGCTGCTGCAGTAGAAGCTCAGCATAACAAACATGAACATAAAAAATTAATTGGATACAATAAAGTGAATCTTAAATAATTCTCTTTGATACCAGGAAGCACTGCAGCACATATGCTTGTTACGGATAGTATTGTGCATTGGAAATAACGTAGATATCTTTGTGTACCTAGCTTCAGTAAAATCAGGCTCAACTTTATCATGGCTGTTCTTTGTCAAAGCATTGCAGTAGCTAAGTTGAAGTTGTTACCAGCACTCAATTCCAAAGGTGTTTGAGTGGATAGCCCCACACATTTACTAGAGCTGGTTGTGATGCTCCACAGGCTCTCATTCAGCCATTCTGAGAACTTCCTGCTCAATAAATTGGTCAGATTATGAAAAACAAAACTGCAACTGGCAGTGACCCATCTTTATTTGAACTACCAGTGTTTCTCTGTTATGTGTGTACACTATAAAAAGTGTACTATCAAGATTTTGGGATAAATATTGCGCTTTATATAGCCACACTTGTACATTTAGGGTTGTGTTTCACACTCAACCCTATGTGAAATCATTCGTAAGCTGCTATCATATCTTTAAGGAGCGCTGTGGTGTGGAAAAAAAAGAACAGTCTCGTGTACTATAGCACACGTGCTCCTGTCGTTCTCTTGGTGATTAATCACAGGTTGTTTTAGGACGCATTCTGAACAGGGTGGTAACGAGAAATGCCAGGCTTATCTCTATTCATTTTTTTATAACGTCTCTAGATGTGAAAAACAAAGCTACAGGCGGGTTCTTTATGAAAATGAGCACGTGAATGTATGGCCTCTTCTCAGCAGCAACAGCGTGCCGCACCAGCTAGTAGAAGCAAAAGGAATAACTTCATCTTTAGGCGTCGTATATTAGCGGCCAAAAAACATCTACATCATTCTTGTGGTAATTCAAACTCAGATAATGTAAACTTTTGGTTAATTCAAACAAATTTCAAATTTTTGGTTGGCCTGCTATGTTTTCAGTGTGTCTGAAAGCTGCTTAATTCAAACTGATTTGTTCAGGAAATTGTTAATTCGTACTTTTGGTTATCCTTACCATTAATGCTGGCTGCTTTGGTTCTTTCTAGATGAATATTCTTGCTCATGTGTTCTTTAACAGCCAGAAATAATGCCAGTCACCGCTGTGAGCACTTGTCAAAGCATTTAAACCTGCCAGTAGAAAAAAGAAAAATAAACACCAAGGTGGCAACACCACATGTGATAACTGATCATCTTTGCTTTTCCTGGTATGTAGCACCGAGCCATATGTATGCTTGCATCTGATAATTCAAAGTTCTGATAATTGAGACAAAATTCTGGGGTCTTCTCGGCTAGCGAGGGTCTACTGTATCTCGAGATACATTCTTCCAGTGCCCAGTTATTATTCATGCCAGAGGATAATGACACGAGCAGAGGCATTTCGTCTAGATGCCACCTTCTGGCTCTGTGAGCAGTCACAGTAGATTAGAAGTCATGCGCTTGCAGGTTTCTTTTCATGCAACTGTACATGCATGCAACAAACGTCTAATGTGATTAACTGTATTTTGCTGTAATCATTTTTACATGTGTGCACATCTTAACATCAAATATACTCTTCTTCAATTTCATCCCTGTACTTATCTGCAACCTTGTCCAACATGTGCGGCATATGTGCTAAGTATCTTTGCTGTTGTCTTTGTGATGAAAGGTTCTGGTAGGCAGAGTGAAGTTGCGTGCACAGTGTGCTGCACTGTTATAGAGGGAACACGGTAGTGTCTGGTGTTAATGGTGCTGGTAATACACGGTGGCAAGAATCTGCCCCGCTGTCTGTGCTCACTCTAAGCACGGAGACTGTGTGAATGCATGTCATTTTCTGTAAAGCTCTGCTGCCACTTGACTTACTTTTCACTGCTTGACTGATGCACTTGCTTGGAACCTTTGCAAAGACACAGAAAAAACAATTCATGCGCATATTCTTAATTAAGAGATGAGAATGTGAAAGCAGACAAGGAAACGCTTTATTTATAAATGCTATTCAACGCCAAAGTGTGGCAGATTTTGGCATGCCTGAGCAGTCAGAGCACCAACTAATCCCATGCATTTTTCTTCATTTTGAGTCTGAATATGGCAGATGAGTTCTGCGGAAACCTGCAAGGTGAATAACCTTTATGAAAGGGAAAATTAGCATTCACCCATTTGGAGCACAAAGCTGCAAGGAAATCCATAGGGATTTCGCAGAAATGAAGGCTTCTTAGTTGCCGAAAAATTCGTCCTGGTCCAGAATTCAAAACCAGGACCAATGCCTGTCCAGGACACTCACTGTGCCAATTGAGCTAACCAGGAGGCCAGCGATTGACAACACGAGGGTGAATCCGACCATTCGGAGCACATGGGCATGTTGTGCTCCAATTTATCGATAGATTAGCCTTCATGCTGTCAATCGCTGGCCTCCTGGTTAGCTTAATTGGCAGAGGAAGCACCCTGGACAGACATTCGTCCTGTGTTCGAACCCCAGACCAAGACTAATGTTTTGGCAACCTAAGAAGTTTTCATTTTTGAGAAATCTGTATGGATTTTCTTGTAGCTTTGTGGTGCAAATGAGTGGATGGCGATTTTTTCTTTCATAATTCCTTTCGAGTCTATGCTCTACTTTTGATACGGCCATCCCCCTCTTCCATGTTGCAGCTGCACTGACTGTTGCTTCAGTGATGCCAGTTGGGCGCAGTTCGCTGTGGTGGTGTAGTGTTTATGGTGCTCAGCTGCCACCCAAAAAACGCCATTTTGGTCCCGGCCGTGGCGGACACATTTTTGACAGAGGCGAAAATGCCTGAGGCCCGTGTACTGTGCGTTGTCAGTCCGCGTTCCCCAAGTGGTCAAAATTTCCAAAGTTCTCCTCTATGGCTTTTCTCTTCCTAATCTCTCTCTTTCAGTCCCTTTACCCTGCCCTCAGGTACACTTAGCCGTGCTCCTGGCATGGGCTGTAGAAATTAGCATCCTTTCCTTAACCGAACCACAATCATCATCGTCATCAGGTGGATGTGCTTTCCCCAACCCATCCAAAAATGTCGCCGCAGGCAACTGCAGATGGTTACTGGGGTGGAGATGAGTGTTGCTGCAGCAAGTGTCAGCGTTACTTCTGCTGCGAAATGTCATGTGCTTTCCTGGCACTGCTTTTGCGGATGCCAGCTAGGTGCACACTTTTGCCAACTTAACCTAGAAATGCTGTTAAAGGGGCCTTGCAACATTTTGTGAACATAGTAAATGCTGCCAATCAGTTGTGGAAGCTCCTGTGGTCAAGTCCAGCCAAATATTGTTACACCGGCCACACCAGGGAATTTTCTGTTTGGGCTAAAGTATGTAGCTGGAAATTACCTGCTCTCCTTTCAAGAAATGACATCACAAAGAGTACTAACAACTTTGCTTGACTTTTCTTTATGTTCTTAAGGAAACTTGCATACATTTCCTTTATTTGTAGAGCTACAAATGAACAAATAAATCATTACTGAATATGTTTCTGCGATCATGAAATTACCAGTTGCAGTTCTAAGTCCAGCGAGGTAGTCGATCTTGCTTGTGATGTCATTTGTTGAAAGGAGAGCACGCGATTTCCAGCTCTATTTGAAGCCAAATAGCAAATTTCTTGGCACACACAGTGCAAAAATATTTGGCTCACATGTTCGTAGGAGCTTCGACGACTGATTGACGCCGTTTTCCACCTATGGTCAAAGAGTGTCGCAGGGCCACTTCAATATTTTTTAAGGCATTTGTCGCTTATAGGTGAACACTGCCGTGGATTGCTCACCACTGCTTTGAATTTCCAGTGAGAGAATCGGCCTGGTGTAAATCTGTATGAGATGTCACAAAGAGCAAAAGCAACTCAAAATCATTATTGGAATTGGCCTTCTCTGCGTTTGTTTCAAGGAATGTTACCTGACATGTAGCTATTCCAGCATGTAATAGCACGTAATGCCACAATCGCATTCAGTGGCTGCGCTCGCAGTGAATGTTTCATGCAAACGTTCCAAACAAGTGTGCTTATCAAACAGCAGAATCATGCTATGTAGCAGTATTACTCCATGACACGTGACAACGATAGGCATGTTCTAGCTCACATCAGTGGCTCTGTGCGCATCGTGGCTGCCACTCTTTCATGTTCCCTCTAGGAGTGGGCTGCACGTAGAACTGTGCATTACAACTCTATGCTATGACAACTATAAAGCATGCTATTGGGGTTTTTTTTTGCCCCATGTATTGTACTCACTGCTTATCTTGAGCAATTGGAGCACACTGCCTCTTCAGCAACCACAAGGCAGTCCCATCATGTTCGTTTGATTGCAACCTTAAGTTATACCTTAGTAATTTTTATCTGAATTACTGTGGGCTTGGTCGCGGCGTGCAGGTGAAGAATCGAGGCTGGTAACGTCTAGTCCAAGTACAAGTGACTGCAGCATGCCTGAAGACAAACAGACTTCAGGGCTCACTATGCCTGGCCCGAGGGTGCTGGTAATGCCTGAGCCGAGTAGCCTGGTAATGCCTGAGCCGCGTAGCCTGGTAATGCCTGGCTATAGTGGCCTTGTAATGCCTGGCTATAGTGGCCATGTAATGCCTGGCCCAAGTGGCCATGTAATGCCTGGCCCAAGTGGCCATGTAATGCCTGGCCCAAGTGGCCATGTAATGCCTGGCCCAAGTGGCTTTGGCACATCTGCACATGGGCAGCCACCATGGCTGGTAATGCCTGGCCCCAGTGGCTTTGGCACATCTGCTCATTGGCAGCCACCATGGCCTGGCCCCAGTGGCTTTGGCACATCTGCTCATTGGCAGCCACCATGGCCTGGCCCCAGTGGCTTTGGTACATCTGCTCATTGGCAGCCACCATGGCCTGGCCCCAGTGGCTTTGGCACATCTGCTCATTGGCAGCCACCATGGCCTGGCCCCAGTGGCTTTGGCACACCCACGCATGGGCAGCATATGTGCAGCTCCAGAGAATCTACCCCGGAGATTCCCGGTTACAACCATGAGGGCTGGGGCCCTATTCGCCGCTGCCACAGGAGCAGGTTGCAGAGAAACTTGCTGATGAAAAGCACCGTGAATCTCAGCGAGGTCATGAAGTACAAGTGAGGTTAGAACTGGTGTGGCTGCATGGCATTGTAGTATTAACCGACATGTGTGTGGAGCAGCGTAAATTGGTGTTTGGGTGTGCAAGCCGCAGGGCTCAGTCACTTGGTGGCACTAACTTGTTGGCAGTGATGGAGGAGCACTAGCATTGAACGCAGTGCACCCTTGACAGGAAGTTGCAACTTGCATTGGAGCAAGTGCCGAAGTTTGGGTGGGTGTTGTTCCAGATGAAATGTAATGTTTTCTTGGCTTTGAAGATGTTGCAACATGCTAAGCATATGCTAAAGAGTGGTTGAGTGGGTGCCAAGTTACTTAAGGCATCTGTAAGGCATGTTTTATATATTTTATTATTTATTGGATACTGTAAGCCTAATAACAGGCCCATACAGGAGTGAACAATCAATGCACAGATCAGTTTCACAACATAAAAACAGAACAATAATTATCACGCTACTTCAGCACAAAGTGTTACGTGACAATGTTATCTTCACAGTTCAAAAGGAACAGCATATAGTTTGAATTTTACGTGGCGCTGTGTTATGTTTACATGAGTCTCAGAGTGACTTTAAAGAAATGTCGACTATTGCAATGTCAAGGGTTCACACAAAAAGAAATTGCGTGATTTTATCGGTAAACGCCTCCAAGGATTCAACATTCATGCAAGCGTGTGGCAGAGTGTTCCGTTTTTCTAAGGTAGACGAGAAAAAAGAACACTTGTATGTGTCACAGTGTGTTATATATGGTCTGATACACTTACTATGATTAAGCCTGGACAAACACAGATAGGGTGGTATGAGGTAGCCGTTCTTCTTAACAGCAAGCTTATTGTGATATAACAAGTACATCGTTTTCAAAGAGGCAACGCGCCGGTGGGTTTGAAGTGTGTATTGTAGCGCAATTGTGCAGTAGGGCCACTCCGTCTTTCCTAGAGTATCTAGAATAAATGAAATGGAGCGCCTTGTTTTGAATTGCCTCTAACTTGTTTAGATACCTTTGGTAGGGATCCCACACAACACTGTCATATTCGAGAATGGGGCATACCAGAGATTTATAGCATTACAGCTTAACATTTCGGGGTGCTGTTGCAAGCTTTCTGCTCAGAAACCCTAGTTGTCTGAACGCTTCTTGACACGTATTACTGATGTATGTGTCCCATTTCAATGTGCTCGTTAGGGTCACTCCTAAGTATTTGTACAATTCTGCCTGCGCAATGTTCAATCCCATGAGGTTGTAAGTGAAGAGAAGTGGCTTCTTCTTCCGCATTATTGACATGCATGCTGTCTTAGTTACATTTGCATTTGCATTCTCCATTTGTCGCCCCATTTTGCAATACTGAGCAAGGATGAGTTTAACCCGATCCGCCTCTGTTCGTATTGTTTTGTATATGACACAGTCATCTGCAAATAATCTTAGTGTGATATCTTGTTCAACTTCAAGGTGCTTGTCATTCACGTATATTAAGAATAAGATAGGACCTAACACAGACCCTTGTGGTACTCCCGAGAAAACTTCCAAACATTCCGATTCCGCACTGTTTACTTTAAGGGGAGATGCTACTCAAAAATGAGTTTCTTTAATTCTTGGCCTAGAACTCTGAAATTTTCGGCACAAGTAGACTTTGGTATGCTGATTGCAAAACTGCAATTAGTTTTATTGTATCTGTAATGGTTCTTGAGTTAGAACGGCTGTGATAACAAGATATTAGGTCTTTTGTGCACACTTTTTAGCTTATTAAAAATTTTCACACAGCATTTCAATATGGCTCATCCTGCTGCACAGGGGCAGTAGTGCAAAAAACTACCTAAAATGTGGAGATAACATGCTACGCTTGCTCCATTTCCAACAAAAAACCAGAGGTGCCTGTTGTGTACTGCAGATTTCCCTTACATGTATTTCAAACTACAAAACAAAAGTTCTGTAATACATAATCCAAATTCTGTATGAACATCAACATTGCATGCTCTCTGGAGATACTTTGTGCAAAATTTCATAAAGAGTTGCCAATATTAAGTGCCTGAAAGCTTTTGCACAACATCAAGACAATTTTTATATGTTGTGTACAATCTTTCAGGCACTTAAAGTTGTCAAACATTAAAGAAATTTTGTACAGAGTATCTCTAGACAGCATGGAGTGTTGACATCTATACAGAATGTAGGTTATCTATTACAGAATTTTTTGTTTGGCATTTGAAGTGCATGTAAGGGGAATCTGCAGTGTACGACAGGCACCTCTGGTTTTTTGTTGGAAATGGAGCAAGCGCAGCATGTTATCTCCACATTTTAGGTAGTTTTTTGCACACTACTGCCCCTGTGCAGCAGGATGAGCCATATTGAAATGCTGTGTGAAAATTTTTCATAAGCTAAAAAGTGTGCACAAAAGACCTAATATCTTGCTATCACAGCTGTTCTAACTCAAGAACCATTAGAGCTACAATAAAACTAATTGCAGTTTTGAAATCAGCATCACAAAGTCTACTCGTACCAAAATTTTCAGCGTTCTAGGCAAAGGAATAAAGGAAAACCTTTTTCGAGGAGCATCTCCCCTTAACGAATTATGTTCGGTTATAAATTTACACGCCTATCCAGGATACTACTTTGTCGTCCATTCCAATGTTCCTAAGTTTACTTATTGATTTCCAATGGGTTACCCTGTCAAATGCTTTTGAAAAGTCTATGAATATAGCATATACTTCTAGTGTAGAATTAATTACTGCAGCAAAGTCATGAATGGTTTCGAGAAGCTGTATTGTTGTCGAAAGACCTTTGCAGAAGCCATGTTGTTCAGTGTATAGCAAGTTGTTTTTTTCCAAATATGTCATAATTGCTTTGTTAATAATGTGCTCCATGTGCTTGCAACAACAGCTGGTTAGGGATACGGGTCTGTAATTGTTTACCTGTTGTTTGCTCCCGCCTTTGTGGATAGGGATGATCTTGGCACAAAGCCATTCTGCTGGAACACTAGTTTTAAAGGATGCGGTGAAAATTTCATGAAGAAACAGTCACTTGCTCTGCATAGCGTCTGAGAAACATATTTGAAGTATTGTTGGCTCCAGGTGACTTTTACATCAATTTGCAAAAGTAGGTTTAGAATACCCTGCTTTGAAAATTCTACTGGCACCATTGTGGAATCGTGAACTAGTGTTTCGTCGTGTTCCAGAGGTCTTGAAGTGCGAGTGAAAACAGACTGATAATATTCGTTAAACATTTTTGCAATAATGAAAGCATCGTCCTCATTTCACACTGTTGATTTCTAACTGCGCAACACTGTTTTCAGTCTTGGGCAGGTAGCACCAAAATTTGCTTGGTTCATGTGTCATGAAAGTTGTAAGTGTGGTAGGAAAAGTTGTTACATACAAACTTCATTTCCTGTTTCAGTTCAGGAGTTAATCTACGAACTTCCTCAGAGTTACCTTTGCTTTTATGCATGCGCTTTATTTTTCTTTTCTTGTGAATAACATTGCGTGACATCCAAGGCATTATGCTCTTGGTACGTTTTATTTTTGTAGGAACAAATTTTTCTTTTTACAGTAGGCGGTCTTTAAAAAGTTTGCCACAAATTTTCCACTGTACCGTATTTGTCGAGACAAGAGTTGTCATCTCTAAAAGCAGTTTATACAGAGCCGGAACCTTTAGCAAACCATCCATGCCTGAAGTGGTGGTTCGATGGGAAAGAAGAGCTATTGCTGTTCCTAGTTTGGTTACACGCCAAGCAAGCTACTTATACGCTGAGAAGGTCTGGTACTCGCCTTCAGAACTTGTATATCGAAAGGTGCATCAAGTCGTCCTCATTCTTACATGACAAGTGGCCTAGTGGACGCGGGAAGCAGCTTTCAATGGAAATTGCTCTGCTAAAAACCATTTCTTTTAAAGCACATTTGTCAAGGTTCTGCTAAAGTTCACTGTGCCACATAAGTGAGTGTGGATTTATGGAATGCATCGTTTCATCCAAATGAGGTAGTTGGGAATTCTTTCAGTCTTGTAGTGTTGGCATGAGAACTATTGAGCGGGCATTCATTTGTTATTAAATTGCTAGAGACACTTAGCTTCTGTTTCAAAGGTCTATAGTGCCCTCTTTTATACATATTTAGCTTTGAGTAAATGTGTCCCATGGTAATGTTATGGCTGACAATAGCTTACTGCCGTTCCAGAGGTCCTGCATTTGTGGAAATCCGATCAAGTAGCCCTAAAAAACGTACATTTCTTTGTTTATAGCTCTAATTTTAGTTGGCATTTCTCACTGTGACCTGCTACAGGATATAGCAGTGCGGCGCGGACTCAAACTGAACTACTATTCTTGCTATGGTCTATGCACATGCGAACTCTAAATAATAATAATTTTTATAAATTGCTGTTTACTAAGCATTTTATCAACTTATGTACTCTGCATACTTCATACTGACGTCCTTGAGCTGCAGCTATCATTTTAGTATAAACAAACAAAAAAGTTCTCTCTAAGGAAAGCACTGCATGAAGAAAGATGGACACTTAGATTTACTGTATAGTATTTTGATCTGCCATGTTGTAGCTAGATTTGCTTTATGAGATTTGGGAGCATTTGATTGCTACGGGTTATTTGTAGACATCATGGCATGCATAAGCAGCTTGCACATGGGATATGGCACCAAATTTTGAGCCACAAGTAATTGCTGCCGCTTGTCAGCCTGACTTTGCCATGCTGTTTGATTTTGAATTTCGTCGCGTGTACAGATAGACAGACCAACAACTAGACAATTCAACAAGGAGGTAAGAAACTCAGAGAGGATTGCTGAAATTCTAGTTCGATATATTGGTGATTTTGCATGGAAACTATGCCTGTTTGAAGCCCATCTAAAAACTCTGCACATTTCGGATACTCTCTTTGTATCTGAAAAGTGGGCATGTAGAAATTTGCTTCTGTGAGGCCACCTTGTGTGTATGAAAGTCTTCTTATGAACACTCTTGTTAATTCAAACTTGATTAATTCAAACAAAATTTTTGATTGGCCTGGTATGTTTTTGATATATTTAGAAGCTGCTTGGTTCAAACTGTGCCATCTGGTTTATTAAGTTCATATTTTTTGCTTATATTTAGCAGAAGTGTTGGCTACTTTGGTTCCTTCTAGCTGAACATTCATGCTCTTGTATTTTTTAGCAGCCAGAACTAAAGCAAATTGCTGGCTGACACTTGTCAAAGCCACTAGCATAAAAAAAGAGAAAACACTGAGGCACCAACAATGCATGTGATAACTGCCCATCTCTGCTTTTGCTCATATGTTGCACTGAGCCATGCTTCTGCTCGCAGCTAATAATTCAAACAAAATTCTAGGGTCCTCTCAAGTTTAAAATAATGAGGTTCTACTGTATGCTCAATTTTCATCTGCTCCTTCTTACTGAATGCACATATTGGACTGGGAGACTTTTTCAAAGCATCGTGGTGGCCCTCTTTCCAATAACGAATGGCTGCAAGTGCTAGTAACTTGATAAAGTGGTAGCTTGGGTGAGTTGGCGACACAAAATGAGCATGGTGCACAGCGCAGAAAAAACGATGACAGAGACAAGATGCGGCACATACACACAGTTGAAGTCAACTCCTGTATTGTGTGTTCTTGTCTCTGTCCTTGTTTTTTCTGCGCTGTGCACCAGCAAGTACTATGCTTTCCCGTTCAACATTTAGTTCCCACCACTGTTAGTATCCCTCATCGCATGACAAGCTGCATTGTGGTGAAGCTTACTAAAACAAATTGAGTGTGAAGGAGTATAAACAATGCTGCTACATAACCCATTTAAACAATGCTGCGACATAACCCATCCATATTTTGCAACATGCATCTTGATAATTTTTCTCCACTGTTTGCATTCTCTGAGATTCAACGCTCTGTTGACAGCATCTGCTAAAACAGTGCCACTCCAGTGATGCAGGTAGTTGCGATACCGTCAGAAGCACTTTTGCAGGGGTTCACCATTCAATATGTATCCAGTGTGGATATGCTGAGGAGTATAGCACATATCTAAATATATATGGTTTACAGGGGTTCTCGGCATATGTATAATCCTTTCAGCAAATGGTGTTTCAAGTTGAGCAGTAGGTGTGACTCCATCATTGCTCTGGTATTACGACCAACGAAAGTTTTGTGATAGCCCACAAAAGTTTAGTGATAGTACTTGCAGACAGCCATGGCAGTGAAAGAACAGCTAGAGCTGTCGAGCTTTTGCACAAGGTTACCACTTCATGTAACCTTGATGCATCTGAAAATGCTTTTGGTTTCTTGGAGCAGATACTGAATTAGTGTAGACCTATCACAGAGCCTTTGAGCTGTCATAAAAACACTTTCACAATGTATTCTCTTTGCAAGCCAAAATTGATGAGATCAGAATATTATGAAATTTTTTTTTCAGAAATTACTTTTACCTGCTTAAATTCACTAGGTCTCACTTCATTGGTACAGAAAGTTGTCTCCAAGTAGGTAGATTTGCTTGGCATATATGCAGCTATTTGTTAATTTGTTGGTGAGATATAGGACATGTTTGTCATCCTGTGTTTTCATACTGCCTCTTCTGTGACCCCCTCTGTACTTCTAATGTCGGAGTAACAGTACTGGGAAATTAAAATTGCCTTTTGGCAAAGTAGTTATTGCACTAAAGGGAGACTTGGAGTGAAAAACTATATTTCTTGTATTGGTAAATTACAGTTTCACAATACTAAAAGCACTGCTTATGTGCAAAGAAAACCTGATAAGCTATAGAACAGAAAAGAAAGTAGAAGTGGTGATTGTCTACCACATGTTTCTTGCATCTAAAACAGTGGTCTTCGACATGTTTTACAGTCAGATTAGGATGTATCGAACAGCTCGCTGCATTGAGCATTTATAGCATGCCCTTGTAATTCATGTGTTAAACTGTAGTGCTGTACTACATATACATCTATCTCCTTTGGCCTTCTCATTCAATGAGCTGTGCTGTGCTTTGACCCTGCAAGTGTGAATATCCTAACTGGCCCAAAGTCATGCATCAATATTTATGCCTACGAAATATGGCATGACTTTTAGATGGTGCCGAAAGAAAAATTCAATCTGAGTGCCAGCACAAGATTATAGATGAAAAATGCACACGGTGAGTGTCTGCAAATATGAATGGCTCATGCAGCAAGGATTTTATTTACACAGCTGGGTTCATTACAATCAGCTTTGTGGAAAAAAGTCACAGTTTCGTCGCAAGGCCGAAGCAATGAATGCGATAGCAAGAAACTGTAATGCTATATGAAGTGAGGCTCGCAGCTTCAGGAGCAATATTAATTGTAGCAAACATGCACTTGCTAAGTGAGTGCCTCCCGTGGGCAGCGCGTGCTGGTACGAAGGGCTTTATACGTTGTGTGCCACAGCTACACATACAGAGATAGGGGAGGCCGCTAAATGAACAAACAGAAGATGAGCGCGAACTATCAAGTGAAGCACGCACGAAATGAACGCACAGATATACACCGAACGAGCGCGAATAAGCTGTCACAATGGATACTCTCAGTTTGAACAGCGCTCCTGTTGCAAAGGCGGCCGAAGCAGCGAAGGAAACTAGCGTGCTTCAAGTGTCGAGCTGTTACACTTGATAGTTCACGCTCATCTTCTGTTTGTTCGCTTAGCGGCGTCCCTTGAGCTCGAGCGGCTTTCGCATGCTCCCTTGCGCTCCTTGTGCCATCTCGCTGGTAATGAAGAAACGCTTATAAGCGCGTGCCGTCTGTGAGTCCTGCCAGCGGTAAAGGGTGTGTATATAAGGCTCGCCGTTAGCTCCACGAATGATGTGCTCTTTGTGGTGTAGTGGTTAGCGCCGCGCACTGCAGAGCGAGAGGTCCCTGGTTCGATTCCGTGCTTCGGAAGCATTTACCTGAATTATTTTTCTTTGGGGTTTTTATACATATATACATACTTATACATATACGGTTCATGACGGTGGCGACGGGGACGGCAAAAACCAGCCGAGACTGTCCATATAATTGCTATCGCAATAATACGTATGTGTACTGAGTTGGGCAGCAAAAGTAGCAGTAACTGTTGTGTAGTGAAGCCTACAATCTGCAGCCATTCATTATCGGAAAGGTAGCCACACTGTCTGCTCTGGAGATTGCAAAAGGCCTCCCGTTCCAACACACATGTTCCACAAAAAGGCACTGAAGAAGAATGAATCGCTTTTTGCCTTGGATGCTGCCTCAGAGTGGCAAACTTGTAAATTGTCACTTTTTTACAACACTATAAGTGCTTTCCAAGGCATATAGGAGTTCCAGGTAAGCTTCAGATTAACGGTGTCTTTTATTTAGAATTATTTATGTATAAAATCATTTCACAATCTCCTTCAAGTTTGACATACTGGGTTTGACTGAAATTTGATCTTTATATGCTTAACTTCAGTTATCTCTTTGTGAACTAGCTGTATCAGCTATTACATGTTGATGAACCTCTGTGAAATAAGTACCATGCCCAATCCAGGAATTCCTGATTGTGGCAGTGCTAAAATGTTCACACACAGGCATTCCCTTGTATCAAGAAAGGCTCTCCCAAAATGACCTGAAGTAGGAAGCTGTGGGATAAAAATATTAAATTTATGAGTGACATTTTAATAAACGGTAAAAGTGGCCTAATTATAGCAAAGCAAGTCTCTGTTTGTTGGAAAAGATTTGCTGTCACTGCAGCAAAGCCCAATTGCTCTTGCCACCGCACTGCCTGTTAACGCTGCTCCACTGCACTCATCTGCCTTCATCTATTGCCTGCTATATCTGCATGTGTTTTTGTGTCTAAATGCTTGCCTGTCGTTTTAACGCACATTTCTATGTTTTCCAGTAGATGCATCATTGTGCTAGGCATTTCTTTACATTATTGTCAACTTGTTTCTGAATGCTGGCTTGTCTTTTCAACGCCCATTTCTATGTTGTCCCATGCGTGCGTCTTTGTTCTACGCATTTCTTTGCATTGTACTTATGCTGCATTGCCACATAAATGCTTTGTTTAGCTTTGCATTCAAGCTCTGTCACAGCACAGGTTAGGTGATTAGGTAGATTTGGTGCAGGCTTGTTGTTCCGCCGTAGTGATCTTTAAGCAGTCCATGGCACAAAAATATTGGGGAGTTGAATCTCTTACCATGCCGATGACCTGATGCAACATGACACTGTCACACCAGGCATAGAGATGCATCATAGGTCATAGAGGTGCATCATGTTCACATCAGGCAGGGTACAGGTTCAGGCTAGAAGATAGAGCATGTTTGCACTAAGAGTGCAAATGCAAACTTTGTACAGCAGGAAAGGTCTAACTTAAGTTGTTTTTATGGCATCTATGGTGTCCGAGTTTTACGTTGACATTGTTGGTATAAATTATATAATTTTTCACGTTCTTTTCAATGGAAGCAATAGGAAAATGCTGTCGTAATGCTCCATAGTTAGCAAGTAATGCAAAATTTTTTCCATGTACAGTGTCGTCCACTCTTAGGGTGAACACGACGCAACGTGGCTCCCTTTTTGGAACGCCAGTGCTTGCGACGTGGGCACGCATCGAAGCTAATAATATGCAGGCGCACAGAGTGATCCAAGCCCCTCTACACCTGCAGTAGATTAGCGTCGATGCGCAGTCCCATCGCGAGCGCTGGCATTCTAAAGAAGGAAGCCACGCTGCGCCGCGTTCACCCTAAGAGTGGACGACCCTGTACATGCAAGGAAGCATGCGTGATGCATCAATTAGCAACAGTTGTTACCCCAGACACTGCCCCACTTTTGCGGCACGAAGCTACTAGAAATAGCTAATGGCACAGATTTGCGCTCAGGGGATGCCTGCTGAATTCATTCTCACCGACTCGCATGGTTGCATGGTTACGTTTTGGGGGCAATCTTGTTATTGGTTGGACTCTCGTAGGCATGGACAGCTGTACAAGTTTTTGCAGATAGCATATGCTGGCACTTTTCTTTGTGGCTCTGTTAGCCTCACTAGCATTTGCGGGGCCCTGCAGTTGCTCATGTTATATTGTGCATGCTTCTGGTATGCTTCTCATGCTCATGTAGACTGCCAGAGGCTTTGTATGGCACTGCATTGCTGAGTGGGAGACTGGTCTTGCTGGCCATGGCAGCTGCATTTCGGTGGGGGTGAAATGCAAAAATGCTTTTGTACCTAAATTCAGATGCATTTTGAACAAGTCGAGTTGGAGAAACTTATTCCGGTGCCCCACGCTTCAGCATACCTCATAATCGTATTATGGTTTTGACAGGTAAAAAGTAACGGTACTACATATTTAATTTTTTTGCACCCATGTGACCAAGTCTCCATGACTGCAAAGACAAGTGCTTTCTGTTCATACAATGCAAGGATGGAATAAAAATATGTTGCACTAAACTGAAACAGGGGCGGCACAGCTCGTAAAAAGAAGGTAATTATTTTTGAATGATTAGTTATCTGACAATATTGCAACTGTAGGCTCTCACCACCCCAAGGAAGTATTGGGAGCTGACATCTGATGGCCTGTATGCATCCTGAAGATGCGCTTTTTGGAGAGAGATAGATACATAGGAAGCAGTATTGCAGCGGGCTCAGAGGTGAAGTGGACAAGTTAAAAAGGCCTGTTTTGTTGCCCAATGCTGCAGCACCACTAACTCCAAATACACAAGAAGCCTTACCTTCTGCTCTCAAGAAAAGGAAAAGCCAGCTGGAATGGACATTATTTGCTAGCTCAAAGCATGCTAAGCTTCACATGTTGCGTGTGTTATTACCAAATTTGACAGCAAGCAAGATTTGATGGCACACCCTGTCACTCCAGTGTTTGTCTACCATGCTGCAGTCAGTAATGAGTCGCAAGGTGGTGGTGACTATTTCAAATGTATGTGCACAAGTTGTACCACCTACCTACTTTCCATTGAGGAGCCCAGTTGGGCTTGCTAGGTAAGGTCATGAGAAGATGAGATAGCGTCTTTCCGAGTGATATGTGGTGTCTGTGAAAAGCCCCAGAAAGCACCAAATTTACATGACTTTTCTACATAAGGCATCACTGCAAAATAGATACTATATTATTTACTCAGCGCTACATATTGTGATGTATTCCTTGTGTTGTTTTGAAACATTCTAGTTTAAATAACATAGCTTGGCTCAAGAGTGGGTAGCTCATAAAACAGCCTTGAAATCAATGGCTTGTCCCTTTTGTAGCAAACTGCTTACAACACAGGTGGCCTCCATCCCTTATGCCATGGGTTTCTGACTAGGATTGAGCCATGCACCTCTTGCCATTTGGGCTGTGCACCCTGACCACAAGATTACAGTCCATTCTTTAAATGGTAACACTTTGTTTTTATTGAGCGAGAAGCTGCAAGCAAAGGGCACGAAACAAGGAAATGGCAAGGGTTTTTCTTTTGCATTACATATTTGATTTATTCATGTATAAATCCCTTACACACTACACTCTGCTGTGCATTGTTGTACTACAGTTGTCAGGCCTCCTCAACAAACCTGTGCCTCATTCATTACAACTAGTCCCTCATTCATTACAAGTATAATCTTTCTTTGAGTAGAAGTAATGTGCAGTATGAAAAACTGTGCAGTGTGTGGAATGCATTTTCTCGTGCTGCAAATTGTTTGCTTATTGATGCACAGGTGTCCTGGTCTGCCACTGGCAACTTGTACAAGCAGCAGGGCGCTGGTAATTTACCTGTAACATGTGCTGTGCCAAAGGGGACATATTGTGATAACATGAACACTCGGAACATCGTACACAGAAGCAGGACATGGTTCTCAGCGTTCCCTTGACTGCCGCCAAGCATTTGCCATGGTACCTTTGTGGTAGAGGTGTTGTGCTACATAGCACAACGCCTGTACCAAGCAATTTACATTCTGATCCCAAGATGATGTGCTAAAAAGCACGGGTGTGATACCTAGCCATGGCATTGGAGTTTTGACAGAGGTGGAGGGGAAAAAGTACTTGTCATGCTTTTGTGCATGGTAAGAATGCCATATGGTCAAAAAAACATTCATAACCCCTCACTGCACTATGTCTCGTAGCTCGTGAACATTGTTCGAATGGTAAACACAATTGCTGTATGACACGAATTGAATCAGTGTAGCCCACTGTGTGAATTGCATAATTCCTCCATCCTCCTTAGAAAACATGCTTGTTTTGCACAAGCATTGTGACTGATTCTTTGAAATTTGCTTTCGTTTGCACTGTTGATTGACAAGTCTGTAGAGCTTTCCAGATTAGGTGCTACTATCTGACGAGTGCCTGTTGAATCCAGTCATAATGAGAAACTATGTCCTATGCATCACGTGGCTGTGAAGAATTGTAATAGTGCACGTAAGTATGGTGTGGGCAGTGAGCACAAGTTATTTTTCGCTACTGCCCCTTCGGAGGTTAACTTACCTAACATAGTACAGATTGGTGCTCAATGGAACTCGTGTGTGCTGAATTTTCAATTTCATTTCCATTTTGGTGAGCTTTGGTTTTTTCTCTACCACGTGCAGAGGAAAAGGGCCCTGACCTGGGTTCTGCCAGTGCCATGGATGCCAGTGGCACTTGAATCTTCCACAGGACCTGAGTAAGCCTCAATTCATTGCATTCTGCTGACAGAAGTAAGGCTGGCTTACTTCTGCGTCGTTTCCTGTGAGGAACTTCGTAGTGGTGGAGAGACAGTCACCGTTGTTGACGTTTTCATGATGTGGGCCTGTTTCTGGCGTGTTAATGCTTCTGTTTCAATTTTGTACTTCTCCAGCTATGCATAGACAAATAGTAGTTGATGGTTGTTGCCTTATGATGCAACCATAGTAGGTTACAAGCCAGATCTACTTTAACATTATATCTGCACTGTTCAGAAAAAGCCGCCAAGATAAAGTACATCTTGAAGAATTATGTAGACTATTTAATAGCAAAGTGTATAAAGGGACTATAAACATCTCAGAGTCACGTTAGCTTGGGTTTAGACTGTCAGACCTTGATGGTCACTCTGAGCTCTGTATATTGTTCCAAGTACTGATGGGTGATTAGATAGCGAGACCAATTTCATTACATGCTGTTTGCTCTCTAAAGTAATGGGAAGATCATTGCCCTTATTAGCTTATCACGCAGCTGTGATGTTACCACTTGAGGCAAAGCCAGTGTCAAGCCAGCCTACCATAATGTAAAAATGCCCTTTCATTAAGCATAACCACCGTGGTTGGTGGCACTAGATTTATCTCATACTTGGCAAGAATGCGATGAACACTATCATCAGAATTTCTGAATGTGCCTACTGTGTTCATGTGGCATACACATAAGCAGGCACAATGGACTGGTGCCACGGCTTGCTTCACAGACATACAGATAGCTGCTGGTGATAGTACAGTGAAGTATACAGGAAAGGGATTGTCTACCTTTGCGCATTATAAGGCACTTATCCCAGGAAACACAAAAAACACTGCTCTCCTCGTACAATGCCATGTTTTTTCAGTGAGATCCCTACTTTCTGAAAAGAGGCTATTGTGATCCCCTTTCTGAAACAGGACAAGGACCCATCCTCTGTCACAAGTTACAGGCCCATTGCACTAACGAGTTGATTGTGTAAACTTTTTGAAAAAATGATAAACTGCCAGCTAATACATTTCCTGGCATCAAACGGACTGCTTGACTTACACCAGTGTGGTTTTTGAGAAGGTCGATCCACCAATGATCATCTTGTATGCATTGAGGCACAAATACGAGAAGCTTTCATACACAAGCAGTGCTTTCTCTCTGTGTTCTTCGACTTGGAAAAAGCATACGACACAACTTGGTGGTTCGGAATTTTGAGAGTGCTGTCCTGTTTAGGTGTGCAAGCTAGAATGTTACATTACAAGGTAGAGAGTTATTTGTCAGATCGCACATTCCGTGTCTGAGTGGGAAACGCTTTAGCAAGAACATTTGTTCACGAAACAGGAGTACCACAAGGTGTAGTCCTCAGCTGTACACTTCTTATTGTTGAAATGAATTTGCTACATCTGTACATACAATACAATACATATTTTTACACCTATAACCTGCCCTTGCATATAACCCACACCTCCACTTTCAGCCCACTGAAACAGAAAGAAAATCCTCGCTTATTTCCCACACATTTGACACAGGAAAGGCTGTGCCAAAGCTACTGCTCAAGCAACACAGCACATATGTAGACAGAAAAAGCTTATATTTAGCAATTAGAACACATTGTGTGCCAGGCCAAGGTCACAATTCACTCATTGTCACTGCTCTCGCTAGAGCAATCACTTGAGCCACAGTCCTCACTGTTGTACACGAGGTCATCTTCAGTTCCATCCATGTTGTTTGTGATGCAGCATTTTTAACGCGAAAGCGTTTTATGCCAGGGTTTGCCAAGAAATCTGTGACGTACTTCCGTAACGGAAGTAGATGTCTGAAAAAGAAACATACATTTGAGTTTGAAAAAGTACCACCCGCTGGGATTCAAACCCACAACCAGCCAGGGTGTGACGGTAGGAGCTGGAAGTGCTACCGATCACGCCACCAACAAACTTGTAATGCGGAGGAAAAGACGGGCCTTATACATTTACTAGATCACTTTACAATCTGCATCTAATTGATGTCCGATTAAAGCAAACGTATTTAGCAAGCAAAGTCACTCTTAAATGAACTTCGCCTCCCTGTCACTGCACTCTCAGTTCTCAGCCATGGTGCCGCCACCTAGGAACGATGAAGCAAAGTTGTAAATTGTCACGTTAATATGCGTGCTAACAGTGAGCATTTCAGTAGTTCCGATGCCTTTATCGCTGTGCATGCTTCGGCGTTCTGCCGGCGCGTTGCTTCAACCACGGCCACTGCATAATTTGTCTTTTTTGACGTATATGATAGCCAGTTGCGTTGTCGCGCTGTTTACTCCAGGAACGCAAAGACAGCTGTCGACAAGCAAATGATGCACCTTTCGTACAGCGTAGTGTACATTCACAAAACGATCCGCCGACAAACAGTTCGGTTACGCTTCCAAGGTTTCACCGTTTGCGAACGCTCATGGTTTATGGCAGCTTTGCGCAGGGTGCTGGCACGTTCAATGCATTATCTCTGGAGAAATGTGTCATTTGAGAGCTTTCGCTTGCGTGCAACTGTCCAAGATCCCTGTAGTGTTGAGGTTCCGCTGTGTGTACACGCAAAGGGGAGCCGAGTACCCAACCCATTTCCCGCCTTTCGATTCGCCAGACTGCCGCTTCTCCGCGAAGACAAGTTTCACTTTTGTGTTGTACCGATTCGTATGACAGAGGGATCAACCACATTTTTTGAAGCTTTCTTGCAACATCTTGCCTGGAATCGCCCTACATGCCTCGGCAGTCCACTTGCAGAATGGTGCAATATGCAATATCAGGCCTCAAGTCGTAGAGGCCTTCAGCCATGCATTCGGCGTAAAGGCACTTGACATGCGCTTTGAAGGGCTTATTCAGTGACACTTGTAAAGGCTGCAATGTTGATATCATTCCACTGGGTATGACAACTAAGTCAGCACCGTTGCGTGAAAGTCGCTCCTTCACTTCTTCAGTTGTGTGGTCATAGAAAAAGTCCAGAACAAGTGTGAATCTGCATGCGCACATTGTACCAATCCTCTTCTCCCATACCGTCTTTACCCAGTCCATGAGTTAGTCACCGTTCATCCACGCGTTCTCGTTTGCATGCACCACCACACTTGCAGGCAAAGGAAACTTCGGAAGAGTTTTTCTCTTCAGGATGATGTACGGTCGCAGTTTTGAGCCATCGGCGAGGGCACAAAGCAAGACTGTACAGTGCAGCTTCGTGTTTCCACCGGTTAACACACTCACTGAACTGCTGCCTGTTTTCTCAATTGTTGTGACCAGTGGCATTTCAAAATAAACAGGTGTTTCATCTGCATTGCTGATTTGTGAGAAGATGTAATCATGCTGCTTTCTCAGGCCAATTACATAGCACAATACTTCAGCAGCTTCACCTCGTAAGAAGCAAGGCAGCAAGTTGGGCGAGTTGGTATACTGTCATGGTTGAACAGTGCGCACAAACAAGGACCGATAACAAGGAAAGACAACACGAGCGCTGACTAACAACTGATATTTTATTGAAATGATAGCACATATATAAAGGAGGAAACAGCACGTTAACCATAATGGCCGTGTCATGTCAGAAAAAGTGGATAACCGCAACAAGGCTTCTACTGATTGTACCCTATATGCCTTCCAAAAACCTGATCTCTTTATCCAAGAGATTAAGCAATGCTTGACTAACGCAATTCTCTCCCCCTTTTTTATAAGAAAGGCTTCCACAATCTCCCTTATGGTGCAATACTTAATCCCATATGTGCCGTGTGTGCAGCTGTGCAAAAGAAGTTTGAGAGCATAAATAACAAAACAAGGAGGGTGTGGGATTAGGCATGAAGAAGGTAAGTGTGCCACTCCTTGTGCCATTGATGTAGTTTATAATATTCCGTTGTCCTGTGGTGCATCTTACATCGGCCAAACAGGCCGATGCCTGAACACAAGATTAAATGAGCACAGATCAGCAGTGAAGAAAAAAGAGCGCGCTCATTTGGCCACCCATTGCAAGAAATGTGAATGTAATCCCATCCTTACTAACACAAGTGTTGTTTTCAGACATAAAAATCGCACCATAAGGGAGATTGTGGAAGCCTTTCTTATAAAAAAAGGGGGAGAGAATTGCGTTAGTCAAGGGTCGCTTAATCTCTTGGATAAGGAGATCAGGTTTTTGGAAGGCACATAGGTTACAATCAGTAGAAGCCTTGTTGCGCTTATCCACTTTTTCTGACATGACACGCCCATTATGGTTCGCATGCTGTTTCCTCCTTTATATATGTGCTATCATTTCAATAAAATTTCAGTTGTTAGTCAGCGCTCGTGTCGTCTTTCCTTGTCTTCAGTCCTTGTTTGTGCACGCTGTTCCACCATGGCCTCGTAAGAAGCCGGTAAGTGTTAGCACATTGTCATCCACTGTCTGATTGAAAGATCTTGCCATTTCTTGAAGCGGTCCAGCCATCTGCAGTGATGTGATAGCTGCGCCAAAAGGCAAATCCGGCTGCATGCCGCTACATTTTGGCTATTCTGCGCCAAAGCTGTGCCGAACATATGACATTTCAAAAACGAAACTAATATATATCGAGGTCGAAACTTCCATGCACCGCGTAATTACTCCGAAATTGCCGAACAGTTTTCATGCAAACGAACCAAACCCTCCTACATGGTGTCTGATGGTCTTGGGCCCTACTTCATGAATCTTGTATAATTGATCAACTAAACAGACCAAATGTTTTCTGCTCAGTTGAAATTGATGAAACGCCATTGCCGGAGCAACATTGCCAGCAACTAGATCTGATGGTGAGGTACTTTTCATGCATTACAAAACAAGTCGTCGTGGAACATATTCAGTCTTTCAGGTTAGGCTCAGCTATGGCTCAAGGAAGGCAACACAGCATCTTCCACAGAACAACTTCATTTGTTTCTTTGTGATGGGCCTAATGAAATGAAAGCTGTGAAAAAGAAACTGAAGGAATTGCACCCAAACTTAATAGATGTAGGCGAATACTGCATTCCTTCAAAAAGTTCATAATGCATTCAGCCATTGCATAGATGCTTTTGGTTCAGAAGTTGAGACAGCAGTTGTGGATGTATATTACTTTTTCAAAAGTGCTGTGCAAAGTGCTTCGATTAAGGGCCAGCAAGACTAACTACCAAGCAATGTTTTCTTACGTCATTTTAGCTCGAGGTGGCTTACGTTTTTTAAGTCAATTTTTCCACTTGGCAATGAGCCTTGAGCTGCTCCAAAAGCATGTTTGCCTGCTCCAAAATGCCATTTTGGCTGCTCCAAAAAGATGCTCCAAAATGGCTTCAGCCAATCACATCACTGCATCTGCGGCTCACGCGGAACTTGTGAGGTACACCTAGCTCCCTCGATAATTGCCACGCTTACACTTGGGCCATCTCGGTCGATGTGGCGTGACCCCTACTTCTCACTTCTTCAGTGTACTTCACAACCTGCAACTCCAGCTCACGGTAGGTGCCAGTCTTGGGGCCACGAAATGGCCTACGGTCACGGTGCGCGGCTTGTAGCCTGTCCTTCCTCCACTGTTGCGTGCAGGCCTCCTCCACATGTATAGTCTCCCCACTACGCGATTTTCAAATTCCTCGGTGACGGCGATGATGTTCAGCTTTTGCTGCGTGGTGGATGACTGAACACTGGTCACGATAATGGAACAGGTTGATCTACAACAGTGAACAGGTCGGGAGGTCGAGATTGAGTGGTGTCAGTGAGATAGAGGCTTACACTCAGTGACAACTTTTCTTGACAACACTGTGCAAGCTACAGAATTGAAACACATGCCTGCTCCCGCACCATAAAAGTAGCATTTAAGTTTACCTATAATTTTCTCATTTGCCTTGCTGAAATAAGTGCTGCTTTATTTATTATGAGACTAAAACAGTTTCAGAGAGTCGTAGGTAAAATATAGTTGTTCACTTTGCAAGAATGCCTTCCTTTTCATTTTTTAGACAGCACCACCTTTTCAGCATGCCTGTATTCTGAAGTAGACATGATGTCTGTGCCATGGTGGGTCACTGTGTGGCCGCAAGCACGCTGTTTAGTCCTCCAAGAAAAATATAGTCATACTGTGACCCTGAAATGCACAGTGAACAATCAAATTGTCTCTTGTATTCGCATTTTTCATGTACATGTTTTTCTAAACGAGCGAGCACAACCAAATTCAGCCTCAAGCTGCCATTCTACTTGTGGAGCAACATGAATTTGTGGTTGCCCCACCTACGTAGTCAGTTAGTGCTACTGCATAAGACCTTCACAGCACAGCGCGCATTGCCGTGAAGCTGCACTAAGGAAGAACCATGCATATTATCTGCACCCGTACTTTTCCACCGAAATTTTCACATTTTTGGTGCGGGTTATACGCATGAAACTTCGGTATGTTTTGCTGCATGTTTGTCGATGCTGTGGAGATAGATTTAAATCATGCAATCTGGGGACGTGCGAGAGAGGTTCGGCTGGGTGTAAACAAGGTAGCCAAATAGGCTGACGATAATGGCTTCAGCCTTAAACCTCAAAAAGGGGTGTGTCCTTTTCTCAAGAAAGAGGGGCTTGCACCGAGATCCTGACATAGACCTACACGAGATCCCGACAAGACCGAGTACAAATTTTTAGGCCTAATCTTAGATACAAAGCTAACCTTTGTATCATGCATCAAATATCTCAGAAATAAGTGCATGAAAACAATGAATATCTTGAAGGTCCTATCATGTACAACGTCTGGTAGTGTCAGAAAATGTATCCTAAATGTCTGCAAAAGTCATACGTACATGCCTAGACTACCACGTCGTAGTCTATCAATCTGCAACACCAAACACCTTGAGGAGGCTTGACCTGTCCACCATCTAGATATTCGTCTTTCTACGGGTGCCTTTCGTACGAGCCCCATAGAAAGCCATAGGAGTGGTCACTCTGCCTGCAGAGATCTTACATGTCATTTTTATATTATCTGAAAGTGAATTCAGATAAGGAACACACCTCACCTTCCCAAATTAATGATTTGTCTAGTCCTGCCCTCTTTGACAACCATCCTTTGGGGAGCCAGTCCTACTCGCTAGCATGAGGGGCCTAGCTGAGGAAACGGGTGTGCCACTTCTTGAACATTGTTGAGTGGCTCCCGCTGTACATCTCCCGCCCTGGCAGTGGCAGCTCATAGAATGCAATGTATCTTTTGTGGAAGTTGCAAAACACGCCTATTGCACATATACAGACATACTTCCTCAAACTGCAGCACAAATACACCTATCCAGAATTCTTTATAGATGCATCAAAGTCTAACACTTCTGTGTCCAACGGAGCAGTTGGTCCATCCTTTTCAAATGCTGGCATTCTACACCCAAGTACAAGCATCCTTACAGCAGAGGCATACGTGATATTTGCGGTCATTGAACTTATTTAACAATTAAAACTACAAAGTGCAGTGATATACACCGATTCCATAAGCATCTTAAAAGCTCTGAAAGGTCTTAAAAAGCACAAAAACCCTTTCCTTGTCTCCTTTTATTCACTCTTAGGCATTGTTTACACGCTTGAACAGCATCTCGTAGTGTGCTGGGTGCCAGGACACTGCAGTGTGTTGGCGGACCAGCTAAGTGCATCCGTTCATGGAAACACTCCCAATACAACTATAGCTAACCCTTCACTAAGCCTAAACCCTTAAAGGGCTTCTAAACCACCCAAAGGTCAAAATTTAGTTGTGGTGTTGCTTTTGTACCGGTGTCCGCAACGAACATGTAGCTGTAAAATTTTTTGAAACAGTGCCGAAATAGCGGAGTTACACACGTTTGATTATTAAAATGCGGCACTTGCTTGTTTCGCTCTCTCCTGCACCGCACCCGCCGCTTGCTGGTGCCACCTCGCCGAGTGCTCCTCCGAATGTCACAATACTTACATCGCCAATGACACTCCGTTCTAAAGGCTGTCCACTTCTGGTTGACACGCCGCCGCCGGGCTCCTGCGTTCGCTCAAATGTTTTGTTGGTGTTGTGCCAACGCTCTGTGCTAGCGCTGTCCATTGTTGTTTTCACAGTTGCTGCAGTTTCTAGTCGGCTGTACCAGACTTGTGCTCCTGCAACGTGTGCCGCTATGGACCCTGCGTTGCGTTCTCGTCTCGAAAGACTCATCAGTGGCATGAACCCATATGGTGACACGCCGTGCTGAAGCACTTGCGTGGCTGTTTAGCCATTGCAAACACTGTCAACTTGTGTGCAGCTGGACAGACAGCTGTGTATGGCTGTGTTGGAACGCAAGCCATTTGGCACTTGCGTAGCATAGCGCAGTTATAAATTCGCAAGCGTGCACATGTGAACACCACACGAATGACACACAACAAAGAAAAACAAACAGGCAGGGAGCATGTGCGTTAGCTAAACGACTAACCGGAAGTCGAAGTTCTCCTTCAACCAGTCAGCAGAGCTTGGATTCTTCTGACATCACCAAAAACAAGAATGCCGTCGTGGCTAACTTTGGTATGCCGGAAATGGGCGGTGAGGTGCACGGGATGTCTTTCGAGTTAGCGGCGTGGCCACGGCACATAGCACTGCCACATTTGACATAGTTCATCGTGGCACCATTCTCAACTTGATGCTTGTGTCAACTTGAAATTTTGAAAAAATGTTGGGGGTGGTTTAGGGGCCCTTTATGGAAAAAGAAGTTCAAGGCCTTTGTGGCAAAGCGTTATCAATCCATATCTTGGTAGTTGGCCACCAGTATCAAAGCCACACCACGCAGAAGTGACACTTACCATGCTATGAAGAAGACATACCTACAGCACACATGCACACCTTCTGTCTGATAGTGAACCACCCATGTGTCATAACTGTCCTTCACGTTCTCCTGCAGTGTACCCATTTGGAAGCCCTCAGGAAGAAAAATTTTCCCTCTCGATTCTGACTGCAAATTCCTTTGCATCCACCCATGTTTATAGGCAGTGATCCTATTTTTAACTAGAATCATTGTTCGCTTTTTTAAAAGACGTCAATAGTTTTTATATCATATGCCCTGGACATCCATAGCACGTCTCGCCATAGGTTGTTGCTGCAGCAGTAATTTTAATTAAAAGTGCTTGCCTCCCAGCCTTTGGGTGTAAAGGTCTTGAGTAGGCATTCATGCTATTCTTATGTTGTCATCCTAGAATAGTACACCGCCCCACATGTCATTGTCCTAATTTATATTATATACCTCTTACACTTCTTTATAGTCAGTTGATTTTAGGCCATTCTACAGCCATATTGCATCCTACCATCAAATTATTTTATGCCCATTTACAGCCAAGTCTTTGGAACTGCTTTGAAATTTTAATGCTGTTGTTATACCTCATCACCGAACTGGCACTCTTTGGCCAAGCTTGGCCCTTGTGCCATTAAAACCCACTCATCAATCAATCAATCATCAGCTTTGTGCAGTATTCAGTTTAGAATCCAGCACAACCAGTGGCACATGGCAACAGCCATGTCGCATCATTAAAAGGGATTCACATAAAGGATTTAAAGGCTGCAGTGTGAGATGGAAAGAATGTACACACATCACAAAGTACAGTGGTGTCTGTTAGTAATTTGTAGTGTTTGCTCAGTGCCTCCATCTGTTATCATTTCCTGTGCTGTTTTATCATGAAAAGCCACGTTAGACTAAGTAACCCCACATCACGTGCTTCTGCACTGATGCAGTCTTAAGTTGTTTTTTTTATGCAGTGCTTAGCAGTCATTTTACGAGTGCTGGTGGGAAAATTTTGTATCCTACCTACTACTTTTGCTTTGTCCAGGTCCCTGTTAGCTGCATAATTATGGCTAAAATCCAGAGCGCCTTAAGGTCACCACAAATGATTATGCAATCCATTATGTTACCCATTACTAACAGCATGTCAAGCATGGTGTAGCTTTACATATGGACTGCATTTTTACATTAGCTCAACAGAAGTAGAGCAATTTCACTAGTTCAAACCATGATCATTCAAACTTTTCATTAATTCAAACAAAGTTCAAATTTTTGGTTGGCCTGCTATGTTTCCATACTGGCCCACCACCAGTAGCAGGCCTCTGAAAAATTGCCCTTATGAAAAGGAAGTTGCCTGTCATGGTAGCTAAGTGGTCGTTGTGTGGCATTGCTAAGCAATAGGCATAGTTGGCCACATTTCAGTCAAGGCAAAGTGCATGTAATAAGTTTAGATGCATGTTAAAGAATACGAGATGGTCAAAATTTATCCAGAGTTCCCACATAATTGCATGATGATTTTGGCACAGAACACTCACATTTAATTGTAGTTGAATCTTGGTGAATGGAAATAGCTTAAACAGTGGCACTTAAGCAAACAGCAGTCTCCTAAGTGGTCGATTTTGCATTTGGGTAATCTAAAGACATTTTTTTCAGCTCGTTAATGGGACCAGAGATGTGAGCTCTAAATGATTCTTTCTGAATGCGACACAGTCTGAAGTGTATTCTTGTGACACTGCCCTTTATCCGGAATGCTGTCTTTAGTAAACAGTGGCTAAGACTCACCGCACACAACAGTGTGTCATTCAACCACTGATTGAAGCATTCAAGGTATGTTTTAGGGGCGAAGCTCCTTAAGGTGTGGGTCGTTCGTCCCTTGTAGTCGTAACCACCTCGTTCTAGGATTGCGCTCGATAGCTCGCGCGCCGGGAGGCTCGCGCTCGCCCTCGGCGCGTTCCTCCCGGCGCGCGAGCTCTCTCACTCTTCCATCTGCTGTCTTGTGTGAGAGAGACAGAAAGAGAGAGAGAGAGCGAAAGACTGTCCGTTTCTAACGATGATGATGGGTTTGTGCTAGCGCGTTACGGCGCGTGTAAGAAGCTGGTGTAAGACACTGTGGCCTCTCCGCCTTATACTCTTTCAGCAGTCATGTGATGGCGTCGGCAAACGCGGTGCGCGTTCCGGCCTGTATAAGGGGCTGCGTAAGACGCTGTGGCCTCTCCCCCCTTACTAGAGTGTACTGCATGTTTCTAACGCGTTTGTGCTAGCGTCCCCTTAAACGCGAGATCCCAGCGTTCGAATAGAGTGTTTCTCACGTCTTTACATGATGATCGACTGGGCGAATTACACGGAAGATTAACGGTTTACCGGTGATTCACTCCGGAGCTTCGCCCACTCATCATCATCACCCCGTGGATATGCTGTGAATTTTTTTTTAATGGCACTGTTTCCTTGAAACAAACTCTCAAAGCCTACTCTTCCCGAAGGTTGTCAGACTCCATACCATGAGACAAGGCATCTGATGCATTCACTTCTTTATGCTTCACGTATCGAACAGTGTTAGGATAGGTTGAGAGAGAGAGGGCTGCACCTCTGCATGCCTTCCTTAGTAAATGTTACACGCATTAATTGGAACAGATCTTTCTGGTCTCTTGAGGTTCTGTTTAATGAGATTCTACAGTAATTTATATTTGTCTTCAGCAAAAGGTGTTCTGTGCTCTTCTTGTGAACAACACATGCCACACATGACTACAGACTATAAAAGGAAAAATTAGCATGCACCCATTTGTAGCACAAGGCTACAAGGAAATTCAAATGAACTTCTCAGAAATGAGAAAACCATTTGGATTTGCTTGTAGCCTTGTGATAAAGACGGGTGGATGCTAATTTTCTCTTTCATAAACATTACTCCACCTTGCGGGTTTCCGCAGAACTCATTTGCTATATGACTACAGACTGACAGATATGGTCGCTGCTCCGTCTTCTGTCTGAGGAATCTGTTCTCTCATCAAGGTTGAGAGGTTGTTCATGGCCCATTTACATATCTCATAAATCTTGGAGTAAGTGTTTATTTAGCTGATTTAAAGTAAATTATTCTTGCCTTTGCATGTGCATTGAGTGTAAAGATATTTTTGGGTGTTCATATACTGATTTATTAAGAGCACGCTCAGGTCACTAGGTACTGAGAACTTGCAGAAAAGTTTTGTTGCTGTACCCTGGCTATATTCAACGAAATAACTGGCAACTGTCATGTGGTCTGTGTACACATGTGCTGACAGGACTTTACTAATAAAACTAGAACAAATGTGTACACCCTGTCCCCTTTTGTTTATTATAACACCAGTTTTGGTCTTAAATTGTGCTAGTCACATAATTGCACGTAATGAACTGAGGATCACTTTATCGCACCTATTGCAGCATAAAACTGGTAATCAGAGAGTTCTTATATTATGTGGCTTAAAGAAGGCATAGCGTAGTAAGCAGTGACAGACAGCTGTGGCTACACTGAACGCATTCATTTGCCTTGCAGGTCAGAGCTGCTGCTGGGCCAGCATTCTTGCCAACAATACGAAGAAGGTCGCCGTGGTGTTGTGTGGATGCTCAAAAGAATATTTTTGCACTCTTGTGTTCTCACTCGCTGTCTTTCCTTTGTTCCACGTTCTACAAGAATAAAGCCAGTATTCTTGCATATTGCTTGGCTTCCACTGAAGCACATCAAGTGCTCCATTTTGATGTTAGATGGAAACTGGTTTGGCTATGGATGGGATAAGAGATCGTTACTCTGATGTTGCATATTGAATGCTGCACAGCTATTCTGCGGGAGCCCATGTGGGGGGTAAAAGGTTTATGAAATTGAAAATTTTTATTCGCCTGACCATAGCCCAAAAGCATGAAGGAAACCCATATGAAGGACACTAATGTGGAAAGCTGGCAAGTTGGTGTATTCAGTGAAGCAGCGCACTTTGACCAGGGTAAAAGTAGAAGATGGCGAGTATCGTGTTTTCTTGATCCTTCTGCTGGTCCTTGTCAAAGGGTGCTGTTTCACCTGTAAGGTGTGGCGATTAAACCAATTGCACAGTTTTCTCGGGATATTTAGCAGTTTTGGGGACGTAATTTCTTGGTTGGATGTTCAAACTAACGATCAAAGCCCTTCTGGGGCAGTTGCCCTTATACCTGACCTAATTTGGGGCTTGTCAAAAGTTGGGCAAGGCACATGTAACTGGAAGCACAGAGACGGGGCATATGACAGCTTGACAGGCAAATAGAGGGAGGTCTGTGAAATGTATTGGGGGTGATCCCTGTGTAGTCTGTAAAATACTGTGTAGCATGACAGAAGTGCCGTGATGGCACTTCTGTCACGTTAGTTGCACTTCTAATGTGCGTTAAGTGCTTTCTTAGCTATCTGATAAATGTTATGTATGTTCTACTAGCACTCGACATGCTTTTGTCCAACTTTGCTGAATCCCTCAATAACAGTTCAACAAACGGTGCTCATGATAGCCACATCAGTGTGCCACAGCATGCATTTCCCTCCAAGAAGACAGGCACCTGTGCTGCGGACTAATGTCAGGGCCAATGTTGCGTCTTACGATGAACTACCATTCAGTATCCACGGTGCTGTTTAATTTCGTGCTTAGGCCGTGTTAAGCATGCACCTATTCCTGCATTTCGCACAAAGACGTTCATTCAATTCACAGCACTTCACTCTGTGTGCCACACAATTCCCTATAGGCAATTTTCTCTGCTTTGCATGACACCGTTTTCCACAAGGGGTGGGATCTGCAGGACTTTTTGAACCAGGAGACAAACTTCTATAACTGGAGGAAGACCCATATGGCTTTGTTGTTTCTTAAGAGGGTAGAGTTCGTGGTGTGCATTTGAGAAAACCAGGAATTTGAAGAGACTGAAAGTATTCGAAGGGTGGGGAGGGGTGAGCTCTTAGGGCACCTAATCTCTCATGGAAGGCTTGGTAACTCTAACCACGATATAATGAATTCTGTTTAAAGAACGATTGCTGAACCCATCTTCATTTTACCTCTGCTGCCGAGAAAGTGCAGTGGGTGCCGTTAAGCCTAATAGAGTGTTACGGCCACAGCCTTCATACACAAGAAACCTGAGTGCCTGTTTAATGTAGAGGCCATTTGTCCTAGCCTAGCTCTTGCCTGCCCACTCACTTCGTCTTTCCTTCTGAGCTTGCTCTTTCCTCTTCCGAGCTCATGTCCCACTATCATGCATTACGGACCGCTACGTTACATCTTTCCACCGAAAAAGCGGGGGGGGGGGGGCACAGATTAGGTACGGGTAGAACGTGTGAATTCCCTCAAGACTGAGTGGACATGAGAGTCATTTCACACTAAGTTCAATAGCACACTCATAGCACTGTAACAATAGACTTCGCACGTAATCTGCTACTGCTGCGAGACGCACGTACGCCGCACGGAGGCACATGCCTCCGTGCGGCGCACTGTGTGTAGGCACCGTGCAGTGCACCTGTCGAGTGCTTCAATGCACAGCGTTTAATGTGGGAGACGTGTTACGGAGAAATTTGATGCGTTTCCGGGAGTCCTCGTTCGGGCAAGGCTTCCAGGCGGTGAGTCACGGGCCCTAAGCGATACACGACACGGTAAGTGCGTCGGTACCTTGGCAGAAAATTTGTGGCGCGTCCCGGGAGGCGTACTGCACGTCGACCTAAGACAAGGTCGACGTGCAGACAAGACTACCTTCCTGAATACGGGCACTTTCGTCAACCATGGGCTCTCTGGCTTGTACGTGGCGCTGAGCAGTCGCTTCCGGAGAATCAGCGGCGTGATTCCACGGCGTATCAAGTTGGGAGTCTAGAGGTATCGATGGCGTTCGTCCATAAACCAGTGAAAACGGGGTCGCCTGTGTAGTTTCTTGCTTGGCTGTGTTTAGGGCAAACACGGCATCGGAGCGAAAACTGTCCCAAGTAGTGTGTGATTGATGCATTTAGTAAGAGTTCGGTTAACGCGCTCAACAAGACCGTTGCACTGCGGGTGGTCTTGCAAAGCAGCATCGAATTATTTTGACATAAATGAACTTACGCGGTCCGTGAGCAGGCGCTTGGGTTGCCATGTTGCGATGCAAGGTTTCTTGTTAAGAATTGAACGGCATGTTGGGCGGTCGTGTCTGGCACCGCTTTGGCTTTGATCCATCTCGTAAAGTGACCAACGGCGACGAGAATGTATCTGTAGCCGATTTTCGTCTTCGGAAAGGGCCGCGGCGTGGTCCATTCCGATTATTTCAAATGGAGAGGTAGGTGGCTCAATTCTGCACTGGTGTTTTGGGAGCGGTGCTGGACACTTGCGGAACTGGCAAGTTGGGCATGCCGCGACATAAGCTTTGATATCCTTGGCCATGTTCCTCCTCCAAAAACCGCTCGGAGAGCCTCGCATATGTTTTCGAACTGCCGAGGTGCCCTGCTGTAGGTGCGTCGTGAAGAGACTTTTTTTGTGACGACGAGTGGACGTTGCATCCTAATGTGATGCACCGCTTCGGGGTACAATTGTGAAATCGTATTCTTTCACTTGGAGCGACCAGCGTGCCATCTTCAGCGTCAAGTTGATGAAGGGCTGTACCAGACTAAATAAGCGTTGTTGTCTGTGACGACAGTGAAGGACGAAATTTCTAGATGGCCCAGATTACAGCACACTCTAGCTCCGACGAGTGACGACGTCGTTACATATCTGAGAGATGGCGGCTAGCATATGAGAGCACACGCTGCTCTGGAATCTTCCTGCAAACAAGTCCTGCTTGGCTATCGTCCGTGTGCAAGACTATGGAAGCAACTTCGTCGTAATGAGCAAGCGTTGGTGGCTGCAGTAGCGCTTCCTTAATGTCAGTGAAAGCGGCCTGCTGCTCAGATCCCCACTTCTACTGAGCGTTGTTCTTTAACAAAACAGTCATAGGAGCGCTACAACGGGTGAAGTCTTTGATGAAGCGCCTGAAATACGAAGCAAACCCTATAAAGCTTTCCAATTCTTTGGCTGTGCAGGGGCGTTACACGATGCCAGAACACGCAGCTTTTCATGGTCGGGCTTAACGCCGCTTCGGCCGGCTTCCTAGCAAAAATTCTAATAGATCTAGATTTGTATTAGTCTAATAAGTTTTTTTATTAGTGTTGTATTAGTCTTATAGGAATCTTCACTTGTCTTATAGGTGCGCAGCAAAAAATTTACACACTTAAGTGTCCAAACGGGGAAGCTGGAGATGTATGATTTCTTGGCAGTTTGGCATTGAATATTACACGGGTTTAGATTAACGGATGTGTGATGCACGGCTACCAGTTGGCCCACCCTAAACTGGCAGATGTCCTGTGAATTCTTATTTTGTAATTGGGCATAACAGTAATAATTTCCCCACTGGCACTACATGGCAGGTTAGGAATCGGGAGTATATATACTTGACTGCCTGTGTACAGGTGTGATATTTAACACAAACGTTCTGTATTGTATATTACTTTCGAATGTTCGAGTGTGCATTTCCATGGGTGATGTTCCTGCAGTGTCTTGTCAGTGTGTAATGTGCAATAATAATTGCTGATAAAATCGAATGTTGTGTGACTCACAGCATGATTGCGAAGGACACCCTCAATTTTTGCTCTATACACAAGAAGGGTGTCGCCCATGAGCTTACTCCGTGCCCAAAGGGTAGGTCATTTACACTCTTAAAGGGGCCCTGCGACACAAATTGAGCTGGCCGTTTTTATCACTGATTCTAGAACTGTTGCACGCGGGGATGTCGCAGAGAGAGTAGAAACGCCGAAAGCAAAGTGGCTATAATTTTATTTCAGCGAACAAACCGCCCAAAATCGCCTCCTGTTTGAACTGAGGCGACGTTGGTGGGGCCAGGCGGGGCGTTCTGATTAGCTTGACGCTCCAAGGTGCTTGTTACACACGTATGGTGTCTGCTTGGTCACGCTATTCAGTACCAAAATATACTAAAAGTAGTTTTTATGCTTCGTAAGATAGAAAGCAAGTATCTGACATTACTTGCAAAACGACGCTAGGTATGTTGACGGCCGGACGCTATGCGCGCGCGCGCGCGCGCTCTGCTCCCGGTGTCTTCCGGTGTCGCTCTATAAGACGCACGTTGCTATTGGACGTGACCATCGACGTCAGCGGCAGAGCGAAATACGAACGGGAATGTTGTTTTTTATACTGCCTGCTCGTGTTTTGAACTTCGAGGACTAATAACTCCAGTTCTAGCTCACTGATTTGCATAATTCTTTTTGCGTTCATCTCAGCGTTCGATTCTACACACACTGCAGTACTGCACACGGCAGTTGAAAAAGTGTCGCAGGGCCCCTTTAAGGGAGATAAAATTTATTAACCTGGAACGTCTAGGTTATTAGAACAATCCTATTATGCTTTCCTTTAAGTCTTGTACAAGGTATTAGTCTGATACCAATAAAATGTATTAGTGTCAATAACCTCATAGGCTATTAGCTTTTCTATTAGAATTTTCGCTAGTTACGTGGCCCAAATAGGTTACTTCGTGAAACACAGATAAACATTTGGCTTCAACCTAAGGCCCGCCGACGAGAGTGCCTGCAGAACCATTTCTAGGCGATGCTGCTGCTGCTGTCGTCTACTTCATCTGCCGTCACGTTTCTTGAGTGAAGAAAGGGTTTCCCGTGGCTCCGTAACAATTCGAACTACGACGCCCGCTTGATTTTACCGGTCACACCCAAAGACAACAGGCCTAAGTGGATTTTCTGTAACAATGAGCCTAATGGATAAAGTCTTATCCAAGACGTCAACGTTTAGTAATATCGTCCATAGTTGCCTCACTTCCGTGCCTAGGAATGACAAGAGGTGTACAGAGGACCGAGGCTCGAGTAAATGGGAAACACGCGCCACCAGTGAAGCATGTGTAGGACATTGACAGCGGTACCAGCAATGCTTTTTTTTTTCTTGCCTAGCAACTTGACGTAAACAATGAAATGTATGCTACGTAGAGTCTGCGCATGTCCTATGTGACGCACTGATGGTGTGAGTGCAGGCAGCACCACAGTGTGGTAACATACCTTTTTGGGCACTTACTTAAGGCGCTTGTGAGAGGAGTAATTGACACACTCGATGCGCCCTGAAGGTGTACATCTCTAGCCGATGGTCTCACTGTCATGAATTAATGCACCATTAGATTAGGCCGACCTATTTTGCTCCGAAGCCTTGGCTTCGCGATGGTCGATTTAATCGACCATCGGTTGAATTAATCGGTTGAACAATTATTTATCAGTTTGGCTATCAATCACCCTTGATGAGCGACAATTTCGCTGGGCTCTTTGAAAAGGCTGAAACACAATTGTAGTCTGCTGCTGACACAATGTATATAGGATTTGATCTCGGCCGCGGAGGTCACATTTTTGGTGGCAGCGAAAATGGTATGTCCCGCACACTGTGCGTTTTCAGTGGTCGAACAGTTGGTCACATTTCTGAAGCCTTCCACTACAGCACAGTGGCGCACCGACGGAGGGGGGGGGGGTCGGGTGTTGTAACCCCCCCCCCCCCTGAGGCCGATCTAACCCCCTCCCATTCCGTAACTGCTCCTATGTCCTAGAAGAATGTGGCGCTAATGTCTTCGCAAAACGCCTAAAACATAATAAAAATAATCATCATCATTGATGTTACTATTATTTGGCATTTTATTTACTTTTATATTACACACGCAACAACTGTGTAATCGCATGCCCGGCCCTTCGTGAAAAATTGAACGCCCCCCCCCCCCCCCCCCTGGCAGAGATCCTGGGTGCGCTACTGTTACAGCATGCCTCATAATATCGTGGTTTTGGCACCTAACTGTTATCGTGCAGGACGGCATTTCATATATGTTTGTGCAATATATGTGGAATTAAAGCAACAGTGCGAGTTTTGATAAACAACATTTATTTTATTGAATACTAAATCCAGTTGGTGTCATTGACTGTTGAATGTTTGGTTGAGGTCGTTATACTGAAGCCGATCATTTTTGGCGATGCGTGTGCGCTGACTGGTATTTCGAAGAAGACATACCTTTTTACTGTTTTGCCGTAAAACGTGTCTTACGCTAATAAATTTATTATTAAATTCTAACACAGACGAGCAACCCGCTTTTGCATTGAAGCATGGTCTTGACTTGCTCAAGTCAATCAGGTCGAGCGTATGAAACGCAAAAGCCGACTTGGCCGTTTTGAAGTTGGCTTCGTGCTACGGACCGACTTTCGCAGGTCAAGTCTAGGCACGGTGCAAGTTACATCTCTGCATACGGCACTTTGAATCTCACCCAAGTCCAAGTCAAGTACGCGCTCATTTTTACTCAACCAGTCAGTCAGGGTGCACCGAAAGCGGTTTTTGGCGATATCCAGGACTTGAAGAAAATTATGGCACCCTAAAGCTTCGCCATAAGAGCTGAACGCGATAGCAATGCCTGGCCCCATTCACATCGCACTCTCTTCCGCTTGTCATGCTCTTCAGTTGCCTAGCCACGTAATTGTCATGATACCGTTTGGTAGAATGTGCGAGTTACTTGCGTTACTACTTGGCCTACCTCGTCGCGCACTATTTAACATGATGCACCATCAAAACACGCCGATGAAGAAGGGACCATCAGAATTCAGATTTGAGCTAGTTAGTTGGCAATGGTTCATCTTGAGGTGAGTGCAGCGCAACACGAAACACGGACAAAGAAGACGCACCTGTCCTGTGCGTCTTCTTCTTTGTCCGTGTTTCGTGTAGCGCTGCACCCACCTCAACATGAAGAACATGACCTACTGAACTCCAGACCTGCATAGATCGCCCCACTGCATAGCGCCTGTTCTAGTTCACCATTTATGCCGCTATGGAAGGAACTTATGGACGGCGTGGCGCTAGAGTGTTTACCTGTTCGCTGTCATCTTCTTCGGCACTTGCACAGATACTTCGGCCTGCCCAAAGCGCTACAATATGCACAGTATCTCAAAGATAAGAATAGAATAATTAATTTCTCAATTTCTTGCATCTGACTAAACTCCTAGAGTATGAATAAAGACGCGAGGAAAGTCATTAACAGTTATTTTCAGCAGTTTATGTCCACCGGCTTTTGAAACACCGCGTCTTCGGCGAACGCCTACAGAGCCTTGAAAGTTTTCTAGCGATCAAGGCTTGTCGATATCGCCTTTAAGCCAGAACGTATAATGGCAGGTAAGTACCGGTATGTACGCTATTAATGCCCACTGCATGCAATTGCCTGCTGCTTTCGTGACCATTCGATGATTGGCCGATTTTGCAAGCGTATACGTATAACAGTAAGACTAGACGGTTGTGTCGACCTAAACACTTAACTGTGTTCATGCACAGTATTTGCTTTTTTCTTTAATCACATAGCTACACGACCCGCGATATCTCGAGGTAATTACGCAACATGGATGCATTTAATCTAAATTACGCACTGTCCTAAGTAAATTAGTATTAGGATTCACATTAAAATTTCACGCGGCAACAATTTTTTTAACAATTACTTGATCAGTTAATTGATTATTTTCATTTCATGGGAATGCGAAGAGTACGAACTTGATAGCCGTAATGTCCGGTTTTGTATGTTATTCAACCACTGCGCTGCGAACGCTTCGACACAGTGACTACAGTTGACCTAATCTCCTTCGTAGGCTCGCAGAAGTAGTTAGATAAGTGCGGCTGGTCGCAGCATAAAACACGTGTTCTCGTTCCGACGCTACCCAAGCGTTCTCAGACTAGCAGACGATGGATGGATGGATGTGAGGAGCGACCCCTGTAGCCCGCGTGTCACCAATGCTCTACCTTTATACGAACCTCTATACCTCTATACCTCTATAGACCTATTCCATGTTGGTAAACAGTGGTAGGCACCGGCGATATAACCGGGCCTTGTATCGACGTCGCTGCGCGGAGGCCCCGCCCACCGCTCGCCGCGACCCCGCACGGTCGCGCCGCCGCTGCCGGCGCAGCGTGTGCGAAAGCTGCCTCCGAGCACGAGGCGTCGAAGCGCAGACGGCGTGTTTACAACAGTTTGCAAGGGGCAGCCGTAGGAGATGAAGTTGCTGTAGCTCTGTAGGAAGTATTCAATGAATGTAGAAAAGAATACATCGGCGCTCAGCTATGACAAAATGTGAAAACTGATTAAAACGACCAGCAACGCGAAATCCTTGCGCACAAACAAACGTATCGAATTAGTTACTCAAGCGTATTGGTGATGCTATCATCTATGTAAATGCCGCTGTGATAACACACGCACACACAAACAATTACGTGCCAAGGACGAGGCTCTCGAATAAACGCTGCAAGGCGAGCGTGACCGCTGCTCGCGGCTTCAGTTGCGATCATGAAGGCGTAAAGTCTTGAAACGACGTGGCGAATTTCAAGCGTGTAGGTTGTTCGAGCAGTCCGACAATCGTAAAAATATAAAGCGCGTCACAACTACTACAGCATTGCCCAATACACTTCCCTTATGCACATGCTATCGCAGCCGCAATATCGATTTGCAAAGGCATCGCTGTAATCGACCTTTCGCTCACGACTACGTGAATTAAGCTCTTATATATTTATTTCACTTGAGTGAATGAAATTCGTATGACGTATCTATAACTTCCTCACCTCTATAATACACGGCGACCGCGATTAATTCTGCACATCGTGCAACGCTAATGTAATGCGCGCTTTGCGGTAAGCGTGATCGCTCTGTGTCCACACTTTGTTTATGCCAAAAAACTTGGTGTTGAGTGCTGCACCTGACAAACTTACGACAAGGATATTTCTCCCAAATGAAACAAGCCACACGAACCGCTAAATAATTACAGATAAGCTTAGCCGTGACGAAAATGTTTGGCGCATAACCGATGAGCCGGCATTACAGGTTCGCCCCGCGTTCCTTAAGATAGACATAAGCAGGAAATCGATAAAAACCTATCGCACATTTCTTGTTCGTTGCTGCGCAAACAACCCACGGCGCATCTCATCGGTGCACAATTTTTTTCTTCATTCCACGGCGGCAAACAGCGCCCGCACCAGCGAAAACACAGCGGCTGCTACGGTAGGCGCGCCGGCGGATGCCTACCATGCGAAACCAAAACTCCCGACGACAGCGCCACCGCATCTTCGTGACGTAGGCCCGGTGGAATAGGTCTATACGAACGTTTGTTTTCCGGAATCACACATTTTCACAGCTAATTTTTTTTCTCCTTGCATACCTATTTTATCTATTATCGTGCCGCTGTATAGTGTGAACAGATAGAAAAAGCGACACCAACGGCAAACCTTTGAACGAGAAGTGGCGCACACCTTCCCCACGGCCGCTCGATAAAAACGCACGCGTTCCTAATCGAGCGGCCGTGCCCTCCCATATGAACACGGCTGTCTGCGCAGCTCGGGAGTTCAGTAGGTCTTGATGAAGAATACAGGAGGGCATATGCGGGGGTGGCCGAGCGCGTAGCGCATCGCGCTTCGGAGTGAGGGGTTGCAGGTTCGATTTTCGTTCACAGCCAGTGACGCCGACAATTATATGGCAATTATATGTTGGAATATATTGGATTGAAACGAGCTCTTTAACGCTGTCCCGTTAATAGGACCCCTACACCCTTGATGTATGCGCTCTATTGGGGTAGCCGGGGAGGTGAAGGGGGGGGTGCAGGCGCTGCAGATGGGGTCTTCAGTCCCCTCCGGCGCAAAGCTTTGAAGTTTGTGTATAATTATGTACATGCAAAACACACGCACAATTATATAAAAGGGGTCGGACTGCACCCTCGGGCTCCCTCTCCGCAGAAATGAATTCGCGCTATGTACACTCGCGAATTCACGCATTGCGTATTCGCATTCACGGATTGCGTGCTGATTCGCAAATTACATTGCGTAAGGAGTAATACTCATGCACGAATCACGTTTTCATAGGCAAAGCCCTATCAGTTGATAAGTGATCATCATAACCGCAACCACTACCATCATCGTCGTCGTCGTCGGCGTCATCATCATCCTATTTGAACTGCAGGACGAAGGCCTCTCCCAACGATTTACAATCCACGCTATACTTTATGCCCGCGCACTTCTTAATTTCATCGCTCCACCTAACTTTTTGCCTGCCTCTGTTGCGTTTTCCCTCTCATTACGTCGCTCTTACTGTCCACCTGTTATCTCCTGCGCAGGTCCACTTCTTTCTTTTAATTGATATAAGAATATCAGCTAGTCCTGTCGGTTCCGTGATGCATTCCACTCGTTTTTTATCTCTTAGCGTTACACCTTTCATTTTTCTTTCCATTGCATGCTGCGTGCTCCTTAATTTATCTGTAGTTTCTTATCCTCCACGTTTCTGCACCGCACGTTAGGTACAGGAGACTGCAGTGATTAAATACTTTTCGCTTTAGTGACAGCGGCAAGTTTCCAGTCACGCTCCAGCCCATCCTTATTATATCCTCATTCTACGGAGAATTTCCTTTTCATGGGTAGGCGTCCCTGTTAGGAACTGTCCCAGGTATACGTATTCGTTCACACATTCTAAGGGTTCAATGCTAATTTGAAATTCCTGTTGTTTAGCTAGGCTATTGAGCATAATTTTGGTCTTTGGTCTATTCATTTTTAGTCCAATTTTAATACTTTGCAGTTTAGGTCATCGATCATGTTTTGTAGTTCACCACCATCATTACTAAAGAGCAAAATGTCGTCTGCAAACCTTAAATGGCTGAGATATTCTCCGTCTATTCTAAGTCCCTTTGCTTCCCAGTCTAGACGTTTAAACACGTCCTCTAAACATGCAATCAATAACATAAGGGGAGATTGTATCTCCTTGTCTGACACCTCTCATGATTGGAATTTTTCTGCTTCTCTCATGTAGTATTGCAGCTGTGCAATCTTTGTAAATGTTACTTATGGTTTGCACGTAACTTCAGGCACCCCTTGTCGATGTAAAGCTTCTAGAACTGCTTGTATTTCTATGGAGTCAAATGCTTTCTCGGTAGCCCGTAAAGGCTATGTAAAGGGGTTTGTTATATTCAGCGAACTTCTTGTCTTAATATAATGCAGTTTGAGCCCGAGGCATTAGCTAGGAAAATGGCAAGGTTGCATTCACCCCTTTGCCCCGCCCTTATTCCTTCTGAAAACCTTAACAACATTGATTACCAGCCCAATTCATTTTAGACGTGCTGCTGGATCGAACCATGAATGATTAAACTCAATTTGCATTGCAACAACTTTATTTCAGTATTCCGGCGTACCCACATCAGCACACCACAAGTTGGACCCCGTGCCTTCGACCTTCTTCCCTGAATAACGAGACACCTGCGCCTTCGCTTGGAGCATATAAGCTGGTCGCAGACGATCGAGACAAAGACAAAAAAGACGATGCAAGCGCCACTGCGTGATCCGACGCGTACCAGGAGTCGCAAGCTCGCGAAACCGACGAGGTCGCCCCGCAAGGCTGCTGCTGCTTCGCCCAGCAAAAGAGAGGGGATGACGAAGGCGGCGTCCTCCTCGAAGGTGCACGAAGGCGCCGCTGCGGTGGCAACGGCGGAACGCAGCAAGGCAACCAAGGCACCAACATTCGCGGCGCCGCCCAGCGAACATCGGGATGGGCCCGCGCTTGTCGAGCCTACTGGAGGCCACGTGGCGGCCACACTCGAGCCTAAGATGGCGGCGTCGTCCACGAGCGGTCCTTCGTCGGATTCGCACGGCGAGTCTAGCGAGCCTACACCCCAGGCGACTGCAGCGCCTGAGTCAGGCACGTTGCTGCTTGTTTCCTCTCGCACAGGCGGCCAGCCTATTGATTACGCGCTACTGGCGATAGGTCATGACTGAGGCGAATGATGCTGGCCCAACATACAAATTACATATTGAATCCGTGTGTCTTTTGGAAAGCTGGTTAGGTTTAGGATAAGAAAGTGAACGAACCTATTTCAATTGCAATATACTTGGAAGGCTCTTCTTATAGAACGGAAACTTAGCTGGGCAGTCGCTTTGAATAAATAATGACTTCGTGAGTGTACCCGATCGAGGGTTCAAGATCAGTTAAGTTTGTTCGTTGTGTTCTCCTTGATGTGGATCGTGGCCCGTCAAGGAAATAGATTATTGGCGTCGATGAAGCAGGAGGCAGGTTGGAGGCAATGAAACTAGAAGACATATTGTAGCAAAATATTTACAAGGTCATATGTACGGCTTGCCAAAGCACACTGACGACAACACGAACATCAACAGCATTTTACTCTTCTATTTAACTTTCCTAAGTTAGAGCCTAGAGCACTGTTACTACATACGACGAGCCGTGTCTCACTGTTCGACCACCAAGTGGTTACGACCCCGACTAAAGCTGCAACGTACGGAGTCTTGCTGACCTATCAGCTCAGTGGTTACAGCCTAGACTCAAGAATCCTGGGTCCTACACAGTCTTTAATACATTGAGATAAACAAAGAAAAGGGGAGGGGGCTACTGCTAGTCCGCCTCAACATTCTCTTAGGCAATTTACCAGTTAATATAAGCCACTCATTACAGGCCTGCACTTAATCTCGATAGCAGTGTTTCTACACTCTCGACAGGAGTTTTGTCACTCTTTCTCTATATGGCTGTCTCTCTCCTCCCGCGCTCTCAGCGGTTCTTCGCTGCGTGGATGCTTTCAAAGTTGTTAACACGTTTCTGTGCCGTGCATCCACAGGCCCCCTCCGACCGACCATTCGAAGTGACAGCATAATGAATACCGTTCCTGGTATCAATCGGGGTTGCCTTAGACTCCAGATTCGGAGAATTGGAAGCGGTGCCGGTCGTTAGTCTAATTGTGGACAGGCCTCAACTGACCCTTTGTAGGGTTACCGGAAGCAAGAAGTGATTGTCAGTCACGGCTTCCTTCGCATTGGGAACACGCGTCGCCGCGCCATGACTGTCCACACAAGCTTTATTTTAAAGGCCAGAAGGCCGACAAAGGGCAGCAGAGGGCCGGTGCCCCGCCGTGCCCGAGAGGGGTTTCCGAGGAAGCTACTTGCTTCCAAACGAGCCCATTCTCAGAAACATTAGCGAGGTCGCGTCAGCAAAGATGCGGAAAGCTGGCGCCTGTCCGCTCCGGAGACGAGCCGAAAGAGTAGTTTGTACAGCGCCCAGTGCAGCGTTGTCTACTCCGCCCTGTTGACATATGAGCTGTGGAACATAAAAAAGCTCCATATGAAATTAGGATAGGATAACATATCTAGGCATAGTTCGCGAAAGGTATTTTCGAAGATTATATTTCTCGATGCAGAAAAGCGACGGCACGCTGAAAAAGAAGTGTTCAAATTGTTCGCTCTGCACACTTGGCACATCCCCATCGCGGGTTGTACTAACAGAATATAATTCTTGCACTAAAGAAAAAAAAGATGTCTTACTTGGGAAGACGTCTATTATGTAATGACATTAAAAGTGTAGGGCTGCATTCTTAACAGATTCCATGCCACAAACTAGATTATGGTGACCGCGCGGGCAACTCAGCAACCACGTTGCAAGTAAGGCCGCAACGCAGAGCAGGAGCGGGAAATACCAGAGCGTTGGTACTGGACGCCATCGGGAAAAAAAACGCATTACTCGCCTCAGCAGAGCCTTAGATGACGACGAAGCAGCAGGTGGTTAGTGCAAATCGCTTACGCATCACCTAGAAATACTTTTGCTGGAGATGGGCGGAGTTGTTACATCGAAGCTGCATGTTGGTAGGTTCTGGTTGATCGTGTCCGCAGAGAACGCAACGAGTATAACAACGGTTTCACAGCGGTGGGGCCGATCTTGGGGGTAGTGCAGGGCTCGGAACAGCCGCTCACACGTAAAACAAAGTGTTAAGCGAACTAAGTATACACTAGAGTGAAGCAACGACGCATTATAAGTTGACTATAAGGAGACCTGATCATATTGAAATGGAAATTAGGCGTATGGAATGTTAATCAGAGTGGTTAAGAGATGCCCTAAGTAAACCGCGGTTGCCCCGCCACGGTGGTCTAGTGGTTATGGCACTCGGCTGCAGATCCGAAGGTCGCGGGATCGAATCCCGGCCGCGGCGGCTGCATTTCGATGGAGGCGAAATGTTGAGGCCCGTGTGCTGTGCGATGTCAGTGCACGTTAAAGAACCCCAGGTGGTCGAAATTTCCGGAGCCCTCCACTACGGCGTCTCTCATAATCAGAACTGGTTTTGGGACGTTAAACCCCACAAATCAATCAATCAAGTAAACCACGGTTACAATGCATTTATTTACGCTACGTACGGGTAGAAATCTGACCCAAATGTGCACGTGTCCATGTAGTCGCGTCCACAAAGAATATTACGGCTTTCCTGATCATCTTTCCTCACAGAGTGTACGGTAATCATTTTTTTTGGTATTTTGCAGCTGATGCTAGATTTATGCACGCGCACGTGGCTCCGACTACAGGCGGCGACGAGGAGCCACCTGCAGCAGGAGCCGAGTCAGCAAGGGAGGTGCCACATCCGGCTACTAACGAACGTTCCTTCGCGAGAAATGCCGCTGCCGGCACCAACTTTGCGCCACCACAGCGAAGCACGAGTAAAAGACGGACAGCGCCCGTGAGTCGCAAGTTCATGTCCACGACCGTGCATAACGTTGTGCTGCCGCGCGCTCGGCAGTCACAGGCAACTTAGCTTAGAAGCAGAGTTCTCCCCAGAACAAGAACAGGAAAAGAAGCAGGAAGAAGGTAAGGAGGATGTCGAGTGTTGAAATGCTCGTCCCAAAATCTTTCATCTCGAAAATTCACTATTCGACCACGCCGTAAGACCACTCCTAAACAAAATAAAACGAAGCAAACATAAAAAAATAAAACAACGCAAATATGTGATGAGCCTTTCTGGTCACGCATTGCGAATACGACGCCGGCAGTGCCTGAACATCGACTTCTAAAATAGATTCGCACATGGAAAATGGAAGAAATGGCGCTTGTATTGGAGCGCTAGCACTGTAGTTGGAGTCTTTGAGGCTACAAGGCCACCTGTCTTAGGCTGCCGCCATTGTACGCGCACCGTCACCATTTTTCGGTTCCCCATGCACATTTAAAAATTCAGCGGGGTCTGTTCGAGCGATGGACGGCTATAGCCAAAGCGGTGGGCGACGATGTAGAGCAATAGGCGGCATTTACACCGACACCCACCCCCTTAGGGAGATCCCTGCTTCGAAGCAAAGATTTAGTTCTCGAGGAGATAGTCAGTGAAGCAATATGTCTCATAAGTAAAGGCGGAAATTGAGACACATCGTCCTGATGTCTTATTTATTTTATTTATTTATTACTAATACCCTCGAAGGCCCCTGGGGGAAGGGGTTTTACATGAGGGGTGGGCTTATCTAGTAAAACAGCTCGTAGATAATGTGTTTGAAGATGACTAGGTTACATTGCATCACTGCGTTGGTGGGAAAGTCATTCCAGTCCTTTGATGTCTGGGTGAAGAACGAAGGGGCATGTGAAGCGGTGCGAGCTTCAGGAGGGTATACGGCCTTTTCGTGGTTTGTCCGGCTCGAGTGACGATGCGCACGATCAATGAGATCTGTTTGAGTTGATTTATAAAATAATTTATTGAAGAAAGAAAGACGGGCGATATGACGGCGTGATACAAGGCTCGGAAGGTTGGCTTGGGATTTGAGTTTGGACGAGCTTGAGGAGTCATCCGAAAAAAAAAATGGCTCACGGCTCACGCCTTTGGATAGGCTCACGGCTTTGGACAGATTCGAGCATGTTAATGTGGTTGTGTTGGTAAGGGTCCCATAGAGCACATGGATACGCCAGTTTGTGTCTGACTAAAGTACAATAGGTTAGAAGTTTGACAGAAGAGGGTGCTAAACGGATATTACGACAGAAAACCTAGAGCGCAATTTGCAGAATTTGCTATGCTGACTATGTGTGAGTGCCATCATAGGTCGGGGTGATATTATGGAGCCACATATCATGTAATTGCGAGTAGGGTATGACTTCCTGCGATGAAAAGTAGGAAGGGAGGTTTTTGATGCGTTTAATGACATCAACCACTTGTCGCCCCAAGCTTCAATTTGACAGAGGTCAGATTATAGAGATGAAACATCCTTATTGTTCTAATAGTGTGGTATAGTACGCAGCCATCTGCATACAGCCCAATTCTTGAAGAAAGGTTATTTGGAAGATCGTTGATGAATGAGAAAGAGTAAGGGGCCAAGGACTGTGCCTTGAGGTACTCCGGAGGTAACGAGTGCGACGGGAGAAGAATGTTCATTAACGTAGACAGATTGCTGACGTTACTAAGAAGGTTTTGGATCCAGTCGAAGACAAGATGAGGAAGGTTTGAGCGGGAAAGTTTTAGAAATAGGCGTTTATGTGGTACCTTTTGAAAGTTCAGAAATAGTGCGTCTACCGTAGTGTTTGTATCAAGGCTAGAGCTGATGTCTTCAATGAAGAGAGCTCATTGAGTTTCGCACGAAAGACCTTTCTGGAAACCATACTGACTGGGATGAAATTAATAGAGCTAAGAAACTTCGCAATATGCGAATAAAGAATCCCAGGCAGCACAGATGCTCGGGCCAACATTGTTTTTTTGTTGGCTTACGGAGGTCCAATGAAGGCCCTGTGATACCACTCATAAGCCAGCATTGGAAATTCCATCTATTAAGGCCTCCAACAATGGCCCATCGTAACCATTCAATTTGCAATATTGGTTCTTCCATCCTGTAAAGAAGGCAAATGTGGGCCATAGTTGCCACTCAGCATACATTATTGGTGCGTCCAGTGCACAAGGATGGTAATGATGGGTCAGTTTCTACATAGTCCTATCAATATTGGTTATGTAATGGCGGCAGGCTGTATATATTGTCCAATCAATCTCACTGTATAGCCAATGCTGGACTTCCAATGTTCTGTGTCGGACAATATTGTCCGCACACAAGAGTTGTAGCATCAATGTTGGTAACATTTGCAAGTACACATGATATATCGGGAGGCAGGTACACATGGTGGCAAGTACACATGATTGTTTTCCTGTTTTACCAATATGAAGGGACCACTAGCTCGACTCGGTGCCGCAAATGAGTTCAGAAAAATCATTGTGTATGTATTCAGTGCAGCAGGAAAAATTATCTCTATAATTTACGTAATTGTTTATTTGCGCAAGTTCTAGCTAAGTGTGTGTGAAGTAGACTAGACCTTGCACATTGGAAGTTGAGCAAACTACATTCTACAATGCCATCATATGGTCCAAAATGCCCAGCAGCATGATAGTGGCTTCCGAGCCCACGTGCATGGCCTAACAGGTCACTTTATCTGTTGTCATTGCAATATTTCCAAAATAATAGAAGTAGGCTGTGTATACTGTCCAGACATTCTGTCTGGTTTCTTCAATACAGGACAGCCAATGCTGCTTGCGAGACAATATTGTCCAGACGTAAATACTGTCGTGCCTATGTTGTTCACATTGGGAAGTACATGACATATTAGAAGCAATGATCTCTTTTTCATTTGAAACAACATTAATATATATGTACGTACCATGTGCACTCGCATAATTAGCGCCCACGCGTAATTTCTGCACTCCCAGCTTTATGTACGGTTTACGCAAAAATGTTACTTGCATGCTCTCCCCATGACACCCAGTGCCACGTGGCGCAGGCTAGTGTTGTCCTTTTTCGGTACTGAGTGTTCGGTAGCCCAGGCTTCGCCATAGCCGGTCGCATTTTGATTGTTTAATAGCGACATATTGGCGATTCCTATAAAACAAATTCAACATAGTGTTTGCCGATTAACTGAGAACCGTTCCGCCACGATAATTTTGCCACGTGAACACGAGTCGCTCTTGATACTAGAGTTTAGAGATGCTGCTGACAGCACCAGTGATGACGATTCCGAGTCGCACATCCGCTAATGCTTTAATGTAGCCCACGACTGCATTTGGCTGTTAAGGTACGCGTTGTGTTGAGTGAAAGCTGCATTCGTTTTTGTGATACATTTCATTTCACGCATCTCAGATCAGCACGCGTAAAGATTCCTTACGCGATATTCCGAAAGTATTTGCGAAATTCGCATGTAATTTACGCCCCTTTTGGAACTCCTTGATGCATGGAGAAAAAAAAAACACGAGTTATGTGGTATTTGCGAGTAAGCACGGTATAAGTTATGCATGAGCAAATACGCTATATGCAAAACGTTGGAAGGTAAAGAAAAGCCTTTGTTATCTTTCTACCTCGAGCAGGGGGCACAGGAGCCCGCCGAACATGGAAGCATACCACGGCAGGGGGGGGGGGGGCAGGGGGGAGCTGCGTGGGCGGCACTAATCCTTTTTGCTTCGCATACCTGTTTGACGTGTTTTGCGGCAGCGAGCTGGGGGTGAGGCAGGCGAAGTGGTTTTCACTCTGCAGAGGTTTTTCGGACGCACAGGTTGTGTCGCACGGGCATCGTGTATCTGCTGAAACTGGCGAGTTTACGAAGTCAGAACACCTGAGTAATCTACGGACACGGAACTTGCGGCTGCAAACTTCTGCATAGTGAAAAAGTGGCAGCCCTGCGCTTCTTTGGACCGGACATTTTAAGTGAACTGAACAGATGAGCCTCGACGTGTTGCGACCGTTCTAAAGGTTTTCCTGAAAGCTTCGTACCGATTTTAGCCATTCGTTTATTTTACTCATCGCGTATACTGTTGTGCTCGCACCCTCATTTTGGCGTGTGCCGGGTTTATTATAGCGTGTATTACTGCGTATTTTCTTTATATTTGTCTATTTGTAAATACACACGTGGTGGGCTTTGTTGTATACGTCGCGGCAGATGAAGTAATCGGTTCTAGCAAAGCTGTTTTGGTTCGTGTGACTTTCATGTTTGTGTTTTTGTCTTGCGTGAAACGCGTGTTTTCCCTGTGCTCTTTAACGGTCATTTCTTGTTCCTGGTTTTCGGTTCTTTCGAAGTCGTCGGTTTGTCCCCACATACCCTCCGTTCCGGATTCTGCATGCAGAAACATATCACCATATCCTAACATTCACTTATGCTGTGTTACTTAAGGAAGTGTTAAATTTCTACAATTCAGCTGTTTCGTGGAATCATTTGAGGAACCTTTCAAGCTTCAGCTGCTCCACGTAAACACGTAAACCAAAACGTGTCGCATAGGTTTAGGCGTATGTTTTCTTGTGCCTCTTCTTTTTGCTTATGGTGCTTATGCGTTTAGTTTTCTCGACGCTGATTATATACAATGGACTTCAAACTTAGAGTGAATATTGATTTGTTGATTTTATCGGAACTTTCTTTCAATCCCTTCTCATGTCTCTTATACTCACGAATAAAATGTGTCACAAATAAAACATTTTGCTTATTTGTATGTGTGTATGTGTTCGAAAGATACGTTTCGCCATTAACATATGAGTGCATAGACCATTTATGTCTGTTTTATGCTATCGTCATAACCACGAATCGTGAACATAACCAAATTCATTTCCCAAGCTGACAATACATACATGCATACTAAGTACAAAATAAAGCTATTGTTACTCCCATAATTTACTGGATATTCTTGCTTTTTGCCTAGAGCCAGAAGCCTCGGCAAAACAAATTTAGGCGCATGCATGATAGCCAATAAAAAAGGTGGGAAAATATAGAATCAGCCAATATAGGAGGCTGGCAAGAAATGCTGCCTCATCCAACGATGAATGCTGGCAAAAAATGATGGACAGCCATCAATAAAGGCTGGAAAGAACGGTTAGAGCTTCCATTGTTTATACAAGCTTACCAATATTGAAAATACAAACGATGGACAATGTTGGCCAAAGCCATTCTTTCCCAATTTTTCCAACGTTATACGACTGGTATCCAACATTGGACTAATCTAGTCAAAAGTGTAGCATGGGACCCGAAATCCAATGTAGTTCCAATATTGTATCCAATGTTTTCCAACGTTGCGCGAAGGTCGGTCCAATGTTGTTGTGCTGCCTGGGATGTGTTCCATTAATCTTGAACGTACACTTTTTAGGGAGATGGGTCGATAGTTTCCAGGTGAAGCCGCGGGGTTGCCTTGTTTTTGGTACTGGGTTGACCGTGCCCACCTTCCAATCCTGTAGGAGGGTACCAGCAGAAAGTGACTGCTGAAATATGCAGGAGAGAACGACGCTGGGTGATTTCCTTAGTACTTTTCAGTATTTTAGTGTTGATGCCATCTATGCCAGCTGATGACAACATCTTTATATTGTCGATTAAGGCGGCAATACCAGTGGCTTCGAACATGGTCTCCTGTATAAATGGGCATTCAATCGGGGATACATAGGGCAATTCACTATCAGGCTCATCGGTGAAGACAGACGATATTCATTTCGTGCTGTGTCTCAATTTGCGCCTTTCCGTTTCTTGAATTGCGCAGATGCCTTTAGCGAGATGCGGGGCAACGCTCTTGCCAGTGGATGTAGCTCATGCAGTCATTGTGCACCCGGAAATCTTTTCAAGTGCGTGGTGATTTAAGGTGTATTGGTTGCTGAGAAACGAAGCCCTCCTGCTTTTTTCTGCACCATGTATAATAGTTGTAAAACGTGTCAGATATATCGCCATTTGCATCTAATCCTGTCTCGAGCGTAACCATTGAGTGGGATAAACTAAATAACTAGCTAACAAATAATTTAATTATTAACTAACTATAGAAATACAGCTAGCTGCACTTTAAATGTGTGCGTTTTCGCATGAACCTTTCTTTACAAATATACAAACCCATCTCTGCCGCGACGGCTACATTTCGATGGAGGTTAAATGTTGAGGCTCGTGTATACTGCGATTTCAGTGCACGGTAAAGAGCCCCAGGTGGCCGAAATTTCCGGAGCCCTCCACCACGGTGTCTCTCATCATATCGCGGTTTCGGGGCGCAAAACCCCAGAAATGATTCAGGCAAATATACAAACCCAACACCCCGAACATTTAGTGGTCCTGGAGCTCAGTACGCTTGGATATAAAACTGAAATTCCGTGACAGAAGGGTACACTAAAAATAAAAAAAAACAAGGCATCGCATTCTAGCTCTGTTAGACAGTAAAGCTAACGATCATTAACTGATATCTCTAGCAAGAGCTCAGTGGGAATGTTGGAACGCTTAATAGAAATAGAACATCCCTGCTAGCATGCGACAGGTGAATATGTCCGCGATAGAAATCAGTATGAGGTGGCTGTAAGATTTGTGACGGTAGTGTAGGTAGGAAAAGAAAAGTGTACTCCGTTTCGTACAGTTTAAAGGTGCAACATTGTGAAGGCTGGCGAGACAGGAAGTAGTCCATTTCTCTTTCGCATACACAGTGCGACTTTTTTTTTCTGTTTTTCGCCAGGCAATAAATAAATATGTTTCTTACCTTATAAGGTACGAAACATATTCTTTTATTGCCCAGTATAACGCAGTTCACAGCCGTATAACGCCGTATAACGCAGTTGCTTCTTTCTATAGAAAGAAACAACTGCGTTATACGGCTGTGAATATGCTGATTTATATCTTTCAGAGTCCTGTTACCTTTGTTTCTTTTTTTCTTTCTTTTTTCATTTGCAGTCGGATGCGACGTTTGGCGCTCGCGCCCCTGTCCTGCTCGCACGCGCACTTATAAAATGACGAAGGGCGGCCATTTACGACGTAGTTGCGCATTTTTGTGGCCAAACTCCTTGCCTTGGCTCCACAGCATTGTGCCTGATGTATGAAGCGGAGTATAAACGGCCTCAGAACCGAGTTGACCATAAAGCACGAGTGTTAATCTAGGGGTTTATACGGTCTTTTGTTTTCTTTAAAGGGGCCCCTGCAATGCTTTTTGAACGTAGTCAGGAAACGGTCCCAATCAGTCGTCGAGTCTCCTGTGAAGGTGCGAGCGAAGTCTTATTGCACCGCAATCAGGAGGGAATTCGCAATATGGGTTTGAAATACGGCTGAAAACGGCCTGCTCTTCTTTTAATAAATGACGTCACTGGGGCCATCAGTTACGTCACGTGAAGCAGGAATAGCGCTGCCTGATTTCATGATCGCCGAAGCATCGTAAATAATGCTTGATTTGTTCGTTTTGAGGGCGACAAATATATTGAATCCATGCATACCCTTTATACAGTAGAGGGAAAGCATGTATTCATCTTTAAGAACACCGAAAAAGGTCAGGGGACGTAGTCGGCGCCACAGTGAAGTCATCGGTTGAAAGAACAGCGAGCTGTTTCCAGCTGCATTGGCAACTCCGCAAAACGCTGCCTCATCGGGAAACACAGCTCAAATAAACTAAGAGGCTTAGGTATCCAGGCTCACGGCGTGTCTTCCGCTTAATGGTGTACATGCTGAAGTTTCTGGATGGCGGCATTTAGTCTTTTTTTTTCTGAACGTGAAAAGATGCGCGCTGACGATCACCCCATAATAAATCGGTCTGAAGGATTTCAGGGACGAAACGATATAAATATAGTTACCCTTCGCGCGCGAACGTCCAGCCTGTTCGGTGAGCTACTTCAGGTGCGTTTTATACATCAGGAACCTTCCGAGGGAGCCCGACGTTGCGGCATAAGCTACTGCTCGTGTGCAGCAAGCCTTTCAAAGAGATCCGTTCCTTGGAAATGGATTTATTGCCGTGGAATTCAGTTTCAGGCGCAGCGTCCGTAAGCGAAGTAGCGGTACGGTATCTAATGATTGGTTGATTTCTATAGAGTTTAACGTCCCAAAAACACGATCTGATTATGAGAGACGCCGTAGCGGAGGGCCCCATAAATTTCAGCCGCCTAAAGTGATTTAAAGTGCACTGACATCGCACACTACACGGGCCTCAACATTTCGCCTTCATCGAAATGCAGCCGCCGCGACCGGGATTTAATCCCGTGACCTTCGGAACAGCAGCACCGTTGTGGGGCCGGTACGGTCCCTACGCCGCCGAATGCCCCGAATCGTTCATTTGCGATTTCTCTCATGTTTCCTGTGAACAGATGAACTGCCAACATGCCATGTTAAGTGAGAACACAACACTGCCCGCATACACTGCCTAACGAAAGCAGGCATAGCGTACGTGTGTGAATCATACCTCCCGCTTCACAACTTGTTGAATGCGTCGAAAAGTCAACAACAATATTTCTACCGCTTAATTTGAGCATCAGGAACACCATGGGGAGAAAGAAATCGTCGTGAGCAAAGTGCGCGGGGCAGGCCAGAATAAGTTATGTCAATTTCTTGCCGATGTGCGAGTTTCATATCTGCGTCTTATGTCGTGTAGCGCGTCGTCTGCTTCTCCTGGGAAACGATGCGTTCCGGCCTTTCCACCGTGATGACACACATTTAAAGCACACGGCAGTAGCGTTTTTTACTTCTCTCATTCCCAGGTTGGTGCACGGCTGCATGTCGACGATTAAAGAATTATACAGGTGTTTCCTTAGCGGGCGGTAATGCGATAATGTGTTGTCTTTATTGGCCTCGAGATCGACATGTAGGTGGCAGCACCGTCACCGCGTGAGTGCGGATAGGCGTTCGCCGGCGCGCATTGGAATGTGCACAGCAGCGCTCCGTTGTGAGCGGTTTGAGGCAGTTGTTAGCTAAATAAAAGCATTAATTGCAGTCAAACGGTAATAACTTGCGTCCTTCAATCTCACGTCAGTGCAGGAAGCACGCAAAGCGTTTTTATTGCACGTTAAGGAAGCGCGATATGCTGTTAAACGGGGCACTGACATCCCCCAGCCTCACTGTTTGACTTCCTCGCAATGATGCAAACCTAAGTCACCGCTTTATCCCTAGATCAAGCCTCAGAAGATCCCTTAATTGTAATAAAAATCCCTAGATCGTAATGTTTATGTCATTAATGTCGCTAATTCACATTTAAGGACGTCTACACATAATTCTCCCTTTGGCCCGTTTGTTCTCAACCTTTTATTTATATTTCCTATGGCACATAGTTAATATACTTCCTATGGAATAATCGTACATAATAGGAGAGCCGAAAGAGATCTGTGCTCTGTTCCTACGTGGCAGTTTATTTCTGATTGGCTGCATTTCAAATCAACGTTGCATGATCTGCAATAGAAATGCAAAGGCCTTTTCTTACGGCTAGGTAGCCACTCTCAACTTTGGATAAGCTTCCCATACCGGGCCCTGTATTACTGGCTGATAGCTACCCTCCTTACCTTTACCAGCATCCCATTTTTCCAAGTACTTTGGTCACATACTTTCACTCGTTCTACTCGGTTCACCTTGTCCAAATTCTCTTGATCCAGAACTTGCCATCTGACATGGGTCCAGAAGGCAGCATTTGAGCGAACTGCACGAGGACCGGCGCAGTTAATTGGTCAAAATGTTACAATCTACGAACAAGTCCAGCTTACAGCTCTTCTTCAGTAAAGGAACCCGGCGAGCGCGAAATAGGCGCGTTTCTTTTTTCGCGCACGACAACGCAAGAAGGCTCTCTGTTCCTCAGAGACATCATAGCTCACGGCGCTCAAGGTATAAACGCGCGCACCTGCCCGACTATCACGAAGAGAATGTTTCGTTTTTCGTCCCAATAGGCCCCAAGAGCTTCTCGCGTTATCGCTACCATGTCTCGCTAAGTGAAACATAAAAACCAGCAAAAATTGGCAGTATTTTGATTTAACTTGTTGAAAAATTATTTTATATAGTTAGACCGCCTCCCAAAAATCCCCAGATTTCACAACAGAGACGCCGAATCCCTGAGAAACATGGAAATACCTTAATCTAGCGATAAATCCCTATAGTGTTGGCATCACTGCTTGCACGGCGGTTGTATCCGTCTATTCTTCTTTTTTTTTTCGCCTCACTTAAGTTCCGTCTACAATGCTGGCGTTGCTGTTACGCGACTCAGAGTTCAGTATTGTGTTCTCGCTCATTTTTCACTATTGGTTACAACAACAGAAAAAGACTGTTACAGCGCATCGAGTTGAAGCAGCAGCGTGTGTACTCCGCTGTATCACTTACACACACACTTGCGCTTGAATGCCTTGCACGTCATGTTTAGTGAAGCGCAAGGGAGTTAACTGGCCCAGTCAGTCAAGCTACGTGACTGTATAAGCCGCTTGAGCATTATCACGATATTTGACACGCACATATATTAAGTAAACGTTTTAATACTCAAATGCCATTGTTTTCTTCGCATGACTATCGCGTGACCGTGACAAGAAAAGGTTTATTTTTTATGCACTTAAAAAAAGATGTATTCTTCAAGCGAAAAACGTCTGCTATTTTCCGTCATGCTTACAATACACATTGCGACACGATATCGCTGCAGTACTGCATTTACCCGTTGATGTTTCCGGCTTATTCATAAGGACGCTAAGTGCACTTTGCCGTATACTTGAGATGCACAGCAGTAGCCAGACTGAAATAGCTGTGCCGAACCGCAGGTGTGACGATGACATAGCGCGCTCACGACACCGGCGCCCAGTGATTTTAAGAAAGAGCAAAGACTGCAGCACAAAGCCAAACCATATTAAAGCTAATACTTTGCTACTTGAATATAAATACATGAAAGAATTCAACACGCACCGGCTGAGGGAGCAAACATATCGGAGGATATGCGCGACGTGCGCGCTCATGTAAAAGCGCAGTGGCTAGCAGACAACGCAGAGAGCTATTCACGCTTGGGAGCTTCATCCACTCGCCGCTAGACGCCGACTGTGTTCGATCTCGAGGCCAGTAGGGTGGCCCTTGATTGCCTCTTTCCAGGTAAGCCCGAGAGGCGGCGAGGATTCAGATGGAATCGCGAACACCTTGAAGCCAAATTTTAAATACCGTTGTACAATCTTGTTTGGCTGACAGCCATAGCCAAATAAGTTATAATAGCCTTCCCGGCTGATTGGTGCCATTTCCTGGCTATGTTCAGAGAGTGTTCCAGGGACCAGTTAAGAAAACAGATAGTTAATTCAGGTATAGTGAAGGCATCTGAAGGCATTTGACACTTCGCAACTATGTGTACGCACTATGGAACTATCAATATGGCGAACCAAACCCACAATTTCATGCAACAGGTGGACAGCGCCGCCGTCAAAACGAAATAGAACGCTGCTACATGTCAGTCATACCGGCATCGCGGTTACTCGTAGCCGCTGAGAAAAGTGATTTATTTACGTGTATAACTAACATTTTGCGGAGTACTATAACGATGTCGTACCGTGTTTTCGCGTTACGACACTCTAGGGGTTTATGCCTATCCATAATTCTCAAGGGGTGAGGGGTGTCACCCGTGGTGTTTTCAGTACGCAAACGGGAAGGCGGATGTGGGGGTGGGGCGAGAGGGTTGCGCACGGAGTTACTGGTTGGCGGAAAAACATTTGTTATTTTCATGGAGGGTGTTAGGGGGGTGTTGGCGTGGTGTTGTATAAATCCTTGCGACATCGCTCAGCAGACTCTTCATTGTCGCGGATACGTTTCTTTAACGCCTATAGCTGCAAGTAGGCGCGAACGTTTCGAGCCAGCGCAGTATAATCAATGGGAAGTGAAACAGTCAGAAACTTTGGCAGAAAGGTCATTCCCCACTCTAGCTCTGCAAGCTCAGCCCACTAAACCATGTCCACTTCTGGGTACTTGTCGAGTCGCCAGGCAGGCAACAAATCGTTTCAGGGTAGCCAATGCTATTAGTTTTTTAAGAAATGAAGAAAAGGAATTTGCGGTATACAGAAAGGGTATTTGACTGAACTCTTCACAAAAATGTTTCCGGTTCCCACTCGTGTTTGCATTTGCATTTACGCAAGCTTGACGCAAGGCAAAAATGGAATAGAAGCATGACGGATAAATGCACGCTTTTGCACCCACGGCACCAACTACGGCATGCAAAGACAACTGTACATAGTAGCAGACTTCTTAAACCATCACCCTACTTTCTTACGCTGTAGTACAAGAAACGATGCGCACAAAATGCATGACATGTTTTTATCTTAGTTTATTTATTTGTTTTTTTTTTCGCTGTTGTGTCTATATGTCGCGTTTTCTTTTAAACACCAACATTTTTTACTCATCCGTTTATACATATGCACCACACTTGCATAAGGCGAATAAATATTGCATATTTACTTACAGATATATCGTAGCCAGCAGTCATAGTGTTTATATAGCGTATTTGTATTGTGCACATATTTTTGTTTTCAAATTTACACCACTGCCTTTGCTGTTTGAGTCATGTGTGCCTGGAAAGGATTGTGCATTGTGATGCAAAGTTCGTGCTCTATTAGCTCTTAGACTGGGGCGCAGAACATCAGACCAGGAAAGAGTGAAGTCATTTTTAAAAATAACAAGAACTCTTATGAAGAAAGAATGAATGTAGAAGAAAAGAGATAAGTCAATAGAAGTTTCAGAAGCGTTAAGTCCAAGATGATCGTAGTGCTAGTTACGGCGGTTAAGGAATTAAAGGTCTGTTCAACGTTCGAAGGGAAAAGAACTCACTATGTCAAGCATTCTCTGTCAGGCACTCTGTCACTCTGTCAGGTATTAGTGCCTTTTTGTGAACCTCCTTGGCAGGACAAATGTACTTTTTGCCTTTGTCTGAAATGAATATTCCAAAAGGATGCCTGTGTGCACTGTGCAAATGGTAGAATTACCAACGGTTGAAGCCTTGCTCTATGATTTGTGCTAACTACCTCTTCTTTATTGCAGCTTGGTAATGTGGCGCCAGCCGAAACGACCACAGTTCATATGCGGGCAGCTTTGGCCGCGACTGTGGCCTGTTTGGCTTTGGTGCTGGTGGTCGCTGCTCTAGTGGCGTACATTCAGTCGAAGCTTCATCCATGGCACCAGGAGCGGGACGATGGCATGTGCCGAAAAGCCCAGTGCCGCGACTATGCCCAACTCTTCTTGGTGAACATCAACTGGACGGTGAATCCGTGTGACGACTTCGAAGCGTACGTCTGCTCCAAGTGGAAGCTATCGGCGGATCCATATGCGTACGGCTCGGCCCTAGCCACGTACGCTATACAAGAATGGTTCAACGTCTTCGTTGCACTGATTGTCGGAGGATCTCAGCGTTTTGCAGCAGCGAAAAAGGCACAAGCATTGCTCAACCTCTGCCTTACCCACAGAAGTGCAAACGGGTCTTCGGAGGCGTTGTTGAGACAGTTCATGCTCGAGAGAAAGATACCGTGGCCGGATGATCCGCTACCCAATGCCAGTGCACTCGGCGTCCTCTTCGACCTTTCATACAACTGGCAAATCAACGTGTGGTTTCGAATGGCATTGCAGAGGGCACCTGGAAGGCCACTTACCTTGGTAATCTCGACGAGCAACTTTGTTCCGCTGTGGAGTGCCTATAAGGAAGTGTCAGTTAAATCGGAAGGAATTGTTTCCTATTGGAACAGGTTCCATGACACATTCGCGGCGCACCAGCCCCGGCGCAGCGAGGAAGAAATTCACAGAATAGAGAATGTCGAGCAGGAGGTGTTTGCCGAGCTTCAGCAAGTTATAGGCAAAGAAGCAGCTGAGCCTGGTGAGTTCTTGCTAAAGGATATAGCCAATATAACGACTAATCTGTCCCAACAACGATGGATAGAAGAATTGAACGCGAACGCAGCAGTGAAGGGTGGGTATGGCCCCTCAGATCGCATCGTCACGAGCCGCGTGGCACTCTTGGAGGCCATGAATAAGCTATTCTCCAAGTTCGACAGGCGTTCCTTGCTGCTGCACATTTCTTGGTTTTTCATACAAGCCTTTGCTCCGCTCGTAGACCGCAACCTCCTGCCGATAAACCCGGAAGGTGATTCTTGGCCCACCATAATGAGGCGTCGCCGGCTGTGCTCCACGAGGGTTGAGATGTCGTTCAAGGTACTTGTGAGGTCACTAGTAGTTCTCGCGATCTTTACGGCCAAATCTAGAAAGGCGATAAGCGGCTATCTTGGCCTCGTGACACAATTGGCGTGCGACAAAGTGTCCGCCCTCCCCTGGTTCGCCGACGAATCGTTCGCGCGTGCCGCATCGTCAAAGCTACAGAGAACCACAGCTGTCCTCTGGCCATCCGAACATTTGCTTACCGACGAGGGCCTGAGCGCCATTTACACAAATTATTCGTCCAATGAAGTCTCCATGGTTGAACATTGGGTGAATTCCATGAAGGCCGAGCGCGCACTGCGGGACCAGCCGAAATATGCCGAGGTTCAGGATTACCCACTCAGCTTCGTGCAGCCGTTGTTCGATTACGACTATGTCATGAATAGAATACTCATATCAGCAGCAGCCTTGCGCCTGCCGGCGTACTCGGGACAGGGTACAAAATCAATGCTTTATGGCGGGCTGGGTTTCGCTTACGCTTTACAGCTTGTGAAGGCTTTAGACCACGGAGGTCTCAGAGTAGACGCCAACGGAAATGTCCTTGCCGACTCATGGGCTCCGATGGAGTGGAACGAAGCAGTCGCAAACAGGTCGACGTTGTGCTACGGATCATCTTCAGGCAAGGGTCCCTTTCCGGAAGTTCCAGCGCTGGAACTGGCGCACGCCGCTTACGAGATGGCTCCCGGTGATACGCCTAATCCCGGCCGCGTGACCATGGCGTTTAACGAGGACCAAGTGTTCTTTATTACTGTCTGTCTCAGTCTCTGCAACCTGTCGCCAACCTTCGGATCGCTGAAGGGCAACTGCAACAAGGCCGTCGCCAACTTCGAGAAATTCGCCCAAGCCTTCAAATGTGCTCCCCAGGATGCGATGAACCCCGAGACAAGGTGCTCCTTCTTCAATTAGCCGTTGGTGCTCACTCACCAAGTGCGACTTTTACAAGTGTTTTTGCAGGGTCTTCGTGTGCTCCGTCAGAACGACCGCTTCTATGTTACTCCTTCCTGCCGGTCTGCTTTCTTTTAAGCAACTAACGCCATGGGACACAATAAACGGATGCACTACTCGTGATAAAATTGCAAGTCATTTAAGATCCTTGAACTTTATATGTGGCGTGAATTGTAAAGATTTTTTTGTAGCAGTGCCATGACCGTGATGTGTCTCTTGATCCACAGCATCACTGTGAGTCACAGAAGTACATTCCACTAATAAAGTTACATTGAAAATATTAATACAAGGACTTGATAATTAGAATTTTAATTTTAGTTTGGGGGTAGTTTTTATGTGGAAGAGCTGTAGGGCGTGAGAATTTATGGTATTTCTACTGTTTGGGAATTTAGAAATTTAAGCGAGTTTAGCAAAGTATCTGGGCCCGTATTCACAAAAACAACTCACGATAAAACTTTGTAAGATGTAATTTCAGCCAGTCCTGATGTTGGATATATCATTAAGGAAGCCGGCCAGCCAATGGCCAAAAAACACTTACGAAAGAGAAGTTTTGTGAATTCGGCCCCTCATGTTCTGCATAGGTAACAGCGGTTATAATACTGAATATGCGGAATGGTTCGAGTTATCAGCTGCGTCCTGCGATAAACCGTCAGCGATTTTAGCTCACTAAAACGGGCTCCTTTTAAACGAGTGACAGTTTCGCCATAAGGGCGAAGCATTGAATGCGATAGCAATGCATGATATAATATACGAAGTAAGAGTAGCAGCTTTAGGGGCAATGTGAATTGTAGTGAACATGGACAAGCATGCAGGCGTGCTTAGGCGTGGCCAGACCGCCAGACTCGCACGAGGAGAATGAATGACCACGGCATGCCGCTCGCAAAGGAGTAGGTATACTGATGAGAAATGACACCTGCAGGCAGGCCGTCAAAGGTTATTTACCTTCCATTTACGGTCAGTATTGCGTGCGTACCACGCTGTGAAAATTGAGCAGACGAGAAAGCGTTCACCTTAAGGCACGGGGGAAAATAACGTACGTACGTGAAGGTATAGAACGCGAGCAGCGGCCTCGGCTCGCTGTTGACTTCGCATGGCCGCGCTGCGGGCCACAGTAGGCCACACTGCACGCTAATGCGGACGCGCAGCCTGAGGAACATTTGCGAGCAGTTGCTGCTGGTGCGGGCTCGAATGTGCTTTGAATGACAGTGTTGCAATGATTACGTGCGAAGCAAAGCGCGCCTTATTTCAGTGCGAGTAGCAGTCAGCTGGATCTCTTGGGCAGGCGTTTTGATGAGACGCGGTGGCACGGTGGCTTAAGAGCCGTATCACGGTGACAGCCGCCTCCTCGCTCCGCACAGCCGGTGACTGCATGACTGCATCGCCAACAAAGGAGAGAGAGGGCGAGATGAACTGGACAGGGAGGCAGATACTTCCACTTCACCTCGCCCCCTCTCTCGTTTGTTGGCGATCTTGTTTTGGTTTCTTCTGGCACGCGCTCCATACCGCGCGGTCGAGAATTTGCGCCGTCGAGAAACAATTTACTGAGATCAGTGTGGCATCAAGCGAGCGCGTTCCTTCCAGCGCTGGCAGACGCATTCTCAAAGCGCTATGTGGCGAGGGCATTTCCGGCTGTGGTGATGCGCCAAAACGCCGAAGCGACCACGACGAAGCGTCTCATTGGAGTGGAACGCGCATTGGTGTGGCAGCGTGTGGCCGCTTTTTGAAAGCCTTTCTGCACGTGCTCGCGTAGCGCGTGAAAAATGAAATGAGTAATAAAAGGTACGAGCCGTCTGCCAAGACAGACGAGGGAAGATATCGGAGCTGAGAAGACGCGCGGCCCTGGTCGAGCGTCAACGCCCGGAGGCCAACATTGTCGGAGGGACCCAGTCGAGCGCCAACACCAGAGGGACCTCGAGAACGGCACATCTCATACTCCGGACGCCCAGCAGACGTCTGGGAGTGTTCATCGCTCCTTCGTCCACCACCTGCCTCGTCATTCCCAAGAACCTTCGACGGACGCTGTGTCGACACCGTCGGCGAGCCGGAACGCGTGAGCCTTCTGAGCGTTTGAACGCTTTTTTGAAGTCTTGCTGTACAGACGCTATGCATATACTGTAGATATTGTCAAGTTTTGTGCTTTGTGCGTGCTCCTGTTTAACTGCGTTTTTGCCTCTGGGTTCCTATGCTGAAATATATGTCCGTGTGCTGTGCCAGTTTGCGTCTGCCTCTTCCTTGCTGCCCTCGGAGGCGTCTCTGACTCGTCTCCTTGAGCCTGCTCCCCGAGCCTTTATTTCGTAACACCGGCGTAATCTGCGTATTTTTCTGAGACATTTCGATCTATGTGGCATTGCCGGCGTAAGCTGCGTGCTTTTTCTGAGAGATATCGGTCTATATGGCATTGCCGGCGTAAGCTGCGTGCTTTTTTCTTAGACATTTCGACCTATATATACATACTTACATGTACGGAACATGACGGCAACGGCGAAAGCCCCGTTGAAGTGTCCATATAACTGCTATCGAAATAAAATGTTGGCAGAGATGCGTAAGACTGACTACATGTTAGAATGCGAACGCATCTGTGGACCGCTGCGGTGGTGCAGTGGTTTAGTGCTCGGTTGCTGACTCGAAAGACTCGGGTTCGCAGCGGCGTAACTTTATAGGACGGCGTCCATCGCAAATATTTTTTCGCGCCCTTCATGATGGCAGTAATACTGTTATTCTTACTGCTGTTATCTATGTGCCAAAAAAATCCACGCATATCCACGGAGTGAATGACAATGAGTGGGCGAAGCTCCGGATGTTCATCGTAGATCGTGCCGAGTTCCGGATTAATTTAGCTAACGCGCACGCTACGAATCCTTATGGTTCAACTACGCACAAGTGAAATCTCCCACCGGCACTTCCTTGCAAGTCGAGATCCAGTGCCTATATATATATATATATATATATATATATATATATATATATATATATATATATATATATGGGTGGCCGGTGAACGGTTTTCCAGCGTGAGCAGTCGGTATTTTTCAATCAAGAAACTCGCTAGAAGACGCTGCCTGCGCCAACGTTGTCTCTCGCGGGTGAGGGCGCGTTCTCCTTCTTTGCGAGCTGGTAGAGCGTTCATCGAAGAAAGAGCGTTTCCATAGTCAACGCGCGCCTTTCGCTCTCTCTGTCTGTCTCTCTCTCTCTCACACAAGACAGCAGATGGAAGAGTGAGAGAGCTCGCGCGCCGGGAGGCACGCGCCGAGGGCGAGCGCGAGCGTGGCTACGACGCGACAACGAAACAGCGAGCGCCGCAGCGCCATCTATTGATCAATTCACGTACTAGATAAGCAGCACCGCAGCGCCATCTCGTGATCATTCTGAGATCATTCAAGAGCGAGCGCATTCAAAAGAGAGCACGAGACCTAGCGGTCTCGTGCGCCATGCGCTCCCATACTAGGGTGGCTAGAATGGGAAGGTGTGAGCAACGGCGGCGCAAACGTGACCCCAAAGCGCACCGATGCCGCAAGGGGCGCTGTAGGCATGAGCGCGGGGAACGGAGCAGACGACGCACTGCGACGCGCTCCTCGCACACTAAAAGCTACTTCCAGTTTAGAACCGTAAATGTGTGTGTGTGTGTGTGTGTTCTTTTTTTCGTTAGCGAGTGTACCAACGTAGTCTGACCGCACAGTTTTGTTCTTCGGTGATGTCCATTAAAGCACTTGCACTCAACAGAATCAGTGGTGCACATACTAGGGAAAACTGCATATATGCAATTTATTTGATGAAGCCTCTCACTAAGACTTTTCACAGCATAGCACTTCTCAAAGCAGCTTAAATGTAGCTTTCTTGGGAAAACATTCAGCTGAAAAATGTTGTACACATGTGTCATTTGTTAAGTCGGTCCACTTAATGATGCTCTCGTCTTTGATCATGTCCCCATAGTGTTCTCGTAGTTATTTACTAAAAGGAGGCTTTTTTTTAGGGTGCCGGTTCCAATGTTAAATTTTATCGTAAATCTCCCACTCACTCTTCCCAGAGCGGTAAATATACTCCTGGCGGTGTTTTCTATATTTGGACGTTTATATTTAATATTAACTTTTCTACTTTTTATGCGGTACCTGTTACACCTTTTGCGGCTCAGGAACGGCATTTACTTGTCCTGTATAAGAGTACGCCATCTTGCCTTCTAATTAAGTACTGATTTTATATCGTGCGGAAAAGGCGCATGCCTCAAATGCCACATTAGCCACTTCAGCAGTTCTTGACAGTGGGCACACAGCCGTACCTTTTGTAACGACGAGGCATGTCATTTCGTACTGATACAAGCAGTTTACTATGACTGCAAACAGTGAAACAATAAATGTGGTTTTGACGTCGTTCATTCACAAATGGGAAAAAAAAGGAAAACTGTCGGGAACATTGGTCTATAATACGCAAGGTTTCAGTGTTCGCTCGGTCGACAACGCCCGAGATGGCCACATATAAAACGAACTTCGAGACCTTTGCGCGCATTTTTTCTACAAATAATATATCTCGCTCTCACTGTCCCTATCATTTAATACCTATTGCCCTCTCGCTCCATCTTCTGTCAGCTATGACATCAGTTACTGCTGTCTCCAGTATATATTTCCTCGAATGAGCAACCGCTGCAACAAATTGCCAAGTTCTCCTGCAACACCTTGCCAGCCTTTGGCAAACGCTTGATTGATTGATTGATTGATTTCTGGCGTTTTACGTCCCGAAACCACGCTATAATTATGGGAGACGTCGAAGTAGAGGGCCATTTCAAGCACCTGGGGTTTTTTAACCTGCACTGACATTTCATAGTATACGGGCCTCAACGTTTCACCTCCATCGAAATGCAGCCGCCGCAGCCGGGATTCGATCCCGCGACCCTCGGATCAAACGCTTCTTTGCAGGCACGGAAGAGAAGCTTTTTCCGGTGTTTTTCTGTGTCGCAACCAGGCAAGGAGCACCAACGTTCAGCAACTCCGCCATATGTTGGCAAATTCTGTAATGGCGGCATTTTTGGGACAATAAGGGAGCCCGTAGCTGCCCTATGTGCCACTGAGAGATGCCGAGATGGCGGAATATGGCGATGTCTAGGAGAGCACCCCAGCTTTCATCGCCACAGGTGGCGGCATCAACGGTGAATGGTGGGGACAAAGCGATGCGCGAAACACATAAAAGACTATATACAATGTCGCAAGCTATAAACAATTTCGCATTCATTGTTTTGTTTTGCTTATCAACATGCCAGCCATGCCTCGCTTACTAGCCTCGCTATGTTATTCGCTTTCTTTCATTTGCTCCGAAATGCCAGTGCCCTTGTCTTTGTACAGGCCGGTCCCCACTAGCGTCAAAAACGCGCGCGGGGAGCGCTTACGCGGCATGCGCACGTCAGCCAGTCCTCACTCGCGTTTGCGACAAGCGGCTACGAGGCAACCAAGAACGGCCTAACGTGCCCACTTGTCCTGTTCCATTCGAAAGGTCACGCGAAAACGTGAGCTCTGATCAGACGATTTTGTCTTTCGTCGACCATGTATGTCTCTCTGGCGCCACGGGAGGTCGCGCTATGAGAAAGCTGCTATTGCGAAGAGCGAAGATGCTTCTTGCTCGGCGTCTTCGTACGGGCAGGCTTAACGAAAACTCTATATACGGTCTGGACGTGCCCTCTGAGATTTTACGACGGCCATATCGCTTTCCAATCTCAGAGGCTGTGCATTATGGTTCTGCACTTGACAGACAGGTCAAGGGGTGCGCTACGCACCCGCCGCACATAAAGGCCCTGAATATGCCATCGCTTAGCGCGGCCGAAGCTGAATTTGCACAGCGCGCTGGGGCGTTGCCATCGAGGCCGTCAGCCCAAGCACATCGGCAAGCGAACGCTGGGCTCTCGCGTCGTGTGCTACTTGCTTGCGGGGATGGGTGTTACCGGTACAAGCGCTTTGCTTACTTCATTGTTCTACAGGCCACTTTTATGACGCTGTGTATTTAATATATTGCACAAAAACTAATAACTGCTTCGTAACCGTGAATCTGTCCCATGCCATGTTGCCGACACCACGCACATAAACACACGTCGAGCACGTGCTCACTGATAATGTACTGCATATTTTTACACTTTCAGAAAAAGAAACACGCCACTTGCTTCTAAATACATTCTACTGTCGTATTTACCGGCACTTTCCTAATAATTTCTCTCAACCCCCCCCGCCCCCCCCCCCCCACGGGGTCGCTTACAACCGCAGCGCCCTCTTTCGTTTAGCTGAACGTACGACAACAGCCAAGTGCCTTCTCAACTAACTTCATTTTCAATCTACGAAGCAAACGAGAGACACGGCCGGTCTGGACGCGCGCGCTCGCTCTCTCTTTTACGGCCTGAGCAGCTGCCACGACTACAATGGATCTGTTTCTATACAGGACGACGGCGCGTTCCGCGCGACGGCGTCGCGAGCCAACCCCACAAAGCGCGTTGCTCTGCATGCCCTGCGTATGTTAAACCAGCTGTTCCCGGCCACTTTCCCGTGCTAATTATTTTTTCGGCATGTAGAAAGTGGTGGAAGCAGTACAGGTGCGTGTGGGGACAGTCTGGCTTTCTAGGTACTCATGCACTCGGCAAAAGAAGAGGCACACTCAGTGGTACTAGCAACAAGAATGGGTTGATTGGTTGGTCAAACTTGACCATCTTAATTTGATGGAGGCGAAAATGCTTGGGGCTTGTGCACTTGGATTTAGGTGCACCCTAAAGATTACCAGGTGGTCGAAATTCCCGGAGCCTTCCACCACGGCGTCCTTCATAAACATAACGCAGTTTTCGGATGATAGACGGCATGCTGATGCAGATGTCCCGAAGTGCGTCCTTCTGCTTAGTTTCTTCAATGAAACGGATTTGCTCAGCCTTGCGGCGAACCGCTCAATTGTGTGATTGTCAAAATGTTTCCCGGAACCATCAAATGAGATTGTGACGTTCTTCGAGAAGGCAGTGAAATATCTTTACCGAAAGAAAATCCTCGAGACACTGCAATTTACTGTTTAGTCATATCTTGAAGATTCACCGCTTCTGGACTGTCCGGAAGGTGTGGACAAGAGTCACGCCAGAGTGTCGGCGCACAACATCTCTGAAAACTTTCTCCGGATTCTTCTTGTGAACTACACAAAAAAGTTAACAGATCATAATGACAAGCCTTCTGGCTATATTCACAAGCCCACGCGGAAACATTTCCGGCTGTGAACGATGTGACTACTTTAAACTAGCTGTAAGCATCACGACAGTGTTTTACCAGCAGTGCTTTTTTTTCTTTTTCAGTTCTTCTTGTGCATTATATTATTTTAGTACCAAGGACAACATTCTGTATGATGCTGAACGGTTCCGGTGAAAGTTTTTTTATTTTTCTTCGCCTGCGGCGTACGTTATTGCATAAAAAGATCTTTCTCATCTCTTCACTTGCACGCTGAAGACCGCGTCTGGACACGTGAGAGCTTGGGAATTTATATGCATGCAGGGACTCAGCGTGGTGTGGTGCGAGTTTATTATTATTATTATTATTACTATTATTATTATGTTCCTTCTGCTGTGATTGCGACTCACGGCTACTGGTGGGGAGTGTGACTTTCCCCTTTTCGAGGTATTTATTTTAATAATAAAGCAAGAATTGCGACAGCTTGAATAAAAATGACCATATTTTATCATTTTCAAGTACATTAATGGTTGGCATAAGTGCATTTGACGTAAACATTTTGGAAACCAATTTCTTTTAAAAAAGAATGTTTCGTGTCATTTGTTCTGACGGTCGGTGACGAATAATGCGGCCGAGCCTTCTGAGCGCGACGCGCATCGGTAAGTGCTCTCACGAGCAGCAGAAGCGGGTGAATCGGTGGCTTGTGCCTCTCCCTCGGAAAAGCGGAAAGCACCAGAGTTGCCATATATATGCTTGCTACCGTATTCTCATCGCATTGGTACCATGCATAGCATATAGAGGAGCTTCAGAAAGTGACACGGCAAGTCTGTGGCAGAGCATTCCCAGCGCGCGCTAGCCTCCGCAACGGCCGGGAGCTGGTTGGCTCGGAGCGCCCCCGCCAAGTTGCGGCGATAGGTAGCAACAGCCCCCCGTGCACAGGCCGTAAAAGAGAGAGCGAGCGCGCGCGTCCAGACCGGCTGTGCGAGAGAAGAGGTGTCTCCACACTGACACGACAAATGGCGCTACTTTAGCTATTTTTCAGGGACTTTAGCTGCTCTAGCCGCACACCTCCGTGGCTCGCTTCCGATTGGTGCTTGTTTCTGAACTCTAGATTTGGACGGAATCACGACTGGTCAGGGAATAACATGAAGACCACACAGCACCGACCAAAGTAAAAGTAAGTACTTTGGTCAGTACATTTACTTTGGTCGGTGCTGTGTTCTTCATCGTGCTTGTTTCGCGGCTGTAGCAAAAAATGGATCTCGACCCATTCGAGCATCTGCCACGCTTTTCTGCCGCTTTTCAGGAATCTTTCCGCTCGCGACAGCAGCGCTCGCCGCGCGCGTTTTTGCCGCTAGTGGGGACCGCTTTGCGTGCGCATGACGTGCTGTATGGCTTTCATTTGTCTACGTCACGTCGTTTTAGCTATGCGTGGTGTCAAGACAAACGAAGAAATGTCGCAACAAACAAAAAAGGAAAAGATACGACAGTCTTCTTTTGTTCAACAATTAATCAGCACGAGAACAGTGTATATTCACTGTTCACAAGGGCGTTGTATCATTGCTGGATGCAACGCACGTTTTCGGAACACAAAATAAGAGCAAAAGTTGGGGGACCCTTAAGGTTCGCCTTAATATTTCAGCGCCATAGCGATGCCTGGCCCCATTCTCATCGCACTTTCTTTCGCTTGCCGTGCTGTTCAGTCACCTAGGCGCGTTATTGTCATGACACCACACTTGTTATCGTATGTCTTTACTCCTGGAGTTGAGACTGTGAATTACTGCAATGTAATGGGCAAAGTGCAAAGTGGCGATGCGTCGTTAAAACCCGCCGATGAAGAAGGCACTGCAGTTCGCCTGGCGCTTGTACACAGCACAGAATCCATCGCAGATGTGTCAACATGGCGTGAACGAACGTCTACACGCTCGCGAGCACAGGCGACTATGCCCTTATGCCAAAGTGCGAGCGTCCCACTGCGTGCTCCATGCATGCGGGGTGGCGGAACACGGCGCTGTTAGTGCCCCTGTATATGCTCCATGGGTGGGTCGAAATTTATGGAGCCCGTCCACTACGGTGTTCCTCTTTTTTCCTATCCCTTTCAGTTCCCTTTCCCCCCACCCCCACGGACGCTTAGCCGTGATCCCGACATGGGCTGCAGAAATTAGCATCCTTTCCTTAACCGAACAACAATAATCGTCATCATGAACAACTAGGCGCCGTGGGCCCTTTGCGCCATTTCACGGGGACTATCAAGCCTCTGCCACGCTGAAACACCTCCGAGGCGCACCTCGGACATGGGCGCACCACCAACGGGAAATGTTTTATATAAATGGCTGGCCGTTAGCAGCCGTAACAGCGTTTTTGCGGCCTAGCCGAGTGCAGAGCGCTTCGGAGCCAGGGGTCCCACGTTCGATTCCCACTCGCTCCGAAGGTTTCTTTTTCTTGCCTTGCATCTACCTCGAATTTTCGCTCAAGTACAACGGTGATTTTCCGCTCATAACCAACGACGCCGACCCCGGAACTTCTGCGAAACGAGCTCTTCAACGCTATCGCGTTAAAGGAATTCGCCTAGTCATGCTGCCTGTGCGTCTGAATAAAGCTGATATGGGAGTGCCTACCGTCAAAAAGGACAGCCTAGCAGACGACGGTCGAAGCCGATTGCGCTGCATCGGCGGGTGCACAGCCTCGATCCGTTTCCAAGTTGGCTTCGTCATGCGCCGCTGACGCACAAAACCGTCGCCGCTCGTGCTCTCCCGTTAAAAAAAATGTTGCAGTGGCTTAGCTCGGCTATGCCAGGATATACGTAGCGTTAGCAAAGGTTCAGCTGATTTCACAGTATATTCAGTCGATCGGCGAGCCTTGACGTCATCGACGGCGTTTTGTTGTTGCTGCAGGGGTGGTCGGGCTCGTCGCTCAGCCTCCTGGCGACGCCGCTTTGCTAGACGTTCGTCCCTTTGCTCCAGTGTCTCCGCAGCACGTTTAGCCTTCTTCTGTTCATTCCTCCTACGCTCAACCGCTAATTGCCAGGCAACTACTTCGGGATCCGATGAGTCAAGCTTCTCCGCTCTTCTGCGCTGTTGAGCAGCACTTGCGCTCTCCTTCTCCATGGCATACCACACTGGCAAACGCCAGTCAGAAGCGCAGCGGCTCCAGCGCAGTGTCAGACGGCGACTGCACAGCGAGCGCGCGCCGGCGCCAGTGCGTCTACCACGGCTACGACGTCACTCCTCTGGAATGCGCAGACCGGCGGCGGCGGAGTGCGCGAGAGGTGCCGGCTCCGGTGGCTCCGGTGCGCAAGGTGTGTGACATCACTGATCCTTGCGCATGCGCAGCACGGCTCTTGATGTGCCGCGCGAAACGGGCTTGACTAGGCAAGTGTAGCTAACGCTACAAAATTAAGGCCGAACCACACGTACGCTTCTAAGACGCGTGCGATGCGCGTGCGCTTACTTGCGCGCGCTCATTCGCGTAACTGCGCATGCGCACACGGCTAAGGCGCATCTGGGCGCGTCTAGGCGCGGAGAACAAGCCCGGCTTGATATCGGCGCTCGATTTCACGCGTCCCACACGCGTTTGCAGTCCTGTACATACGCAACTACTCTGTGGCTTTACTCCTGCACCACTTCGGCCGAGGTATAGTAGCCAGTTCAGATTGTTTGTTCTTTCCTTTTCATGCTTAATTAGGAAATGTCTATGCATTACAATTACCATTGTACTCATATATTCATTTTCGAGACATTTAGGCACACTAAAGCGCTTAATGGTCTCGGGTGCCTCCCGTCGCTGCGGGCGTGGTTGCACTCCGTCGTGCGGGACCTATCGTGCACCTTGCTACAGCGTGCACGACGCCATCGAATGCGCGCTAGTGTTCGTCTAGCGGTGCTTCGTGGTGTGGAGTGGCGTTGTGAGTCACCACCTCTGCCACGGAATTGTAGCGAGCCTACATCGCGTAGCGTGAAGCTCTATCAGTAGATCGGCACGAAGCGATACCTGCTACGCCGACGTCTGCATAGCCGGCGTGAGCAGGCCTGAGTGCGTGCTGGCGCACGCGACGTGCGGTTGCAAGCCACTATTCCGCGCCAGGCGCGGCTGAGTTTCACGCGTCGGCGCGTGCGTGGATGCGTACAGAAGCGTACGTGTGGTTTGGCCTTTAGGCGTATGTATACGCGCACATGGATTTCTTCAGTTCGGTTTGCCGGCGGCGTCGCAATTTTGCCAGGCTATATGTGATACCGCGTTAAAGAGCTATATCGAAGGTGACGTGAGAAGCAATCGATTACTCTAGGGTAGTTGTGCGATTACGTTTTTGAAGGCGTGATTGCAATTGTAATCGGAAGTTTCATTCAGTAGCGTGTACAAGTCTGACTATGTATGCGACGCGTGCAGTTCATTTTAGTTTTGTAAGAAAACATTTTCTGCTTCGTAAGATAGGTGCGGTGTTACTGTGGATAACACATTTTGTCTCGGTGCCTATCTGCTAGATGCCTGAGGTCAAAGTGTTAGTGAAGCAAGTTATTATTTGCTTTACTAACAGCGGGAAGGAAACGCATCAAGCTGCTGTAGGGTGAAAAGCAAAGTGCTGTGGCGAGGCGTCGGCTGTGGACCTTCATGGAACCGCGCCGCCATTTCGCCGCTGTCGAGGAAATAGCGACGTCGGCGGTAAGGGCGTGGACGAAGTTTGGCAACTGAATTTAGTCTAGTAACGTTGGGTGGAGGGACGTGTCAGTGATGAGCTGAACATGCGAAGCGCTAAATAGAACCCATAATACTGCTATGTAGATAGGAGCGGAATCTGGCGGCTAATCGAAAAGGACCATCTAGAGAGCGACAAGAAAAAAATTGACAGCATATCCACGGAGTGAATGATGACGAGTGGGCGAAGCTCCGGAAGTTCATCGTAGATCGTGCCGAGTTCCGGACTAATTTAGTTAACGCGCACGCTACGAATCCTTATGGTTCAACTACGCACAAGTGAAATCTCCCACCGGCACTTCATTGCAAGTCAAGATCCAGTGCCTATATATATATATATATATATATATATATATATATATATATATATATATGGGTGGCCGGTGAACGGTTCTCCAGCGCGAGCAGTCGGTATATATATATATATATATATATGGGTGGCCGGTGAACGGTTCTCCAGCGCGAGCAGTCGGTATTTTTCAATTAAGAAACTCGCTAGAAGACGCTTCCTGCGTCAAGCTTGTCTCTCGCGGGTGAGGGCGCGTTCTCCTTCTTTGCGAGCTGGTAGCGCGTTCATCGAAGAAAGAGCGTTTCCATAGTCAACGCGCACCTTTCGCTCTCTCTGTCTCTCTCTCTCTCACAAGACAGCAGATGGAAGAGTGAGAGAGCTCGCGCGCCGGGAGGCACGCGCCGAGGGCGCGCCTCCCACACGTAGCATCATTCATTTCTTTGAAGGTAACGCGCTACTAGGAACAACGGACGGAGAGACCCAAACCTTAAGGAGCTTCGCCCCTAAAATTTCTTCCACCTGCCTGTGAATTCCCTATCGCTATTATAGCACGGACATGAAAATGACTTTAATGATCAATCATCAAGGGATTGGAACTCGCCTATAAAAGATAGAGAGAGAGAGAGAGAGAGAGAGCTTTCTTTTCAGATAGGCAAAGAGGGTGGGCCTGGCTGCTCTGTCATGCTGCTTTACACTGGGGAAAGGGGCCACCTGCCTGTGAATTCCCTATCGCTATTATAGCACGGACATGAAAATGACTTTAATGATCAATCATCAAGGGATTGGAACTCGCCTATAAAAGATAGAGAGAGAGAGAGAGAGAGAGAGAGAGAGCTTTCTTTTCAGATAGGCAAAGAGGGTCGGCCTGGCTGCTCTGTCATGCTGCTTTACACTGGGGAAAGGGGATCGGGATGAGAGTGATGAGGTTCACAAGGGTTGTCTCGGGCTTGTTGGATTTTCAGCGCGAATACGCAAGGACAAACGCACAGGGCACAAGATGTAGATGTTGACCAAATTGAACGGCGCACACCAACTCTGGGAAATTGGCCAAGAGCCAGGTAGTTGGAAGAATGAAAGACCCGGCAAACGCTCAGTAACGGGCAAGTTAAAGTAAGCTAAAGAAATTGGAGATTGTTAAGGTGATTAGAAAAAAATGAAGGAAGCAGGTATAATTTTTGGAGCAACGAATGATCTGAAACATTGCGTAATTATGGTTTGAAAATTAAGCAAAATAAATAAAGCAAAAATAACAAAGAAAGAGCGTCTATAACCAAAATCTTTTCACACCTTTTCATATACTCCTGCAAAGTATTGCCAATACTTCAATCACTGTGCCTCAGGGTCAATGCTCCCAAGAAAAGCTAAGATGGAACGCTTAAGTCTACTTTTATGTGGCGCAATACATTATATATGGTCATTTTATGCAGATGTCGCGCAAAAGACACGGTGCAGTGTGTCGTCTTCTTACTTGTCCTTGTGTCATCACGATGAAACTCCGTTCTGAAAAGTGATGAACTCAGCATTGTTTCTGACTAGGTGGTGGTTACCTTTCCAGGTTCTTTTTGCCCATTTTTGTTAATGGGCTCAATAAACGCCAAACACATAATTTCAGTATCGCTCTATCTGTGTCCTGCGGTGATCACGCTGTAAAATTCTTAGCAAACAGCAGAGGTTATATTAATTATGGCGCTGAGCACCTAGCGCCGTTACATTTATTTTTCAGCACCTCCGATTCACCTCCAGATGGGAGTCCTTACGAAAATTAAAAAAGGTAGAACTGAGAAAAATGAATATCACAAGAACATCAATATCAGAATTGAATGAAGTAGGCTTATATCAGATGGAAGTTAAATGGAAAAGAGACTCATTTAGCAGTAAGAGGAATCAATGAAAATTAATTAAATGGAGGTAGGGGAGCAATGCACTGCGTATACAGTATGGGCAACACATAAGAAAGGAAAGAAAGCAAATACATATATAAATAAACAAATGAGTTGTGACCCATACCCCCATTGGGTATGGTGATATGGACCAGTCCGTCTAAAGCTTGGAAGTCTACTTAGTCTGCATCGGTCAGCCTAAAGGGCACCAAACGCTAGAGGCTAGCGCCATTCAAGAGAACTAAATGGAGCTTAAGATGGCCTTGGAAGTTCTTAAAAGAGTTTTTTTGTCTAAATAGTTAAGACAAGGGAAAAAAATAAGGGGATTGCGCGAGATCTCTTCTAGATGCTTCTTATTCTTCCTTTTTTTCTTTTTCTTTTTTTCGATTTTCTCCTATCCTTCTCCTACCGCGTGGTTCATGGCCGATCCCCCATCGTGGGTTGCGCCAAACTTCCAGGTAAAAACAAAACAAAACAAAACGACTATCGACATCTTCAGTTCACATGGAATGCGAAAAAATGCCTTTCACATCAGTGCGAAGTGACTAGCATGTCAGATGTAGAATGACAAGTCTACGTTTTTATATTAAATATGATTTTTCATTAACTAACCCCTGTTTGGTGTGTAATGAACGAGAAACGATTGATCACTTTCTTCTCTCTTGCCGCCGGTTTTCTTCGCTCCGGCGAATGTATTTAAATTCACTATTTGATAAACTGCGATTACCTTTAACAACATCAAATCTTTTATCTTTTGGTGCCTCTCAGAATGGTACAAGCCTAAATGCTGTTTTTTCAGCTTTACATAAATTTATCGAAGCCACTCTGGAAGGTTACGCTGCTAGCGCTGTCGACCACAGGGTTTTTTTCCAAATATTTCTATTATTAAATCTGAATACTTTTTTTTTTGGGGGGGGGGGGGTGAGAACTTTTTTCGTCCTTTTAATTTTCCGTTAGATTTAGACTTCGCTTTATAATTTTTTCTCCGTTCAATATATCATTACCTCCAGTGGGACCAATCCCCCTCGTGCGTATGTGCAAATTAAAGAGGCCCTAACAACTGTGGCTCGCGGTTTTGGGAGCATGAAAGACGACGACGCAACCAGAGTCACGCTCCACGCGCTCTTTTCGCGAGCGAGGAGTAGAACACTGGCATTTACGTGGTCCATGCCACGGAGATCGGTCGGCGAAGTTTCTTCTCCTGCCACGTCTTCTTCTTGGGACCCTCAGCGACTGGCCCGTGGGCCTGGGTGAAGGAGACGCGGCTCCATTTCACCGGTGACTGCTCGCGCCTAACTGTGTGAGTGCGTTTCACTACATACTTCTCGCTGCTAAGAATTTGTCACCTAGATCTGTAGGGCGATTTAGAGACGGGTTGCCTTGCAAGCCTGCTCAGCAGCAGCAGCAGCTCATTCTAGGCCTAGCTAGCGTTCTTGTTGCGTGATACGTGGTACAAAGGCATCCGAATGGGAATGATTCTGTTGAAGGCTCGCGCTTTAATTATTCTTGCTTTCCAATATTGATTACTTGCGAATACCGTGCGAATATTGTCCTTTGGGAGATGTTTGGGAGATGTTTTACCTTGAAAGGATTGGAACACTGGCCGGAGACTTGTCTATCTGTCCGCTTTGTCTGTCCTTATTTTTTCTTGTGTTCATGCAGTTCTGTACGTATACGGCTTACTGTTTGGAATTCTTGAATGGCGATATGTGCTGCCGTATTTTTGCGAAAATTTCCGAGCCACATCGCCACACAAGCCTGCCGATCAGCGTAGTGCATTAGTATATAGATAGCGCTTTATTTCCTAGTTGGGTGGATCGAAGTTGTAGCAAAAAATCCTACGAATGTGCAGAGGATACAGCGCAGTGACAGCGTAAGCTAGAGTTTACTGCGTGCTCTTCTTCCTCGGTATTTTTCCGTTCGTGATTCTCCTCCGCACTCTTCATCCTTTTGCATTGTATTCTTTTTATGCTTTTTTTCCTTGGTTGTCGTGGCCTTCCTGTCCTCTTCGTCATGATCTTAATTGTCGATTTCTTCTTTTTGTTCGAAGCATAGTCTTTTCTTCTGTCTCTGCTAATTCTTCAACACCTCTTTTTTTAACAGTTGTTGTCGTCTGCTTCCTGTTTTTCTTCGTTGTCGTCGTCTTTCTCTCCTTCTTCGTCGTGTTCTTATTTGTTGGCTTCTTCTTATTCGTCATCGGCATTCCTTCTCTTCTACTTCTTCGGCGTCTTCTTTCTCTTTTTCATAGTGTTTTCCTTTTCTTCTTTGTCGTTGCCTGCTTCCTCTTTGTCTTAGTTGTCATCGCCTTCGTTTATTTCTTCGTCGTCAATTTATTCGTCGAATTCTCTTTTGTTCGGCGTGTTATTATTCGTCGTCGTCCTTTCTTCTTCCTCTTTTACTCAACCTTATTCTTCCTCTTTTAACATACTCGTGTGTCTCCTTTATATAGTTGTCGTCTGCTTCCTTCTTCCTTTTCGGTGCCGTCGCCTTCCTTTTCTTTCGTCGCCTTCTCATACACATTCTTTCTTTTTTTCGTCTTCTAATTCATCGTCATCTTATCTTCATTCGCTACAGCTTCCTCGGTGTCCTCTTCTTTCTCACAGTGGTCGTCGTCATCGTCGTCTTACTCTACTTCTTCGTCATCTGCTTTCTTTTCTTCGGCGTGATCTTATTCGTCGTTGTCTTTTCTTCTGCCTCTTCTTCGGTGTCTTCTTACTTTAGATAGTAGTCGTCGTCTGCTTCCTGTTTTTCTTTTTGTGTGTTGTCGTTGCCTCTCTTCTTCCTCTTCTTCGTCGAATTTTTTTTCTTTGACGTCTTTTTATTTGCCGTGGTCTTTTCTTCTGTCTCTCCTAATTCTTCAGCGCCTTCTTTTTTTATAGTTGTCGTCGTCGTCTGCTTCCTGTTTTTCTTCGTTGTCGTCATCTTTCTCTGCTTTCTTGTCGTCTTCTTATTTTTTGGCTTCTTCCTTTTCTTAGTCATCTTCTTATTCGTTGTAGTCGTTTCTTCTGTCTCTCCTAATTCTTCCGTGCCTTCTTTTTTTAATAGTTGTCATCTGCTTCCTGCTTTTCTTCGTTGTCGTCGTCTTTGTCTCCTTCTTCGTCGTGTTCTTATTTGTTGGCTTCTTCTTATTCGTCATCGGCATTCCTTCTCTTCTACTTCTTCGGCGTCTTCTTTCTCTTTTTCATAGTGTTTTCCTTTTCTTCTTTGTCGTTGCCTGCTTCCTCTTTGTCTTAGTTGTCATCGCCTTCGTTTATTTCTTCGTCGTCAATTTATTCGTCGAATTCTCTTTTGTTCGGCGTGTTATTATTCGTCGTCGTCCTTTCTTCTTCCTCTTTTACTCAACCTTATTCTTCCTCTTTTAACATACTCGTGTGTCTCCTTTATATAGTTGTCGTCTGCTTCCTTCTTCCTTTTCGGTGCCGTCGCCTTCCTTTTCTTTCGTCGCCTTCTCATACACATTCTTTCTTTTTTTCGTCTTCTAATTCATCGTCATCTTATCTTCATTCGCTACAGCTTCCTCGGTGTCCTCTTCTTTCTCACAGTGGTCGTCGTCATCGTCGTCTTACTCTACTTCTTCGTCATCTGCTTTCTTTTCTTCGGCGTGATCTTATTCGTCGTTGTCTTTTCTTCTGCCTCTTCTTCGGTGTCTTCTTACTTTAGATAGTAGTCGTCGTCTGCTTCCTGTTTTTCTTTTTGTGTGTTGTCGTTGCCTCTCTTCTTCCTCTTCTTCGTCGAATTTTTTTTCTTTGACGTCTTTTTATTTGCCGTGGTCTTTTCTTCTGTCTCTCCTAATTCTTCAGCGCCTTCTTTTTTTATAGTTGTCGTCGTCGTCTGCTTCCTGTTTTTCTTCGTTGTCGTCATCTTTCTCTGCTTTCTTGTCGTCTTCTTATTTTTTGGCTTCTTCCTTTTCTTAGTCATCTTCTTATTCGTTGTAGTCGTTTCTTCTGTCTCTCCTAATTCTTCCGTGCCTTCTTTTTTTAATAGTTGTCATCTGCTTCCTGCTTTTCTTCGTTGTCGTCGTCTTTGTCTCCTTTTTCGTCGTCTTCTTATTTGTTGGCTTCTTCCTTTTCTTAGTCGTCTTTTTGTTCGTCGTCGTCCTTTCTTTTTCCTCCTCTACTTTGTTTGGCGCCTTCTGCATCTCTGCCATGGTCGTCGGCTTCTTACTCTCATCAGGGACAGGTTCCTTCTCTACTTCCTCGTCGTCAGCCTGTTCCTCTTCCTCGTCCTCCGCTTTCACTTTGTTATCGTGCTTGTCTGCTCCCTCCTCTTTATTTTTCTTCATCCTTCTCCAACTTCTTACTTTTACTCGTCTATGTAACCACAGCCGGCGGGTGACAAAACATGTCCTGGAGCACCACTCCTACCATAGCAGAGCCGCGGATGTGTACGCAGAGCCCAACGAGGCGGCGAGATTCAGGCACGTGCGGCACCTTTACTATTGTGCTGGGTTCAAATCTGCGCAATCATGCAGTTTTTCCTTTTCCTCATTCGAGCGATAGCGGTTATGGACACCGGCGGCGGTAGCAGACACCTCCCTCACCAAAATCGGCTTCTGTAACGAGCATACAACAGTTTGCACTGTAAGAAAATCTTGACACTCTGACTATTAAAATGAATCAGCGTACACCCATTCGCCTTAAGCGTGTAAAAAGGTAGTTCGTGCTAGCCACTCGCCTAAATTTTTTCGTCAGATATCTTTGATGTTCAATTTTATGAAATACCGAGTAATAGGGGCAATCCACCATACGATTACGAGGACGTCATCGTGGGGACTAGGATCAGATTGTACATTTTTTAGCGTGCGCCCAAACATAAGTAAGCGGATGTTTCTTTGCATTTCACCCACAGAATTAAAAAAAAGAAGGAAACGTGTGTCGAACAATCGAAGCTCGAAGAGAAGGATTCGGCGCCGTCTTGACAGTTAGGACATCTTACCAAGTCGGCAGTAGGTTAGAGTCAGTGTCAGTGTTTTATACACTTCCATCTTGCCTACGCCAATGTGTGGTCGACCCCGTCTTCACCCATCTGTCTCTGCCTGAGGGAGCACGTTTTGTTCACGTAGAGAGCCCCCCTGTCTCTGTATATTCGGTGTACTATATATATATATATATATATATATATATATATATATATATATACACATGATTCTCGGTGTGTTTCTAGTGATGGCGTCCTGTGTATCCTGTATAGTTAACACTGAACTTAATCATACTCGGCCACCGTGGCCTATGACGTTCCGAGCAGTGTGAGCACGCATGTGCGCTTGTCCCTTCGAAAGTAAGGGTGCGCACCCTTCTGGTGTGAAATTCCCGTGTTTGCGTGACTCGCATTCGTTCTACATTTTCAGACCTCGCAAAGCGTCCTTTAAGTGGGCTCTTGAAAGTTGTTATGTGGGGTTTAACGTCCCAAAACCAGCTCTGATTATGAGACGCCGTAGTGGAGGGCTCCGGAAATTTTGACCACCTGGGGTTCTTCAGCGTGCACTGATATCGCACAGCACACGGGCCTCAACTTGTCGCCTCCATCGAAATGCAGCCGCCGCTGCCGGGATTCGATCCCGCGACCCTCGGGTCAGCAGCCGAGTACCGTAGCCACTAGACCACCATGGCGGGGCTGCTCTTGAAAGAGATCCAAATATTATTGAAATGCGTTCAACAGAGAATTTGCGCTCTGGCTTCACACAAAAGGTGGAACTAGCCTGATCTGCTTTGAACAAATTACAGCACAAGAAACACCCACTGTGTGGCTTGAATTTTCTGTGTTCTTAAAGATATGATCATACATTTTGTTTATGTTTTGGCTCAAAACGAACCCATAAAGCATTACTGAGCATGTTCCCGCGACCACGAAATCAGCCAGTGTTAGTTCTGCCTCATGCAACGCATTCAGGCCTACTATAGTGACGGAACTTGTTGAAAGTAGAGCTGGTCTGTGTCAAACCAAAGTGCAAATTCCCCTCCCGCGCAGTGCGATATTTCTCTCACATGCTCACGGGAGCTTCCAGGACTTATCGCAGCGTTTAATATGTTGAATAAGTGTTGCATGGCTCCGTGCTTCAGTGTACCGATGTTCTTGCTTTTTTTGGTTACGTGATCACCTACAGAGTTGGCTTCGAGGGAAGCATATTTAGAGTAACCTTGAGAATTGTACTTGACATTCAGTACTTCGATATTCACTCCATATATAGTCTTCAGTTACATCACTTGTATGCTTCAGACTTCGTGACAAATAATAACGACTGTGCCAAAGCGGCTGTTACGTAAGGAGCGCCAGTGTTATAATCTGCGACAAGGTCGAGCAAGTCGGTCATTGCGTGCTAAAGACATCCTTTCTTTTTTTCCCTTTGTTGGCAGTCCGCCTTCAGAAGAAACGCAGCTTGTTGGGGGATTGAATCGTCTATCGTGCTGTTTCCAACGGATGCTTACACCGTAACCCGAAAGCAATGCCCCGCAAGCCGCCCAAGGCGGGTGACTGGCCGGCCGGTGTGCCGCGCTTGCGTAGGCCGCCCCTGCTGCCCACGCCCGACTTGCCGAAGACACCGCAGTGCGAGAAATCGGAGGACAGCAAGGAACTGCCGTTGCGCATTATGTGCCTGGATTCCGGCCGCGGTCCGCCAACTGCGCCTCAGCTGCGCCGACTGCTGGGCCTTCCCAGCGCCGTGGACCGAGTGGTGGCCGCAGATCCCTGTGAGATCGCTGTGTACGAGAACCCGGCCACCCAGGTGCACGTCACTCTGCAGCTGGAGCGGCCACCGAAGGAGTCCTTCATGCATATTGTCGTGAAGTGGTGAGTGCGGTCGAAATTCACCTATACGTGTCTGTGTGTCGACGATGAGCCTGAACGCTGTACTTCTTGCAACTAAGGTGGTTGGAATAAGTGCTTGCTGCGATTTTCCCGTCCTGTAACCGCGATATGATTAGGGGACACTACGTAGCAGAGGGCTCCGGGAATGTAGAGAATCTGGGGTTCTTTAGCATGCTCCGTCAATGTACAGCACCGTTTCCGCCTGCATCGAAAATGCGAGCGACGAAAGTGAATCTCAATGGGTCACTTGCACTGGGAAATTCGAGAAGGATTGTTGGCCGTAGAATTTGTAACATTGTAGTTTTTTCCTTGATATTAAATAAGCGATATAAACTAGACGTTGACAAGGACACCGCAATCGTTGCAGCGTTAATGGTAGTTCTGCAGACGGAGTCAAATTATGTCAGCTGTTACGACAGCGAGGATACAATTTCAGGATTAAGGCTTTTAACATTTGTCTTTAGACGGCTGAGATTTTTTTCGCAACAAAATATATAGTTACTTGATAAGAATTACGAATAAATGAGTGTGGTGAATGCGAAACACTTGGTTGTGGTTCAGAAAAAAAATTAATATGATTTGCGAACTTTTGATTTTGTGGGGTTTAACGTCCGAAAACCAGTTCTGATTATGAGAGACGCCGTAGTGGAGGGCTCCGGAAATTTCGACCACCTGGGGTTCTTTAACGTGCACTGATTTTCGAACTGCATGGTTTGGTGCTGTAAACATTTTTTATTTGCTACACGTTGCGCAGCGCTATCGACTTAACCGTGCTTAGCGTGAAACACTGCAGAGAGCACAGCTTAAAGGCCAGCTCCGGCGATTTCTAAAGGTCAGTGGATCACAGTAAATTTTGTTGGGTGCGTTCCTTGGTGCAATCCTGTCATTAATGCGAGATTGCAGGCTCGTGAGATGCGCATATTGCTTATAAATCAATTTTTACTGATTACCTTAAACCACCCGCCTGGTTTCCAGCAATTATTGGCCGCAATGTATGCATGGACATCTGCGGCAAAGCGACAAAAGCGCACCGGTACCGTACCATGGCCTTCGAGATCTGCGCGCGCCCGCTAACCTTCGCGACTTTACCGTCAGGGGAAGGGCGCGTTGCGCTGTCGCGCCACGGTCTCTCGATAAAAAAACAAAAAAAAAGCGTATGTGGTGGGGCTTACAAAGCCTACGACGTCGCCCGAAGCCGGTGTGACAAGCCTAGTTCTGCACGCCACTGCTACGCCGATGGTTTCACACGTTTCGCGCTAGCGGCGCGCTGGGCGTTTACATTTTATTGAGCCGAAACTCTACTGTTTTTCAAAATATGATATATATGCTGCCTCGAGCCTCTCCCACGAGCCCGAACGGCGCGCTTTTGGAGTTGGTTTCGAGCCACGCGATCACCGAACTGGCAAGTTCTTTATGGTTTGCTTGATTACTTGCTTTGTTTGATGCGCTTGTTTGCTCTTGAAAGAATAACCCGTTAAAAGACATTCTTACAAATAACTGCATATTACTTACACGCATCGCAAAACAATTTTATGATGTACTGTCTCGGTTCCAGCTTCTTAGAAAAATGAGGTATAGGTCTACAACGGATCTCTATACAAATACGGTGCTGTGAAGAAAAGCTAGTAGGGAGGGAACAGGGTAACTGCAATGGTTGATAAAACGAAAGGTCGAGGAAGACTATGTAAATTCATTTCTATATTTGAAACGCGTACAGCCATGAAAAAAAAAACTCCTCGTTGACCCGAAGTCGTAGCACCTTCTGTGATAGAGGATTGTAGGCCGGTTTTAACCGCTCTCTATACACTTGCATTCAGCTTTCTAGCCCAGTTCACCAGTAGCGGCCGCAACAATTTGCTCAGAAACACCTTACAAAGCTCCTCATGTTTTGACTGCATCTTCTGAAGCGCATCGTGCTGGCGTTCCATTTTCACTTTGAGCCGGCGCTGCTTTGTCCTTTTTGGATTATCGGATCAGTGCTTCAGATGCTTTGTCAAAGTGAAAACACCTGGGCAGGCAATTTGCGCTGGAGTCCCCAACAGGCTTTCGTTGCTAGTCGTCGTCAGTACGGGCAGGTGCATTTATGCCCGTTCCCTGCTCGTTCCGTTGCATAAAAAAAAGATGGTCACCGCTCCGGCGTCAGCTTTGCGCAGAGGCGGTGTCGTACCCTATGAAGTTCAAACTGAGGGGCGACTATTGCTAGTTGAAACTCCGGCGTCGCCCCACTATATATATATATATATATATATATATATATATATATATATATATATATATATATATATATATATATATATATATAGTGGGGGAGTTGCTGGGTTATGAAGCGGTGATAACAACGCCGTTTTATTAAGACTTGAGGCTATGAAGAGCGGTTCGGACCAAGGCACCGATCGAACTCTAGATCACAACCAAGAGCAGATAATGATGAAGAAACCCTATCGGTGATTATATACACACGAAGTAGACGAAGGTAATCAACGCCTAGAAGATATATATATATATATATATATTATTGCACGTGTACCCTGGGTAGGTCGGGAAAGCAGTCGGGCCAGCCATTAGAAGCAATATCTTGGGCTTCCTGGTACAGTCTCGGTCAATGATGTCATGTACGTGACCACGCGAGCGACCTGTCACTTAGCTCCCACGCGCTTCCTTTTCCGACGCCAGTTATTCGCCGTTGAGAAATGTTTTTAGCCATGCTTTACGGTACTCGCGGTACCAAACCGGGAGTCTTGCGTTTGTGTCGCGCAGCGGCACGCAACAGTTGCGCGTTGGCATAGCGCCGCGCACAGCCGAAATTCGAGGAAGCACGGGCACAGCACGACGAGGACCTCGACATGTTTGTACTGCCAATTTTGCACCCACAGGGCGGCAAGCGACGCACAACTGAAAACTCGTTCCGTACTGATTCGCGGCGTGGTACGCACGGTGAGAGCCGGGAGAGTTGTCCCCAGAGTTACTGTATGTGCTCCCTACAGGAGCATATGCAGTACTACAGTTGCTGTATGTTCCCCAAGGGAACATATACGGTAACTCCCGCACAACACAGCAGCACTTTTGTTCGGCACGCGATGTAGCAGGCGCCACGTCGTGCGTTTCCAATCGAACGGTCGTGGTCGCACCATGCGGCCACTGCCGAGTTCAGGTTCGCGCTTGTTGGCTAATTAAAAACTGTGCTCGTGTTTCCTGAGCATTTCTACTACTAGGAATGTGACAGGAGCGCCTCAGCAACGTAGAAGCGCCCTTACTTTGACATACGCGAAAAATCGTCTGACTTGGCCTTTAAGAGACGTGACTGCATGTGCAAGTGAATTAGAACTTTCATTTTCTAATTCTTCCTTTAATTAACTTTTGTTTGCAATTATGCACAGTGCCGAACACGTGGGCGGAACATCTCTAAGCTTAGTCGGAGGTGGAAGAATTTGACCCAGTGGTATCTCGTGAACAGAAATGCTCACAAGATTAAATTCCAACTAGTAGGGATGCTTGGCATGTCATTGGAGAAACGGGGGAGCCAATGGCGCGCGCGCGCACGCACGCACGCACGCACGCACGCACGCACGCACACACACACACACACACACACACACACACACACACACACACACACACACACACACACACACACACACACACACACACACACACACACACACACACACACACTATGCTGGCCGTATGATTAGTGAGCTGTGTCGCCAATACGGCCCGCATCGTCATTTGCTGATGTTCTTTTACGACCCTATTTATCGCATGACATTAGCGTCGATGCGTCCCTTGAGGCTGAGTTCACCGACTTCTGTTAAGTGCCTTTTGCCATTGGCCACCCGGCTTTGCTGATGTATATCCAGCACCACTATTTCCTCAATATCCTGTTACGAACACGTTTTGGCGTGAGGTGTCTTTGTGAATACGAAGTCTGGTGCCGTATCAGTAGCGCAAAGATCTAAAACGAGCGCTACAGTTCAGGATCCGTATTAAAAAATACATACGATGAAAATGTTCGTAAGTGAATATTTCAGCCAGTTGTAAAGCTGGACATATCATTAACGGAGCCGGTTGACGAATGCGAAACGACACTTACGAAAGAGAAGTTTTGTGAATTCGGCCCCAGTATACCCAGTATTACTGGGGCGAGATTGGAGATCGTTGTTTGTGAACGAGGGTGGTTTTGTTCGCTTTTCACCCCATGTGATTGGCCGCGGTAGTGCTTACCTCGTAAGCAGCGGGGCGCGGTCACGTTTTTGCGTAACCATGCTTTCTGTGCACCTTGACTTGACGCGTTTAGGCTCAGGAAAAACCAAATTCTTCATTTTGATAGAGCAGTCTTATTCATTTGCAGACAAATTTCGTTTTGTACTATACTGCCTAACAGAAGGCAACAAAACGTGCTCGTCAATTTTTGGGATGTTCACCGCTGGCCTAGTATTTCGTCTCGCCCTCCCGTTCTCGCATATTTTAAGGGTAACCCTGTCATAGAACAGTTCCCACTTAAACAAAGGAGAGTGCCGAATCCCGGAAGCCCGCGGCACATTCATTCGCGCCAAATCCACTGCGCGCACAATGAGCGCACAACCCAACTTCGTAACGTTGCAGCGAGAGGACGCGCTGTGTTCCCTAACGAAGGTCTCCGATCTGCGCCGCTGACCTTCGAAAGACTGGTCAGTAGGTGCGAAGCGTAGAAACCTACGAGAAGGTTTTTGACGCACTGTGCAGAAGCTCCAGCATTGAATGCAGGGTGTGCAGTACTCGGAGGTTGAAAAGCAAAAAATGTAATGTTAAGTACTGTGCGTACTTTTGTTTCTACCATCTTCCGATCGTGTCGCATGCGCGCAAACATTCACTCACGAGAGCCAACGTTATCTTAAGTGACCAGAACGCGTGCTCACGAAAACATCTTACGCAAAAAGTGTTCGTACCAGAATATTTTAACCACTCCTGAGGCTGGACTTATTATATAGCTAAGTCGGATAACAAAAGACAATGGCAAAAAATCCCTTACAAAATAGGTGCTTTGGGAATTCGGCCCCCAGATTCGTAGCGCCATGGTGTGGTTAAATTGAGCAATTGCGCAATTTAGTTAGTGTAATCCGACATCACGCGTTTCATTCCGTAGGAGCTCTATGCGTATACTACACGCCCACATGCAAAGGAACATGGCTGAAACCCATATTCATTGTTGCATAAATCGTCGTTATGTTGATTGATTGATTTGTGGGGTTTAACGTCCCAAAATCAGCTATGATTATGAGAAACGCCGTAGTGGAGGTCTCCGGAAATTTCGACCACCTGGGGTTCTTTAACGTGCACTCACAACGCACAGCACACGCGCCTCAACATTTCGCCTCCATCGAAGTCGCGGATCAGCAGCCGAGTGCCATAACCACCAGACCACCGTGGCGGGACAATCCTCGTTATGTTCAACGAGCACTACTGGAACTGCTAAGAAAGCTGTTATATCGGAATCCAGTGGGGCCTTGGTCGCCTCGTGTGTGTACCCTTTTCTGACTTCTCTCATTTGCACGTTGTTCCCTTCTGGGGTGCTTATGCTGTTTGCGAGGTATAATTGGCAGTCAGAAGCGGCCGTAAGCCGAAATATGCATCTAAATGCTGATAGGCGGGCGCAGGGTTCTCCTTCCGCGGGAGGGGGGCGAAGGTTTACCACAACGCCGCCGACGTAGTTGTCCGCCGCCGCCGCCGCCGGTGTCCGTAACCACTATCGCGCAAACTTCAAAGAAAGATAACCAGGACTGAGGAGGATTCGAACACACGTCCCTCTGCGTGGTAGTCGAGCATTCCACCACTGAGCTACGCATGTGGCTGCGCAAGCATGGCTAAAAGGCCTAAACATGTATAAAGCCTGCCGAGGAATCGTATTAAATGTAATGTTACGTGGCAGAATAATAATACGCCACTACGGGTCTCGGAAAGTGGGTTGCATAACGAGTGCGAGCCGTCATTTCAAAGAGTACAGGGGTGCACACTTTGTAGCTCCGCACCCATGACAGAGGCATCATCAACATCATCATTATGAAACAATCTTCTTCAACTTTTCCGTCACCATTATTACGAAGCGCTGCCTCGTGAAGCAGTTTTGTCGTATCGTGCCATGCGTCACGCGACAGGCGACGTGCGCTGCCCCGACAGCAACCTGACTTGGCTCTTCGATATACCTGGTGGCCAGATCGTTTAGCCAGATCCCCAAACGCAGGGCGCGCAGGCCCGTTTTTTTCTTTTTGTACGTACATACACAAGTAAATGCTGCTAGCTTACCTTAATCTGCTTTTTTTAACTGCAGGTGTGACTCAGACATAATGCAGCAAGTCCTTGGCGGTGGCGTGGATGGCAAGTTCGATCCACCTGAGTGGTGGCTCGCCTCGGAGGAGCTTGAAGAAAGGTGCAATCCGTACGACGCAGTGGTTGCCATGGAGCACAAAGACATACCCGTGGAAGCATTCGCGCTAGGCTGCCTTCTGGGCTACAGCACTTTCGTCGCGCACTTCGACAGCGCGCGCACTACTCCCCCCGGTGTGGAGGCCCCGCCTACCAAGAAACCGGCTAAATGCTTGTTGACAAAGTTCGGCAAATGGAGGAAAGCGGAGGCGAACTCAAGACACGGAAATATATTGTTGGAAGGAGCATCGGAGATGACTTGCCGAAAAGCGTCCTGTAAAGCAAAGAGGTTATCTTCGCGAAGAGCGTCGGAGGTCGCGGAAGAAACTTCTACACAGCCTTTTCCAGAAGAAGCACCTGCAAGCCCGACTTCGAATGACGAGGAAGGGGACTCGTCAGCCTCCCTGGCGCAGTCCACAGAGGAGGAAGCCGCCAAGGAGTTGCCTGAGCGCACAGCTCCCGCATCTCAAAAGCGCCCCATGGCCTCTACTCCGGGTGAGTGTTTGGCGACCACGGAGGCCAGCTCTGCGCCCCCAACTCCATCCCCGACCGCTGCACCATTGAATGTCCCCACGTCTCAACCGAGGGGGACCGAGGCGAATGGCCAGCGGGCGCCATCCAAATGGCAGGGCTGGCGAACACCGGTGGTGACTCCGATTCCAGAGCCACCGCGGCAGCCATTTCGGCCAGGCCCGAAGCCTGCCATTATCCAGATTCCGACACCGAAGAAAGAGCCGAAGGGCGAGTGGGCCGCACTGTTGACGCCTGATGAGAATTCAGAAGATTCCGGCTCACAGACCTTATCGAAGCCCCTGGCCCCGTTAACGGGAACAGCCCGTCATCCTCGCTCCTTGCCATCGGCTCCTAGCAACGGTTCTTCAGCGGATGGCTCGCTTGCTACTCGCAATATTTCGACGGGGCCACCAAGCAAAAATTCTTGCTCGGATTCTCCTACGTTGGCCTCATCTCCAACGAGCACCAAGTCACCATTGTCGGCATCTGTTAGTCCGGTTGAAACTTTCAAGGTAGGCGAAACTTACGACAACACATAAATTGCTAGGAAGGAAGAGTATGTTTACATGTAGCCTGGCTCTCTGCACATGTACGTAGGGCTGTCTATATGCCCGACAGAGTGCTTGTGTACACTGTTGAAGTTGCGGTAAATACCAGATGCAATGTACAGTGGAGTCTGTGTGATCTTGAAATTTCCATTATGTTAACAGAGTCGTCATGAATGAAAGCGAATTACAGTTGACCTACGTGTTCTTTTACCAGAACAGTAATGTATAATTCTTTTTTTACCGAGAAGATAGTGTATTTTTTGCCTTTATGGCACATATGTACCTTTAATCTTTATGTGCTTACAATACAGGTAACACAAAGCAACGTTCACTTCGAGCACTGTACCAGTACTTTGAATCTCTACTTTGTGGAGAGGCGAGTCTCTACTTACACCCTGCACCGGCTAGTTGTTCGGTATGCCACCATATGCCGCATTGTGCTGTGCAAGACGTCGTCGAATGCTACCACGGCATACCTGCACCTGTTGCACCCGCCGCTGCTGCACAAGTTGTGCGCCGGAAACAGCGCCACGAGCCACTGTCACCGTGAGGGCGACTACATACCCCAGGTCAGTGGGGGGGAAGTGGGGGGTTGTACGCAGATTTTCGCAGAGTAAATGGGTTATTTTGACGGGGAAAGCGTTCGATTCTGTTGTTCGCAAGCCGTTTTTAAGAGAACGACCCCGTCAAATAGGAAATACCGGGTATAAGAAACCCCGCCATGGCTGTCTAGTGGCTACGGCACTCGGCTGCTGATCGGAAGGTAACGGGGTCAAATCCCGGCCGCGGCTGCTGAGTTTTGATAGAAGCGAAATGTTGAGGCTCAATGTAGTGTGCGATGTCAGCGCACGTCAATGAACCCCAGATATCGAAATTTCCGGAGCTCCTCATTACGGCGTTTCTCTTAATTGCATCGTGGTTTTCGGGCGTAAAACTCCAGAAATTATTACCGGGGATAAAACACTGGTAGGAAATTCTACGATATTTGCAAAATGGCTTGCGTATTTTGTAATAGTTGGTCGCACGAAGTTGATTGTTATTGGCCGTGAGCGTGTACGAAGGACATTGAGTTCAGTAATGCGCGAGCTACGCTAACATCTGTGGACGGTGCAAGAAAAAGTACAGTGGTCGCTGTTGTGGTGGCACTTCAAGATCGGAGGGGAAATATTCGCGCAACTCACAAGCTTAGTCATAATGTGCGCAGTTTCGATCTCTGATACGTTTGCTTAGCAAACGTATCAGGTAAGAACAGGTAAGAGATAGACGAGCGCTCGTCTGTTTGTTACCTATCTCCTTTTTTCCTGCTTCGATCTTTGCGGCTGAAAATGTTAAGCAAGCTTAGTCGGCAACTCGCCCAAAAACCAATTCTTACACAGTATCCTAGCGCACAAATGGTGCACAACAATGTCTGCGTCTTGCATTTTTGGCTCATTCTCAGGGGCGAGTTTGCTCTTGATGTGCGCAGTTGATATGCTAAAGAGTGATCGTTTGCCACTTGTCCCGCCTAGTTTGCATTGGTTTAGACCAAAAACTTACTTGCGCAAGTGTTGCGTCACAATGTCTCCATGTCTTGCATTCTTATCTGATCCCATGCCTGCCTTCATAAGTCGCGCAACAACTAACATGACTGCTTAGCAATAAGCCCCGCCACGGTGGTCTAGTGGCTATATATGCCACTCGGCTGCTGATGCGACGGTCAACGGATCGAATCCCTGCCGTGGCGGCTGCATTTTTATATGGAGCCGAAATATTGAGTTCCGTGTAGTGTACCATGTCAGTGCACTAACCACAGGCGGCCAAAATTTCCGGATACTTCCACTACGGCGTCTCTCATGGTCATATCGTGGTATTGGGACGTAAAACCCCAACAATCAAACAATGCCTAGCAATAAGGCAGGTGCCGACTTACGTTGTGTTCTCGCAGTTCAACGTGTGTGAAACAACTTCGTGGGACCGGGCCATCGAATTCGGTGAAGGCCCATTCAGGTGCGCGCCCGACGTGCTGGGAAAGAGCCGTGTACTGCGGCTCTCACTCAGCGGGCCTCGCCACTGGGAGCCTCTGTGCAACCTCATTCTGCGCACGCGAAGGGGTGCGCAAGTCTTCTACGGTCCCGTCCGTGAGCTTCACGCGCGCGATCTGAAGGCGGTGCCCAGGCCTAGTGTGCCGGACTATGGTGTCACCTACGCTCTGCTCAGTGTATGGTCAGAAAGCTTCCAGGTGCGTATGGAAGGCATGTATAGTTACGCCCTTTTTACGCGGCTTTGTGGTTGCGCTGTAGATCGCATTGTCGCTGACGCGCTATCGTTATCATTGAAGGTACAGTGGGGCATTTCGCACTCCGCCCTTGCATGTTGTGGTGTGCGCCTCTAAATGGAGCAGTTTAGGATTAAATCTTGCTTGTCATTTCTTCAGCCATTCTCGTTATCCTCCTTCATATATGTTGCAGTTGTAAGCTTGTATAACTCATGACCTTTCACAGTTGTGCAATGGCTGTTGTTCACACGAAGCTCACCGATGCCAGCCGTAAGCGTGTGGAGAGTAAACGGAGTGTATGCGTCACGCCAACGCCTGTGGGCAGTGTTCGTGATTTAGAGGATTTGCATCGTCTGTGCAAGCGGCAAGACATTGTTTATGTCGGTGGGAGGGGCACGTATGCCGGTATACACACGTGTTCGTACAAAGGTGTACCCTTCAGACCCCCTTCTACTCCATCATAATGGCGCGTAATATTTTCGCTTGTTACGTTCTTCCTCCTTCACAGGTCTCGGATGAGCTCGCGCTTGATCCCGACAGCGCCCGAGAAGTACAGCGTAACTTGACGCAACGCGCTAAGGATTGTCCCCACGGCTTGGAAGAAGCGCTCTTCGAGCTTCACTTCTCCATCAGCCAAGGAAAGGTGAGAGGCCGCGGTGCCAACGTTACAAGAGCAGGACAGGATCGCAGCGCGACAACGGCTCAGTTAGAACCACAGAGTCTCTTACTATTACACATTAGAGGACAATATGGCGCTAGTGTCTATGGCGATTTGTTCGTAGGCGCGTCAACCGATCCGAAGTACAGGCTTCGGATCTGCTTCCGATGGATTTCGTTCTTATGACCCGCGATGATTGTTTTCTGGGCTTTAAACGAAATGAAGCGGAAAGATTTGCAATTAATATTTGCTATTGTCTCCAGCTTGTAACAGTTGATACATGAAGTTTGCACAACTGTGAAGTTGAAGGAAAGGAAAGGCAAATTCTTCCAACAGGGTATACAGGGTTCGACGATTGTGCTGTAGATGTGGTGCCACGCAGAAATTAATCGCGGATTTTGCATCTGTGTAAACAAACATGTGCGTTTTCCTCTGGAAAATACGCAGCATGCATTTATGGAAAAAAGTGATATTGGGTAAGAAGTGTTGAGCATTGAAGAGAAACAATAAACGTATCGTCTGCTTCGGCGCCTGCGTGCTCCATCCGAGCTCGGAAACCGCGAGTGTCTCTCGCAGACGCTATCGAAAACTGCGCAAGTTTGGTCTTTTATCTCAGTTTATGCGTTTTGGTGTGGGAACTTCAAAGCGGCGTCGCCACCCGTAATGTCTTTTTTGCGGGTTTCTTAGCTTACTGGGAATCTTCTCGCGAGATTGGTATTTTTAGTATCGTGAAAAGCTAACCTACTAAAACGACAAAAATTGTTTCTCTCTTTACTGTACCATTAATCTTCTGCACGGAAACGTACACCTGTGCGAATGCATCTGCTCTTAAGAGGTCTGATATAAGAGGTAGTCCCAGCTATTTCTGGCCGTGGTCTCGGGAAATGATATGGTAGCCTATAAAAGCACGCAACTATTAGAATTTCGCCACTCAGTCAATGGAGAGAACAACATTGTGTGATGGCTCTTTAATGTATAACCAACTAGGGGTTACTGTTTCAAGCGTATTAAATTCCAAGTGAAGGAACTGCAGCGCGTATGTGCTGCCGTGATCAGCCGTGTTCACGCGTCTTATTTCTTCTTGGTCGCAGTGTCTGAACATTAGAACGGAACACACTGTCGGAAATATTCCGTACAGTGACAAGATCAAAAGTTTCCGCTACAACTCGGCTAACCAAAGATTCCATTCCATTTTGAGGATGTTAAAGGGCAACTCCGGCGATTTTTCAGTGTCCACTGATCTTAACGAAATTGTCAATATATATTCCCCTCGGCACTGTAATAATATATTCCAAACCAGGCGGTTGCAAGTCATTTAGTTTTCCAGGAAACGAATTTTAAATTTTTTTAGCGGATTCCCCTGCGGGCCACCCTGTGTTTTTGACGTCACCTTCAACATTGCCTACCCGAGCCTGTGGGACTTTAAAAGCAAAACGGCGGTACTTCAGCGTTCAAATCGTCGCTGTCAAGTTCAGAAAAGCTGGCATAACTCAATACATTGTCGGATGACCTCGCCACTGTGATTTTTCTCCATATTTCTGACGGCGGGAAGGCTGTGACGTCATCGCATACGCTGCAAGAAGCGTCTACACGTTTCGGTTTCGGTTTGAACACACCTTTCGGTCGGTTATTTAAAATGACTGGTGCGTTTCTGAGAAAATTGAACCACCCTGGCTGCTACACGACAATCAGTGCTATTCAAAAACACTGATATCACAACAGGGTGAAAAAACTGCCGGAGTTGCCCTTTAAAGGGCAACTCCGGCGGCAGAATGGTACTACTACTTTTGGATGGAAAGCTCTACGTGCTGCACTTGGAGAAAAGGATGCGGCCCGAGCCATTGCACGTAGTGAAACCTGTTGTAGACCAAATACTTCACTGCCAGTGTAACTTGTTCCAGCAGACTTGCATTGTTGACTGGAAAGCAAGCTTGGAAAGCAAGCTATCACACCTAGCTGATGCCTATCGCAGATTGTGCGAGAAAATAAAGCGGAATATCTGAGCAAACGCTAAATTTTGACAGCGCACATGTATCGATTAAAAGACAACTGTGCGCTATCAAGCTGCGAAGCACTGCGCGAATTGTATAGCACTGCGAGAGGCAGACAGGGCGTCGAGATAGAGAAGTCCTGGCGTGCATGGCGACATGGAAAAGCGCCCAGCTCGCACGCGGGCAGCTTGCACTAGAGTTCTCGCGTCGTAATTTTCTCTTGTTGCATTTCTGATGGGGTTCAATTTTGTTCATGTTTCCATATTTACTTTGTTTGCCTTGGTGTATACATTTCATTTTTCGGCTTGTTTACATTTTTTTTTGTTTCACCCTGTGGGGCTTTGCCATAGAGAGCGACAACTCGGGTACACTTCGTCAAGCTCAATGGTCATAATAAGGCTGGTAATGCCCAAGTAGCATTAAATGAAAACAACCTAATTACTGTAACACTGACAAGAATGAAAAAGTCATTGCACAGTGAATGTCACTAGACTCGTTTCCTGTTCGACGACTTTTTCATTGCTCGAAAAATCTGTTTTTCACTGAGCCTTTTTGTTGTTTGCACGACACTGACGTGAAAAACAAACACACGAGTGCTTATCTGTCAACCAATTCTTCGCAAACACTACCTTTTCAAGTTATCACTACAACTTGTAGTGATAGGCTCACAATTTTCGTTAATGCTCTTTCTTTGACTTCTGCACGCGTGTAAATCCGCTGAATTAAAATGCGGCACTTGCGTGTAGTGCTCACGAAAAGTGCAGGTCTATAAAAACGTTTTAAGAGGCATCACATCTGAATATCATCTCTTTATTTCGTCGTTCGTTTTTTTCCCCCATCGTACATAACAGGACTGCTGCAACTATAACTGTCCCATACTCTCACCATTTGTTTGGCCATCCTGCATTCTCAGCCATGATTCGGATACGGTATGAGCGGGTAGTGAAACCCACCCATGGCTCTCATCGCATGGCCGAGTGTTCTCAGCCACGACTTTGATTCCTAGGAGCGGCCTTTCAGTACATTATATGTTGGTCAATAATTGGCGGCTTTCGTGTCTGGTGCTCTGCGCAGGTTTTTCGGTTCTGCTCCGCTTTGGACCGCTTATACAATCGGTACCGGGGTCACCGGCAGAAAAACGATGCCTTCACTGGCTCCGTGACCGCCCAGGAGCTTCCTGACCACATGGTGAAAGTGCGCAAGATAATCCTGACGCCCACCCGGCGCGTGCACTTGCCGCCACAGCTGGTGTGCAAGAGCCGGCTGCTCCAACACTTCGACACAGAGTTCGCACTGCGCTTAGTGGTGCGCGACGACGACTGCAAGCTCGTGTCCTTCTCGCTAGGAGTGTGCAAGGACGATTTCCTCAGCGCGGTACGTGCACTATTACTCGTCCCGCCGACGCTGCGATGTGTTTGCCATGAAAGTAAAAAAAAATAGCATGCTGCGTTGCCTTCCAGGAGTCCCGGTCGGATGTCCATCGGAAAATTTACCTTTGAGGTTGTAACAAAGAGTGTTCTTGTCGTGGAGCTTTCATTTTGAGTTGTGCATGTCGTGCATTGTCATTACTGGATTGTAGTAATTGATGAAGCTGTGCAACCGCAGTGGTTTGACGGCCCAAGTTACAACTGTGCATAGGTCTTAGTATTCAAGATTTTATAATAAGGGTAACTTTATAATAAGCACTTATCTGGAGTCTCTCACTGCTCACACCTGTTGCACATTAATGTTTGACTGTCTACAATGATAGATCATGGACGCCTTCTCATAAAGCAACCGATAGCTTATTATACTTCTACGTTCCTATCGTCTCTAATACTACGGTATGCCATGCGCCTGAATGAAGGCAGTATCAGCAGAGGGGCGTAACTTTTGTGATGGGTTTTCGGTAATCGCCAGGTCATCAAGCCTCCGCTGACGCACGGCGTGAAGATTGGCGGACGACACTTCGTCTTCCTGGGATGCTCGACCAGTCAGCTTCGAAGCCACGGTGTGTGGTTCTACGCTCGCGACAAGGAGGGTCGCACTGCCGAGTCCATACGTGCCGGCATCGGCGATCTGTCGGCCATCCACAGCGTGCCCAAGTTCATGGCACGGCTTGGACAGGTAGGAGGAGTGACCGCGCCCGCAGATCAATGTACACATTTTATTTTTATTTAGGAATACTGCAGATCAATACACTGGCTCGAGCACGATGGGCATTACAGCAATACAAAAGAAAATACAAACATGGGTGAGCAAATGCTGCTTCAAAGGAACATAATGCATAACAATTTAGAAGCACGGCTCACACTTCGACGTAGCGAAAATTCACAAAGATTGTTCGTCAAGGCAACCACGAAATCATTTGTCACAAATACGTCAACAAGAAGGAGATTTCACTCGCTCACCTTTCGAGGGAAAAATCGTATCTGCAAGCGTTCGTTCAGCGAAAATTAGCGCAGGCAAATATTCGTGACTGTGTTTTGTTCTTCTCGCAGTAGACCGACATACAGAAGAAGGTAACGCTTTATTATTTTTCGCAGCAGGAGTATTATGTAGTAGTACAGGACGATTATTCGTCTGCGTGTTTGCAGTGTATGTATTCTGTTTTCCAGCATTAATGGGGGACGGGGAGTCTTTGCCGGCATATTTTCCGTATATATGAGCCTTACATCTTTTCTCCGGACTCGCTCAAGTTCCGGAAGGTCCTTTTTAATATGACGGTCCCAAACAGCAGCATATTCTAATTTTATATTCTAATTTAGATCTCACTATTGCATTACAGGCTAATATCTTAGTTCTTATGGGCGCGTGTTTAAGCTTCCTCTTTACGAACCACAGTTTCTTTAGTGCCGCTGAGAAGATACCTGAGACGTGTGTGGACCATGTAAGTTTACTGGTAAGAGTGTACATTTCGGTATATGCTGTATATTCTCTCGTTTCCAAATCCGCAGGCATTCTCCCAATCATTGGGCTTCCTTACCGTTCCGCGCCAGTGTACGACCATCGAACCTGACATCTGCAAAACGATAACAATTCGTCGGTCCGGCGAGTACGTGGAACACAAGTACTTGTTCAGCGATGGCATCGGGCGCATTTCGCACGCCTTGCTGCGCAAGGTACGGTGTTTTGCCAGCCTGTCTCGGTGACCATGTCATTACGAAGAGACACCCGTCTACCTTCCATTGGGTGCACGTTGAATAAAGCCAAACTGCGGTCTGGCTGCATTCTGTCAGGGGAGGTTTTTTAATCGTTGAGAGTGTTATGGGGTGAAGGCAGCGTCCGACACACGCGCAGCTTTGCAAACGCAGATGAAAATGAAAACACCCCTTCAGCGCGTTTATCACCAGTGCAGGTGGTTTCCTCTCAGCCACAGTTGGCGTTACAAGTATTGCCGAATGTATCATGGCGTGATAGGTTTTGCTAGGGATGGTTGATAAGGATATGCTTGTGAATAACTAGACAAGTAGATATCATTGCGCGATTGTGACGTTTTATAAACTTATCATTGCTTAAACTTTCAAATCGGTAGAAATTTAACAAGAGGGCGCCTAAAGAGAATACGCGTGACAAGACCACTCCGGTTTTGTACTAAATGTACGTGCCAGGATCAATTCTAATTTCGTGGCGTGCGTCGTAGGAACCTTAAAAAAAGATATTTAGTATATTAAAAATAAATAAGCCGCCACGACCGGCCTTGTGATAGTGCATTTGCTTGATTAGATGTTTATTATCATGCCACCGTCTCATCCACTGTAACGTTTCGCCTACTGCAGTAAGGCGAAACATTACAGGTCCCTTTACTCTAATCTAACTTCCTGAAAATATGAACACAAAGCTCGTCGTCGCAGTGAGAACTTCTCTTTAAGGCGGATAGGCGAACGCATATGTACTGCATGGCGTTTACTACTTATCGATAGCGCTCGTTTTAATTGCCTTGAAATAGTATGTATGCTGCATACATCGCCCGGATTGAAGAATAAATCGTGAACACGATAAAGAACGGGAAATTCGCTAGAGCCCACCTTTCGACCAGTGGATTGTCTTTGTCGGAACAGCTTCTACGGAGAAAACTCTACAAGCCGAATCGTTGGTACCAGCGACAATCGCTGTTCATCGTTTTCATAGGCAGGTTTGCACAAACTAATGCGAAGCTGTAGGGACAGTTAAGCTCCCACCTTGGTGCATTACATGAAAGAAACGTGCAATATTTACCCAGATGATTCAGAGATATAAGACTGCAACTCTTCGTTAAGTATATGAGCCATCACGATCTTTCCTTACCGAAATTATGCAAACAGTACTGTTTCGCATCGTTTTACAGAATAATTAACGTGCTCAGTGCTTGATTAAAAGCTTTGGGAACATGTAAACGGGATGTCAAGTGTAAATTCCTTCGAAAATTTTGAGCACGGGAGCTTGGAAGTGGCGCTAATCTCATGTTTCATATGCATCAGCCTTCAACTGTCTTAAAGTATAATTTCCCAAACATTATCCCATCAAATTAGCACGAAGTAGGCAGACAATATTCATAATGTGACTTTATTGGCATAGCGATTTCTCGTGCAAGCAGTTGAAGCTTCTGGCACAGTTCCAATAAAGGCAGAAAATCGTCACGTCCCAGACGAAGTCTGTGAGGTTGTTTGGGCGAGTTGGTATTCCGTGTGTAGTGTATACGTTTCCTTGGTCTACTGCAAGTGATGCCAGACGTACTTGCCGAGGAAAAATTCAGCGTGGAACATTACTTATCGTGTGTTTAAAGCACCGGTACACTGCATCGCACGTTTCATCCTGCAAGACTTTGAGCTGCGCGAGCGAAATCACGAGCCTCCCTTTCCCTCGCAGGTACACCGCGCCCTTGAGCTCGAAGAAGGCGAGGAACCCTGCGCCGTGCAGATCCGTTACGGCGGCTGCAAGGGCATGCTTCTCCTCGACCCGAATCTGGTCGGACGCAGGATCATCTTCCGTCAGAGTATGTGCAAGTTCACCTCGGAGCACGAAGACCTCTTCGTGCTGAAGACGAGCAAGCCGCGTGAGTGGTATTAGAGTGTGCCTTTTTACGCCTGAGCAGGTAAATGAAGCGCCAACAGTCAGATGCGAAGACATTGCTACTGCAGTATCAAGGCCGTTTAGGGTTCAGCACAAGGTAGTTCAGCGCGCACGTTCACTCTGCCTGAGTACGTGGCCAGAGGTTTGCTTGTTCGTAGATGCTGGTGTGGCGTAGTAATAGGTGGAGTTCAGGTTGTCGGCTCACCTCAAATATATAGGTTCACCTGTACAGCGACAGTAAGCACCCCAGTTATCCCTACCAATATTGAATATATGTTTAGAGTTTACACATTAGGGGCCGGATTCATGACACCTTTCTTTTGTAAGTGCTGTTGGTAATTTGTTGACCAGGTTTTCTAATGATATGTCGAGCATCACGATTGGCATAAGTGTTCTATTAGGAACATTTTTACCATAAGAAGATGTGTATACGGGCATAGCTTTCATAACAGTGCCTAAGTTAATTAGTAAAATGGTCACCTAGTATTCCTAAAAGACCACACACTCGTATGTAAGGCATTTTCGTATTGTTGCTCTAAATACAAGCACTGGTGTCGCGAACCACAAACAGAGTACCGTGGTGGCTCTGAATGCAAGGAATGTATTTTTAATACGGCTACCTACTAAAAACTCTCCTTCGGTATCGATTTCAACGGGGCCGTTTCGTACCAACAAAATCGGACGTAGGGCTGTCAAGTAGGCATGGTAACAGCTGGCGGAGCCGCAGCTGCACAGTCGGACGCTCAGTTGCACGTGGTGCACGCAAGCAAATATAAGTTCGTTGTGGTTCCACGACTCCGACAGCAATTTCAACGATTTTTAGGCGAGTGTCTTCACACGTCATATAACACGCTTAATACGTGTTTATATCGCGTGAAGAGCGTTGACAATGCATGCCAACAAAATATCCCTTTTGCTTCCACCTCAATATCGTGCCAGTACTCCTTAAGTGTGCCTAGATTGTGGTTAATAAAGTAGTGAACTTTCTTTTTAGACAAAAGCCATGAGACATATTCAGACTACATCAGACATATCCTGGAGAGAATGCGCAGGTATGCGGCTACATTAATTACGACAGTCAGTCTATTCACAATACCTTAGCGGCCCAATGAAGAGAATAGTAACATAAAACGAAAACGCAGAAGCACAAAGAAAAAGAAAGTAAGAAACGAAATAGAGGTTACAAATGAAAAATGTTCTTATAAACCATTAACGAGCAATGCACTCAGTTTATCGCGAAATCCTTCGCGATTAGAGATCACATTAGAGATTAATGTGATTCGGAAGAAATTTCCAATGTGCAATTGCTGTAAGCAGTAATGTTGACATAAATGCCTGCGTTTGACCATATATGCTGATGTATGCTCGTTACGTATGCGTTGAGTGTGAGTACCGGAGCATGAAGCGATAAATAGTGAGGTTTTTTGCTGCAAATGTACCTCTGGAAGAGACAGGGAAGAATAATGGGGCGGCGACCTTTCAATAACTGAAGCGCACGTTCTTGTTTGATTCGGGTGATACTAGAACGATCGTCGTAGTTGTAAGATATGAATCTGGCTGCCCTGTTCTGAAAGCCTTCCGACGTACGGATTGGGTGACCTTGATGCGGGGACCATGTGGGTGAAGCGAATTTTAGTTGTGGGCGAACGTGAGTAAGATAACCGAGTGATTGAGAAGCTTTGAAAGTGAACTGCCAGATCGGTTATCCAGGATCATTATGGTGAAAAGCGAACCCCTTAGATATTTGTATGATGGTAGAGTAGAAACCACTGCATTATTAATCAAATAAGAAACTGCGCTTCCAGCTAAAGAAAACCTACTTCTATTTTGAGGTGGTAAGGGAGATCTTCCAAATTTATTACCATCTTTAGGTTATGTCAAGGTGACTTTAAAGCGCACAATATCGTTGACACATTTAATAGCGTTTTAGATGACAGTCATCAGCAAATGACGTATTTGAGAATAGTTAACGGGTAAATCACTTAGATGTATTAAAACACTAATGCACGAAGGACACTACCTTGAAAGACTCGGATCGGGGCATCGCAAAAGTTGGACAAAGTGTTATTCATCTAAAATGCTGAAGCGACGACAAGAAGTTGGGCAGCGAAATGAAGAAAGATGCCTTCGGTCTAGACCATTAGCGTTCATGTTAAAGTGAAGGACAGCCATGAATTCAGATAAATGGGTGTCACTTGAGCAGCCTTTCCTGAAACCATGGTGATTTAGAGATAGCAGAAGCTGTAATAAGTTAAAGTGATTTGCAGCATGTGCGGGATGTTAGTGAAATAGGCCATTAATTATGGGGTGAGTGTCTGTCACCGGATTGCTATAGTAGAATAAGCTTCCAATCTTCCAATCCTTGGGCTTGATGAGAGAGCCGCCATGGATACGAATGGCGATGTCTAACAATCCCAGGATTATACGCACACTAACAACCAATAAAGGCGGGAGAACGATCGTCGTCTTAGCTCATTTGGTAGAGCATCGGGTGCGGCGCTATCCGAATTCGTGGGTTCGCGATCCCTAGCGAAAGCAGGCGTGTTTGCTTCCTCCGCTTTAATTTGTTCCCGTTTATTTCGTAATTACTACAGTACTGTTGAAAACAAGATAATTTTGCGTATGCATTTTTGGCTTCTTTGTCTGTTAGCTTCATCAGGCTATTTCTTACAGATAAACGAGTCCTTAACCCACTCACTTCTTCGGTTAGAAAGGGGACACAGAAAGCGACTCGAAATAGCCGTGGTGTTCTTTACAGTTTTGGGATTAATGTTATCAATGCTAGATGGAGCGGAAACTTCAACATTTGTGATGAGGTTCGCGATGCCTTTGGAAGTGATGATGGTTGGTTCCATGAATCAGAAAGCGAGTTTGTCTTGCATAGTGTATAGTATGCTGGCTTAGTATAGTAACCTGTTTGGTCACGATAGGGTGTGTGCATATTGCGACGACGACGGTGCTGAAATGCCACATGAACCTCGAATAAAACTTGCTTGAGAACGCAGGCACTCACGCTTACATGAATGGAAATGCGACAGTATTCCTTTTAATGCTTTTGACGTGTTCTCACAGGCGTGCTCTACTTGAACCGACCCATGATCACCATTCTTGAACAGAGCGGCATCAAGGCGAAAGTGTTCCTCACACTGCAAAACCACATCCTCGACTCGTTCATCGACAGCATGCTCGACCCTCACGAGGCCGCGCAGGTACTACACCTTGCTCCTTTCTCAAAAGTTCGTGCGCATTAGAAGCGCTCGCTCGCCTTACGGTGCGAACCAAGTATGTGCTGCTTATAGGCGTCACGAAATAATAAATACTGCTGGAGCGGGCGATGGAAACAATAAGGGGCTTGTGCTTATTAAGACATACTGCACTTGTAATGACCCTGTCAGTGCGACACCTGCCTCGGCTTTTGTCAGTGTTTCTTAAGTATTTGTGTGTGATGTTGAAAGAGAAATGAACATTTTATGAAGTGCTATAGTACGAGGCTCGAACGCAGACACTCTACGTGAAAACACGCGGCACCACGCTCCAACAGCGAGTTTAGGTCTCTTACAGCGGAAACTCTGCCATCATTGCGACTCAATTTCGTCCATGGTAACCGTTTCATGCATTTGTGTCCGTGCAGGTCCTATGCACGTATTGTGCCTTACGGCTTCCATACAAGGAACTTGCAGGTGTTGGCATCGACCTCACTGTCGAGCCCTTCTTCCGTGGTATGGTCCGTGCCGTCAACAAGAAAGTTCTGAGTGAGTTCAGTACTGGCAAAGATATGTACTCTTCGATCAGGATTCCCCTTTTTCAAATGTAGCTCTACATGAGCGAAGTGTCTCAATTTGTGTAAGCTATTCACCAACCCCATATAACCTTTAGGTGCAGTCGCTGATAGGGACGCTAGAGAGAAAAAGAAAACACAGGAGCACTGCTCCTTTCTAGGTAATAAGACGAACACCTATTACAACAAGGTGGTACGTTTACACTCATGTAATTTATACGAATGTCACAACGACGTCACGGATCCTCGTGAGCTTACTGAATAAGAGATTCACGAAACTTGTGAAACGTTGTCATTAGCTGGTGTGGCAAAGTGAGAGTAGTGATGCCATATTGATTACTTGTCTTACCATTTGTTACCTGTCTCGGCAATGGCGGCTTCGGGAAACTGTGGCCCAGGTACGTCGCGTGAATCCGCGTCATGAGAAATCCTGTCTAGAGCTTGAAAGGCGGTCTTGTCGCGCTTTTTGTTGTCTAGTCGTAATTACTATATCTCAAGGAGGTTATCTATAATACTTCTGGAGTGGAAGCGGCCCGCCAAAAGTGAAGCCTGTCGCCGCGACCTTGGTCAAGGAAAGAGTAGCAGACAACAGTGGACACAGCGGAGTGCGTAGACCGCACGGCGCTTTTTCGTGGTATCATGTTTTCTTAAAGCATCTAAGTATCTTAGAAGGGAACGGTGACTTCGGGAGTCCCTTTTGGCTGTACAAATCGGGTTAAGAAGGTGCTTGCAAAACCTTTCACGTATAAGTCTTTCTCACCTTGCCGGAGTACAATTGCCCGTTTTCAGTGCATTTTGCTTAGTAGAGGAAAATTCCAAACGTTTATATCCATATATCATATCCCTACGCCAGTATCAAAGTTAACTATGACTCCTTAGTGCTTCGTTTTCGGACGTGTGCGTGCGTGAGTTATGTGCTCGAGTTCAGCTCAAGCTCACGCGAGGCCTGCTGCCGGTATTGGAGCATCAGCGCTTGTATGCAAACTTAAGAGGAAGGGCACTTCGGCACCCAGTACAGGTACTGGTGTGGATACACTTGACTCCGAGTTTGCTGAACCGCGAGGTAGTTTTTTGGTGCAGGGGTGCAGAATTCGTTATGCCTATGGAAGGTGCTGATGAATTCGCAAATGCTGCGAACATCATATGCATGAGTGCGCATGAGTTCTGCCTGCCATGTGTTTTGCCTGTTCGGAGTGATGGATCGAAAGCAAGACACAAAGCACACCTTGCTCAACCCAGTGGGGAGATGCTGCTTATTCGGCAGATCAGGACAGACACAGACCTTCGTCGTCCCCGCATTTGACAATATGCTGATCGGGGCCACGGTTTTTAGCGCATTTCGTGGTATGAAATCTCCCAACGCTTTATTAGACACTAAAGCGATTGAAATAGTGGTCCGGTCGCGTGAGTCTTCCGAGCATGCCCAACGGATCTTGATGGCCCTGGATCGGCAATGAGTTCACGAATGGTAGGAGATAAAAACTCTGTGCTCAATGTGAAAAAAATAAAACAGGAGCATGCAGTTAGCGAAAACACGCGCTGTGCTTAAAAATGTACACGGGAAATTAGTTGGGTGCATGTTTCAATAAAAGAAGCTATAATCCATTGTACGCCAGCTGGCGGTCGCACAGTAGTGCATACTTACGCTATATTGCTCCATGAAAAGGCTGTATTCTAGTGAAAGTCGAAGTAAGCCAGTAAGTACGATTTGCATGGACCCTCAATCAGCAGTTTTTTTTCCTCGACGCCGGCAGCTCAGTCTGTGTCGTTGGCTGTGAATGAAAAGTCACTGTTGTCCGTGAGCGGAAATTCGACGTAGATGCAAAAACCTGCGTTTACTGGGGAATCGAACCTGGGACCCCGCGCTCCGGGGCGCAGTGTGCTACGCGCTCGGCTACCCCGCATATATCCTACCTTCATCTTGAGGTGAGTGCAGCGCTACACGAAACACGGACAAAGAAGACGCACAGGACAGGCGCGTCTTCTTCTTTGTCCGTGTTTCGTTTAGAGCTGCACCCGCCTCAAAATGAACCATTACCAACTAGCTCAACTCCTACTTCTAAATTTTAATGGTGCCTTCTTCATCGGCGAGTTTTGATGGACCGTCTATGTCAAATTGCGCAAGACCACGAGGGAGGCCACGCAGTCACGGAAGTTACTCGTACTTTCTACCAAGTGGTGTCATAATTATGTGGCGCTTCGAGTGAAGGACATGGCAAGCGGAGGAGAACGCGATGGAAATGAAGACAGGCATCGCTATCGCGTTCAACTCTTCAGACGAAGCTTAAGCGTGCGACAGTTTTCTTGTTAACGAGAAAGGACAGTTGGTAATTCGCGTAACACTAGAGTTGGTTTCTGTCTCAAGCGCCACGTTCATTATGCTGCCGTCTATTGGGATCCCGCCTACTTTTCCTCGAGTAATGTGGCCGCCGGTGGCTTCACTTTACCCCGTAAGCAGCTGCAGGACTTTTGCTCCAGAAGTTTGATGGAACCTCCTACCTGCACCCAATTAGCTAAGTGTTAGCTCTCACTCCACTTTTATCACCAGTTGCACTCGTGTTTTTTAGGGTTCATGCGACTAGCAGACGCATGGCGTACGCTTTGTTCAGCGCCCTTACACCTTATACACGCTCTATGGACGCGAACATTCGATGTTTCTTCACGCAGCTCCTACGATGTTGCTCCTACGCAGGGTGGTAATGCCACTAGGCAGTAGAGGGGCTATATAGTCTGTAATGTTGCAAGGAACGTAGCAGAGGGGCTTACCTTGTGCAAAGGACGAGGACGAGGGCAACCACGTGACAATACTCGGGTTCGCCATTAGTATTTGCTGGCAATTACTATATACCTTTGTATATATTGTAACCACACACAATTTCCATAAGAATACTTTTCCCTGATAGCCGCGATAGGGTGGCTTGCTTGCGTGCGAGTGAGCAAGCAGATTTTTGCCGAAGTGATGCCAACGGCACGCAAATATCCGCGGTTACAGCGACGCACTGTCCTTTTCACTCGCACTATCGCAGAGGAACTGAAGGCCAAGGCGCGCATCCTGATCCCACCATCCTCCGGTCGCACCATGTTCGGTGTCCTGGATGAAACAGGCACACTGGAGTATGGCCAGGTGTTTGTCCAGTACTCGAACGACATGCTACGATTCAAGGTCAACGATCCTGCGACTATTCTGGAAGGTATATTGTTGCTCCTTAATTTCGCCATTTGGGTCTTTCAGTGAGTATGAAGGAATTAGTGCACCGGAACATGGCTTTGCTTTCTAGAAGCTCAGCGAGTTCTCACCTGTCTGGAACGTAGGCACGTCGCGATCAACTCACCTTTCGGGCCTTTTCCAGAGTAAAATGATTGTTTAAGCAAGTCTTTGGCGCTTTCGTTTTTTTGTACGTTGAGAGAAGTGCGGTGCTTCAGAAGCGCCAGAACGATTTGTCCACTTATCTACTGCGAGTAGCGAGGTCCATTAGTATTCAGGACTTCCATAGGAGATTGTATAGGATTTTCAGTTCTTCCGCAGGCATTTGGGCACTGTAAAAAGCAAACGTCAAAAGTATGCTATACAGAGCGGAATAAATGTTTTACAAAGCCGAACACGGATGCCCGTACATCCACCAGTAAAATGTTTCATCTGCTCGCTGAAATACTGGCGGTGGTCGAACGATGGTTAGAAGAAAGAGATGATTGTTTATAGCATGGTCGATTAGCGGTTTAACATGCAGAATACCTGCAGGAATAAGGGAAGCTTTTTCTGGAATGCTCTGCCGCAATACATTTGTGTGAAATTTTGTAGCGTTTCTTAATAAAGCTACCGTGATTTCGTACGGAATATGCATTTCCTGAGCTTCAAATGATCGTGGAGTGCCTCACGATGCGATGGTGTTATTATGCTTTTATGGTCAATGTAAAACCCGCATGAAGGTGAGCCATGAGCGTATCAACATGGAATGAAGAGAAACACTTCATTGGGCATGATTATAATGCGTCATATATTTATGGGAAAAGCTACGGAACTAGGATGAGCTGCTGGGCCCCACCTGTAATATTAAACCTCAATAAGGTCAGTTTTGTCGTATTACGTAAACACGCTGCTGTTGGACGGTATAGAAGAAAGTCGACAGCTGAGTTGCTAGAGCGCAGGGCGCTGTGCTCGCTCACCGAGGATCGGATGCTTCGATTCGCCAATGAGGTGCCACGAGCATAGCTTTCTTCGGGACGTACTAATCTCCTTTATTTTTCTGACATTATTTTCGCGATCAAGATGTCAGTCAAGTTTTGCCGGGTCGCAGCATAGAAACGAGTGTCGTGTTAAAAGTAGATTCTGTGCTTCTGCACACATAACCCCCAATGACATTGGCTACATCTGCAGGGGACGTCATAGTGACAAAGAATCCGTGCATGCACCCTGGTGACATCCGTAAGCTGACCGCCGTGAATGTGCCACAGCTTCATCACGTGCGCGACTGCATCGTCTTCCCGGCCAAAGGGGACCGGCCCCACCCAGACGAGATGGCCGGTAAGCACGCGTTGGACGTACGCTTTGCCCATTTCGCAAGTGCGCGTATCTGCATGGAACATGGGCCGCGGCATCTGTCAAAACGTTAATTGCACGTGTTTGAGCTTAAGCAGACTGCTATACATAACACTGCCGTGAGAAAGCTTGGCCTTTTCAAACACCGCTTCGAGGCAGCTCTCCATGATAATTTATGCACTCGGGAGGTGTGCGTAATGACGAACTTTTCAGAGCTGTGGTTTTATAAGGATTATCTCCGGTCCCGTCGAAATGCGTCGAATGTAATCGGAAACTGAGATCAGCAGCACAACACCATTTATCTGCCGAGATAAAGGCCACCATCTTCGAGTCTTCAATGCGCCAAAAAATCTCAGAATAGACAGTAGCCTTGCGCTGGTTCATACGGTAGACGTACGTAGCCAGCATAAACAGAAGTACGCCTAGAAGTCCGTAGTATGTAATCCGGCTTTTTTCTAAAGACCTCCGAGCCAGAAGTCATCTACCGATAAGGATTTCAGGCTAGATAACACACGGTGAAGGAACATCTCTTTGGTAACCGTATCTTTAGAATAACACGAACTCCCTTACAGCCCGAGAGGAGTATCCTCGGTGGCACCGGTGGTTTTATTAATGGTTTGGGAAAGGCGTTTTGTATCCACGATTAAGTCCGAATTGTTTCGTCTTATTTGCCTAGCTTCGTCACCTGGTCACCCCCACATGCGGTGTTAGACGGGACCGCACGATTAGCATATTTCTAGTGTTCACACGTTCTAGAAGCGCAGTACGCTTAATACTTGTATCGCTCACATAAACTAACCTGGCCTAACAGCATGCACACGTTAGCGCAACGCTCATTCTAGGCAAAGAGCTCAGCGCTCGATCCTCTGCCGACTCACCGTTTCTCCAAAGCTGATGAACAAATGGCCTTTGAGTGGACCGTATGGTAACTCACTGCTCAAAGTGCTGCGACGACGTCCACACATGTTTTTCGACGTCGTTTGCTGGAAGAAGAGATCGACCATGCTGTACCGCGTCTCAGCGGGAAAAAATGCACAGACCGTTCGGCGTAATATGATGGGCGTTTTTAACGAGTCGTCACTTTCATGTCGGTTGCAGGCTCTGACCTCGATGGCGATGAGTATTCCGTGCTGTGGTACGAGGACCTCATTTTTAAGGCCAACTGCAACCCCATGAACTACTACAACGATCCGCCGCGTGAACAACAGGCAACAATTCAGGTGAGCATTTTCGTAATGGAGTTAATGAGGAATTGATCCACACAAGGATACACGTAATCCTCCCGGTTCAGTGTACACACACACACACACACACACACACACACACACACACACACACACACACACACACACACACACACACACACACACACACACACACACACACACACACACACACACACACACACACACACACTTATATATATACGCGCGGAACGTTGACACTGCCAGTGATGATGATTATATATAGAGGTGAAGATGACGAACGGTGAACATTTTGCTCACATGAATGCCCCCTCGCTCGGACGCGGCGAACCTGGCCGCTGTCTATAGCGGTGAGGTACGTCGGATAAGGGTTTTCAAACGGGAAACATAGACAACCTGAGTGCCATGGCACCGGCCGTCGGGAGGCATGACAGCGGGAGTGACGCGATAGTTCACCGAAGTTTAACGTGACTGATACTGGTGTGACCCGGGCGCTTCGAAGGCCTTCGAACCGACGGTCCATCGACTCAAAAGTCATGTTTGAGCTGCTACATGGGCGGTTTAGATGTCCATCAAGTCGACAGTCTATTGAGCTCGACAGACTGTCGACTGGACGGCCATCGAAACCGCCCGTGTAGCAGCTCGAACATGACTTTTAAGTCGATGGACCGTCGGTTCGAAGGCCTTAAAAGCGCCCGTGTCACACCAGTATTAATTTACTTTTCACACAGGCCAGTAACGCGAGTTGGGGTCCACAGTAACACTTCACCTCCGGGGTGGAAACAACGCAGTGAGATGCCTCGTAGCGTGTCTTACAATGCGATTGACTTGCCTCGGTGTTGAGGCGGGCACGACGACGACACGTAGCCAGGCGAGATATAAACTGCTCGCTTAGTGGTGCCGACGGATTGACGGGAACCGCAAAAAAAAGGCGTCTAGGGAAGACGTCGGTTGCCGGGCGTAACCAGCAGTGCGTTGGATAGCGGTATTGTATGCAAGCGTTATGAATGGCAGTTCTGTGTTCCAGTTATTGGGGTCAGCGTTGATATACATAGATATGATATCAGAGAGGGTACGATGAAAGCGCTCTATGAGACACTTGGTCTGAGGATGGTAGCTGGAAGTTGTATTATGGATGGTGTTACATGCGAGGAGAACGTCCTCGAGCACTTTCGGCAGGAAAGCCTTGCCGCGGTCGCTCAGTAGTACGCGAGGAGGCCCATGCCGCAAAAGTATTGCTTCCAAGAAGAAATTATCTTCTCTACCGCAGATCCAAAACTTAGCGCCGCTGTTTCGGCGTACCTTGTCAAGTGGTCTACAGCAATGGCAGTCCGTCTCTTTCAGCCACCTGATGTCGGCAGCGGTCCGTAAAGATGAATCCCAATGACTGCCAATGGAGTGTCAGGACAAGGAATTACTGCAATGGAGTGTCAGGAAGCAACCCAATCTGGGGTAAAAGAGGTCGTTTGCGGCGCTGACAGAGCGAGCAAGAGGCGACATGTTTTAGTACGCATGTGGCCAGGCTACAAAAAACGAGTGCCGATGCGGTCATAAGTTTTATGAAACGCTAGGTGGCCAACTGTGGGTGGTCCTGAAAGGTCTCCAAGATGTGAGCCCTGAGGGACAAAGGGGCGACCAGAACCGAACGCTGTCCTTTGGTATGGAAGACGTGGCGGTACAGGATAGAGTTCACAACCTTGAAGTTCTTTAAGTGCCGACGGGTCCGAGCATTAGGAGGACGAGATGATCCGTGAAGGCGTTCCATAAATAAGTGGCAGCTAGTAAGCGTCGTTTTGCTGGTGTGTCGCAAACGTTTCGGGGTGGAAAGAAGGACGACCATCGAGCGCGGCGAGTAAAAGAACTACTGGCGATTCGTTCACAAGCTCGCTCACGGGGCATGGTGGGCAGGGGATGTCGAAAGCTGACGGCAGCAGGCAGCGACTGAGAGCACCTGCATCATTGTTTCTTGCCGGATTTGTACATGACGTTGTTTGACGTGCTCCGTTGTCGACGTCAGTGGTCTTCCAAATGTGCATAAGGCGTTGTCGGCAAGAGATAAAGGCAGCGCCATCAGAAAGTCTCATGCCTGTTCAATGCAACATCATTCACCGTACGACGAGCGCATATCCGCAGACAAATGGTTTGACCGAACGCTATTATCGCACTCTTGGTGACATGATAACAAGTCCTTTATTGCTTATCTGCTTCTGTACTCTCGTGAGCTATAGTAGAACGGGTGGGTAATAGTTGGCGACGCTTGACGCTGGGCTCGTGCAGGAGGCACGCACAAAATGAACGCGCGCGGCGTTTATCCTCGTTTGGCCAACGTTGGTGACAAAGCAGCGCTCAGCGCTCGCAAAGAGCAGCGGCTGCAATGGACCGAGAGGGACACTTTAATTTTATAAGGCTGTGGGAGGACTACCAACGGTAGCATTTTCGATGGATGCGAAAGCGCCAGAGGCCCGTGTACTGCGTGTAGTCAGTGCACGTTAAAGAATCTCAGGCGGTCGAAATGTCCGGATCCCGACGTGGGCTGTAACAATTAGGGTCCTTTCCTCAACCGGACAATCATCACAATCATCATGCATTTACTGCGCGCGCAGCAGCCCAACGGCGAAGTCTACGCCGACGTGCCATAAAGCTTGCACTAAGGCCCGTGCACACTGGCGGAAAAACGCGCGCGGCGCGCCGCCGGCGGAGAAACAAGCGAGCCACCGTACGGGTACGAAACGAGCTTCCGGGCGGGTCCGCATGACTCCGTGATGGGGCGCGTACGTCACGGACGGGGACGCTCTGATTGGTCTCTTCCCCGGCGGCACACGGCGCGCCGCGTAAAAAATCGTGCACAGACAACGTCTCGCGGCAAGAGAATCCCTGCCGCGCGGCAGCCTCGGAGGCTCGCGTTTTGCCGCCCGCGGCGCGCCGTGCGCGTTTTTCCGCCAGTGTGCACGCGCCTTTCTTGTACACGTCGCTAGTTGTGCAAACGTTTCCTGAACCACTGAAATAAATCGTGACACTGTTACTGTAACGATTAATTATTCGTAATGTTAAATTTCTTTGAAGAATTAAGCAATACAAAAATTATTTACTTTGTGTACCGAGATACATCATTTTATTTTCACTCCTCCTGTTTGGAAGCCTATCATGCGAGGCTTTCCGTGGGGTCTTAGGAAGGAAAGACTTAAAAGAGATCGCAGGTGCCGTGTTTCTGGGGCGCAATCTTTTCAATAAACAGACTTCCAACTTCGTAACGGCTTATGCAACACTTCTTTCGTGCTCGTATGACAGGGGTATTCATATATTATAATACGATACTGTGCGCCCTTCTTTAAGTGGTTCGGACATCCATCGCATAGTGAGAAGGATTCCATTTGCGTACTTCGAGTCAGGGGCGGTCTGGTGATTATGGTGGTCGGCTGCCGACCACCATAATGAGACGGGTTCAAGATACCGGCCGTGGCGGTCGCATGGGATAGAGACAAAAATGCTGGAGGCCTATGTACAACACGTTTTCAGTGCACGTTACAGAACCCCAGGCGGTCGAAATTTCCGTAGCCCTCAATTAATGGCGCGCCTCATAATCATCGTAATTACGATTATTTATTATCGTCATTACCTGTTTCCTTCACTTAAAAGGTTCCTCATGGTACCCTTTAGGTGTACACATAAGTACATCAACGTATTCATTGGTGTACGTTCCGGTGCAACAGTGTGAACGAGATCAAGTGTGTCAAGATGTATGCTAATATCTATACCTTTGCGAATCGTTGTACGAAACGGTCCTCCTTGTAAACCCATTTATGCCCAAGCATGCGCGGGGTGATATCGGCTTGCATCAATAACAACAATCTTCCAACAGGTGCAAGACATGATCGACTTCTTCTGTCAGTATATCAAGGGCGACAAGATCGGCCTCATAGCGAGCGCGCACCTCGTGTGGGCAGACCTGTTGGACGCCGGCATAAATTCGCAGCGCTGCCGCGAACTGGCCCGCAAGTGCTCTGTCAACCTGGACTTTGCCAAGTGCGGCGACCTTAAAGGTTTTCAGATATCCGAGAAGCCTCCAATGTACCCGGACTTCATGGACAAGCAGGACACTAAGAACACGTACTGCTCGCGCAAGGTCCTGGGTCAGCTGTACAGAAACTGCAAGAAGGTAAGCTATATGCGTATTCGAGCTTATTTTTTAAATTAAATTGTACGAGTATATCGCTGTACGGTGTGGTTTAGGTCACGATGTTGCGACTGGGGGAGCGATTGTGTGGGTGCCCATTCCAACACGAAGGTGGTGGAGACAGGAGTGGCGGACATTCAGGATGTTTTTGCCCGCTATATTTACATAAATTTACATTACATGTACATTGATTGAACAGATTCTTCTCTTCTGTGCGAGTCAAATCCGCGTCTCTCGTCTCCGTCCCTCTGTCCGCTCCGTGACTTCTGAAACAACCTTGCATCTCCCGCCATTGGTGCAGACCGATACGAGAAAGGCAAGGAGCGTCAAACCACCGCCCTTGCAGAAAACCTGCTGCAATCACGAGCGGCAACCGCTATTCTTGATTAGGAATCGCATGCGCTGGCGCCATAGCTGACGTCTATGAATACAGTCAAGTTCTGTGAAGGAACTCTTTAACGAAGGCTCTGTGGTGTTCACCACCAGGTCGAGCTGAGCACCGAGTGCCTGGACGTAGTAGAAGACACCCTGCCGGACCCGCGGTTGCTGATGGAAGGTCGAGAACCCTATGTACCGGAAGCCAGGACTGCCTATCGTAGGTAAGACCAAGAAAATTCCTGCGGATAATTCGGACAGAGGAGCGCTAAAGTACGTGAAACATAGCAGTAGTTATATTGATAAATTGTTGTTCTCGGCCTATGCTGTCGCTAATTTCGTCTTATTACGGTGAATAGTCGAGGAGAAAATGACAGTTGAAGTTTCATCTTTCCTTGCTCATTTTTTTGGTATTCTCTTGGTATTCTCGCCACATTGGCTCAAACCGTTCGACAGACGGCACGTGAAGTGTCTGGATTCTTAGAACGCAATATTTATTTCTTGCACTCTTGAATAATTATGTATACCTTTGTACACGTATTATTGCGGGAACTTTAGAGAAGGCGTCGCCACTTTTATTGGTTTTTGCGCATTCTCTATCTTATAAAGCGCGTTTCAAGCGCGAGATTAGTGCCGTTGGTAATGTGAAAAGGTGATTTACTGATACTAGGAAAATTGTTTTTCGCTTTAGCTTCCCTGCGGCACTCATTGGTGTTTGCTTCATCTATATGAACGAAACGCGTCTCGGATCTTGCGAGCACATTCATTCCACATTGTGCCGCAACTGGTCGTTCTTCTCTGTGAGAAGAGTTTGCAATGATGCAAGGCCAGCTGTGTGTCAGGAAAGCGTCGAAGGCAGCGGCACTGAAAGCGATAGTTTTGGTGTCTAAAAGTTAACGGCTTTCTTTCGTAACTGATCTTTCGCATTTGTCAGTTCCTTCATCTTCACTAAGTGTGCAGCATGTGTACCGGCTGTGGGAGCCTGCACCGTACTGCGCAGGAACACCACCGCTTGTGGACGCTTTCCTTTGCTCATCGTAGACCTCGTGGACCAAGTCGACAAGTTCACTTCCACGCCACAAGAGTCACTTTGTGCCTACCTGTCCAATGCGCAATGAACTTCTTCGAATCGAGGTCACCAAACGCGCGTTCGAGGCGTTTTTTTACTGGAGAAGTTTTAAAGATAATGACTGTTTCTGAACAACAATTATCATGACGAATAAAAAGGTCACAGCAATCGCTCAGTAGAGATTGCCGTCGTGCAATCAACCACTAATCCACGCCACGCTATAGGGACGCCTATACCGCATAGGCTATGTTAGAAACTGGACCACATTTGACCACCTACTGGTTAGTGCTTTACTCATGTTTGCTGCAGGACGAAGTCCTCTCCCTCCCATTAAAAATGCCTTTGTGCACTATGATTCTACCTTACTGCGCCCTCCAACTAGTCGAGATTTCGGCACACTGCCCATTCGCTTGCCTTCCCACAATTCACCTGACCTACCTAGCTCCTTTCTTAACGTTCATTCGAGCTTAAAGAGCTACTATTCTTCTGTTCTCCAATCCGTGCCGCCGTGTATTTCATAGCGGAAGGACCACGTTCAGCAGTGTCCCACAAACTCCTTGCTGCATGCAGGTACGCGAGGAAGATACGGGCGCTGCTGAAGAATTACCGCATTGACAACGAGAGCGAAGCCCTCTCCGGCGCAGTGTCGAAGTTTAACAAGTACGTGAAGGAGAAGAACGACCCGACAGACCTTTGCATGGTTCTGGAGAGCCAGGTCGAGCACGTGGTGCGCAGGACGCGCGAGGACTTCTTCTCCAACACCACCAGCGAGCATCAGGAGAACCTCAAGGCCTCGGCCTGGTACCAGGTTCGTGCAATTTGATTAAATCACCAAGGACATGACACACAGCAACGGTAATCTCACTTCGTCTATGATTCGTTATATAGCGAAGTGCTAGCAGAGCTTTGGGTGCTAAATTATGGATTGACTTTCGCGTTGGAATAACATTGCACTTAATTTGGACTGTACATGCACGCGCTATGTTCTCTCTCACCAAGCACTTTCTTTAATTTTCCTTATGTACCTTTCAATTTACTACCTATGCGCCTAAAATCCTAAAAGGATTTTAGGCGCAGGCCCCAGCGCCAATGTGTGTGCGTTTATGGTACTAATATATGGTTACTGTGCGCTTGCGTATTCTACTTCTTGGGCCCAGCAGTCGTCTGCGTTATATACTAAGTTTCTACAAGACTTAATTTTTATTGTGTTGGACCGGTGACGAGCCATTTGTTTAGACCGAATATACCCATAGAAAAATAAATCCACCCGTAGGGAACTATTTAAACAGCGAATGGGTGTATAAATATTCCGCACTATATGATAGTTCTGCACTATATCCTGAATAGCTGTGTGTGTAGACGAAAACATATCGATGGAAACACCGTCATCCGGACACCTCGCTCTATCGTTTTACCTCCACATACTCGCGTCCTTTCCGGTGGCCGAAATTCTGCTACAGCTGTCGCACTGTGGAGTTCGAGGACGCCCGACCATGGCAGCCACATTTCGATGGGCGCTAATTGCAAAAATGAAAAGAAAACGTGCATGGAAGATCTATGGGTGGTCTAAATTAATCAGTTGTCCTCCACTACGGTGTACCTCGTGATCATATCGTGGTTTCGGCACCTTAAGCATAAGCCATTATTCTTACTGTACAAGTCGCGCGCCTCTGCATGCTGAGACGCTCTACTGCGCCTTGTTGCCTGCTTAGTCGGAGAGAAACTGCAGAAGCAGTTCTGATTCCATTTGGATGCAGTAGCTAGAGCACTGAATTAGCACAGACTTGCCAGGTTTGGTGGCATGAGGACCTCGCCAGGCCAGGTAAAGCGAGTTTTGGCTGGTCTGGGTGAGGCTCGAAATTTTTTCTCAGTTCGTGCAGGCCCTCATAGGGCACATGCAAGTTTTCTACATAAATAAGAGAGAAAATAACCTTTCGTCTCCTGATGCAGATGTAAAAAAAAAGAAAACTTCTTTTGTCTAGGAATATAAAGACAGTTCAACGCTTTTCTGAATATCTGGAAATGTTCATTGTTTCCACAGTGTTAAAAACGGCTCTTACGGGGGCGCTTTCGCAACAGCCTTATTTTATTGCTGTGAATATTCCCTACTAGAGCACTTTGATGGGTACACTGTTCGATGCGACGAAAAAACGTAGCTCGAGCATTAAATTCATAGACAAGAGCATTACGAGAACACTTATGATCGGATATGCGACCGTTGTCGTGTTGTTTCGACACAGATGCGCACCTTCCAAGGAAGTGTACATACATCGAAATTGCCCGGTGTGGGGTCGTGTGGCTTTAGCGAGAACGGGCAGTTAGCGACGCCCGGTGGTAAGAGTAGTCGGAGGAATACGGTTGTGTCCCCGACTTCAGATCCTCGCATGGGCGAAACGTGTATAGCGCTCTCGTGCATTGTACAGGTGACGTACGAGCTGCAGGCGTCGGAAGGAGGCGTTCGGAGCTTTCCATGGGTCGTGTCAGACGTGCTCATGCGCGTCCTGCTCGCCGTCAGCGAGAAAACAGGCAGCGTCGTGCCCGCCCCTCGCAACAGCTTCACCCAGCAGCTCGGCGCTCTTCTTCTCGACAGAAATGTGGCCGGCGGCGATCGGGCTTCGGAGGACAAGAGAGACAATCCGCTTCTCAAGAATCTGCTGAAGATGATGTACGATTGGATAGATTCCAATCGCGAGTTCCTCTTCATCAAAGAACCACATGAGGTCGGACTCTACAAGAGCGTCATGAAGGACGCCTGCACGAAGGTGGGGGTGGTCATTTATCTAAAAATGGGGGGTGGCGTTGAGGCCAATACGCATACAAATGCATGTCAAATTCATGGCGTCTCACAGTGCTTGCATCTCAATAGCTCCCAAACAATTAGCGGCAAATGCCTCTAAAGGTAATGTTTGAAAGGCAGGATTTTAGGCGCAGGCCTCAGCGCCAATGTGTTACTCTATAGCGTTCGTGAAAGCTGCAGCCATGAGTTTAGCCGTTATTGAATCAGTGTTTAGCCATAGTGTTGGCTGTATTTCCTACTTAGCGGCTCAAGATATTAATTTTGCATGCGCGTACAATTCCCCTCACCGTATGGGAAAGCAATGCCTAAATTCGCAGGACAATTATGTAGCGCCAACCTAGTGAAGTGAGAACGTAGTTTTCGGTGATAACGCGCTAGAATCTGTCAAAAAATTCCCTCTCATCCTATGTGACGCGTGTCTACATTTTTACATGTGCAGTGATGGTCTAGAAGGCACAGATAGAGGTACGCACATACACTGCCAGGAACAGAATTTGAGCAAGCGCATGGAGTGCTTCTGGAGCGCTTATTTTGTGCAAATGTAGCAACACCACACGCATTGCTTAAAGTACATAAATAAAATATGGAATTCCAAGTTTTATTTGGCAACGGTACAATGTGTGGAATTCCGTAGTATGGTGCTTCGTAATGAAGCCAGCAGGGGTAATATTTACGAGTTCACTGATTGTGAATTCTAGCGCATGCTGATTCAGCTGCTGATCGGCGCCATTCGCGATCTCTGCTATCGAGCCTTATCCGAGCAGTGCGCACATGCAGAACCGTGAGCACGCTTAACACAAGCGCTGTGTACCAAAGCCTAGACCGATTGGACTAACGCCAGCGAAGCGAAGTGGTGAGTGGTGTTGCCGAAAAAATATGTGCTTGTTCATTAACTAAACGAATACTATTTCGGCGAGAGGGTCCACCACGTCACGACGCTCGTGTCAGTACAAACGCCCAGGCCATGCTGCAGAGCGTTCGTGTAGACCGCGCAGACGGCGCGCTTACGTATATGGAGCCTTGCAGATATCTGATGCATTTAGGCAGCTTAGCAATGCACGCGCGATGTCTGAGATTTAGTAAACAAATACAGTAGCTGCCACTGTAGGAAAGTATCGTGCCTCAAGCAGTAGCGTTCAATACAATCACTCTCAGCGTCGTCATATCCTCTAACTGCAGTCACTTTACTGCGCACGGTTTATATGGCAGAAACATAGCGTGTCATTTCTCATGCGATACTCTGTTCTCAAGATCCAGCAGCCACAAACTTCTCAATTAATACTGTCATACTAGCCGCCGCCGCCGCTGCTGCTGCTCTTGTTTCGGCTTTCTATACATTCGTGCAATTGAAATCTCCGGTGTCGCTATAGTCTCGCTGCATAAGTATGGCTCTACAGCGACGTCCACGTCTGTGTAGAGCCCACGAGCAAGATGGTCTTGCTTTGCGGGGTGACAACATGCGGTAGCTGCAGGATTTGACGCACTGTGTGGCCTAATAGACATGCAGACGTGCATTGCACGACAGGAAACGTTGAAAAGGGCCGCTGAAAATTGTTTGACCAAATGTGCGCGCTTCCTCATGGCGCTGTTGCCATCTCTATGCCAAAGGATTACGCGTTTCGCCTGATAACACGCGCCCGACTTTCACAACAAACGATGTGCGCTTTCTGGCTGTTTCGAACGCCCGACCGCAGCCTAAAAAATGCAGATGTCTGGTTCTTCAAACTACCTTCCTGTAACCCTTGGCGCTTATGGATAATGCGTTATTTCGCAGTTTCGTTGAACGCTATTTATTCGTCATTTGGTCATTGCCGAAGAAGAAAATCGCAGGCGCTGTCACTCACGCGCGCAGTTCTTACCATGGCGCGTAGTAAAACAGCGGGCAATGCGCACAAACGGCAAAACACGTGCGCTTACCAACATTACTTTTGCTTCACAGCAACGTGCGCCGATCTGCAGGTCAAGTAGGCCGCGAATTCTCCTGCGCACACCACGTCAGACCTCGCAACTGCCGCAATGTGTCGCCGCGCAGAGCGAGGGTGGCTTCTCGAGCACTCTACACAGACGTGGTCGCTGCCGTACAGCTCTCGCAAACTGCAAGGGAATGCGCCCAAGCATTGTAAGGCCTTGTCAGTACGCTTCTAAGGTGTCAAATAGACGGCGTTGTTTCATAGCCTCTGGAACGGTTTTTTGACATTGTGTTAACTGATTTACGTCAATATGAAATCCTTCACACCATCAATAAAGCGAAGCACTCTCACTTCTGCTGCTCCTCCTTAACTCGCTTAGCTGAGGGAGCATGCTAGCGACGGCTGCGCCTCCCATGGTGGTCGCTGTGTAGAGGCCTCACTATGGCGCCGCCATGTCGCTACTTAGGCCCGCCGGCCTTTTTGGTTCTGAGGTGGCTGAAAGGCTACCTAGTGGTGTGCCGGCGACACACATGCAGATGCACGGAGCGGACGCCGCCAGTTTCCGCGACAGTATCGTTGGAAGGCCCCTTTGGTGGTCATGACGTCAGCCGGAAAACCCAACCGTGGCGTTCTCATCGAGCGGCCCGTGGGCAGGAGCAGTTCAAAAATCTTCAAGTTGAGTCGCGTCGGCCTTTCACGATGAACATAGCTAAAGCATTGTGTAGTAAGCTACAGACTTAGTGCAGAGCGCTGATATTAGTCTGCCAATGACAGACAGACTTGAGACAAGCCCAAAACCGTTTGAAGGTCCCATTAAGCGGCGCCGTAGAGAGAAGTGGTTAGACAGCTAGCGACAGTATTGATCACGCAAAAGGCCGAGGCCAGGAAGACATTCTCAAAGCTTTTACTGAATTGCTTTGCGGTTCATAATAGCGGCACTGCTTGTGCAAAACGGTGCAGGTGTCCCGTTCCCTCAACCGAGACATGCCGCCGCACAAGCTGGTCATCCTGTGCCTGCGTTTTGCCTGCGCTTGGTGCCTCAAGATTTTCCAGGGGGGCAGCGACGGAGAGGCCATCTCGAAGGAGTGCCGGCGCCGCTACCGGCTCGGCCACCTGGCCCTCATCACTCTCAACCGTCTATCCATGTCGGGAAACCTCGCCTACCTGAGCCGGGCTCCGGAAGGATCCGTGGCCACGGAGCTGGTCAGGTGTGCATTTCGCTCCTCTCCCAGAAACATTGGGAATGTTCTCTACCGGCTGTAGGCGATGCCCGTCCATTGTACAGTGGTTTGTTCCGAGAATTCGGATTTAATCTCGTATTACTCACGGTACTCAAGACGATGCACTCGTTCTTCGCGGATGATGTAGCCGATAGTGGATGGTCGCCCCGCCATGGTGGTCTAGTGGCTAAGGTACTCGGCTGCTGATCCGAGGGTCGCGGGATCGAATCCCGGCCGCGGCGGCTGCATTTCGATGGAGGCGAAATGTTGAGGCCCGTGTGCTGTGCGATGTCAGTGCACGTTAAAGAACCCTTGGTCTAAATTTCCGGAGACCTCCACTACGGCGTCTCTCATAATCAGAACTGGTTTTGGGACGTAAAACCCTACAAAACAACAGCAACAATAGTGGATGGTCAATTTTTGCATAACAAGCGTATTTTTTTTATTTGAACACCTCTACGTTACTATGTCAGGGTGACATATCAGCTCCTGCTGACACGTCGAACAAAGGGAATAAATCGTTGATCGGCTAGGACAGGTATTCGCTTCAATGTTTCTGACCTTCTGAGATGGCATACAAAAATGCTCATACAGCACTATATAAAGTTCTTCGCGAGAGTGTTCCAGATTGTTTTTACTCGCATGCAAGGTCCGAGTGGGCAAGACACACAAAGCCGCGTTTACTCTGCTGCCGAGTGCTGGAATACTAATACCCCTAAATTTATCTCTAACTGGTGTTCAGTTTAACTTGTTTCTCAATATTAATATAGAGAGAAACGAGTGGTCAAAGATCACGACCATTAATATATCTCCAGCGGAGCACGTGGACCAGGCATTAGCAATGGTATAGTGCGCGCCGTTCAGTTATCACCATAGGCATGCCCGCACATTCTGTTTGGCAGCACTGCGCGATCCCCCTGTGCAATATTTTTTTCCTGTTTTCCAGTTTTGATAATTTCTTTGTATCGTGCCCAGACGCCGATTGCACTGCGACGCTAGAGTAAAAGCGAACAACTGCAAGTGATAAGACAAAAGGCGCTTGGCACGCCCACGCCGGCCACGATTATCACCATGAGAACTAGAACAGAAGCGAAGATAACGCGCAATAAAGGGGTCGCGCAATGCTGCCTAACCGGATGTGCGGGCATCAGGGGTGATCACTGGACGGCCCGCACTATACCGTTGCTAGTGCTCGGGCCACGCGCTCCGCTGTTCGGCTTTTATTTGACGATGACGGTACATCGGCCCGAAATATGAGCGATTATGGGAAGCTGCTGCCAGCTACAGCGAGAGTGCATATCATAGCACAATTCAGGCCTTTATATTTCGAGACATTTCAGGTTTCGCATTTCCGAGGTAAAAGTTTATAAAAGACGGAGCTATTTTAGTCACCTTCTCATTTGGCAATTCACGGTGCTGCGTTCTCTTGTGCGCCACAGTTGCACGCGAATTAAATGCCTCCCAAAAAGCAGGGACACGATGACCCTTGATCTACTTAACACTTCATCATGACGGGAAGCAAACTTACGACGACAGGAGACGGAAATCTGTAGCCGTTTGTTTTTCATCCCTTTCGCGCTACCTTCTTAAAGATCACGTGCCAACAAGAAGCCCAAATTTATACTGTAGTTATGTAATTGCAGCCGAAGTTCATGTGTGTGGAAGCCCACCTTTTATACTGCTGTCAAGCAGTGACAAACAGTGATGTCCGAGCCATATTTATCAATAAGCAAAATCTTGGGTCTGCGCAGGTAAACATTTTTCGCGTCATCCGTGGTTTTTCTTGAACGAGAACGGGTGGTGGTGACAGATTGTGTTGAAACGATGACAAAGGGTAATTTTCCAATATGGTGAACTCCATTTAGGCAGTGCTCCATGTCGAGACCGGATTTTAGGCACATGCTTATTTTGTGCCTTGCGCTCTTATCGCTGCACTTAGACATATATGAGCATGAATTTAGGTTAAGAAGGTCCTTTGCAGTGTTTTTTACAGTGCCCAGAAATAGTAGTGGTCTCTATCGCATATATTATTTGTCTGCTTGTGTTGCATCTTAATTTAATTGCATCAGGCAGACATAAAGTTGAGATTTTCAGATCAGTACTGCCAGCTGTAAGGTATTAATTTTCATGCCCGTTTCACTATGTGTGACGGCCGACTAAGCGACGGTGGCCATTGACCATGGATGTGGTCACGGGGCTTCTTGAAGTAAGCCAATTGATCGACATCAGTCCGGGGTTTTATGCGCAGTTGCTTGGATATGCACATTCATAAAGAGCAAGATATATTTGTTGTCGGATCGTAGACGCAGGTCGCGCGCGTCTTCGTTTTAAATGATTGACATTTGTGTTAAACTTATTGTGGCTCTATTTACAACGGTGGAGGCCTAAAACGTTGCTTTGCCTGCACTTAAAACGCGGTTTTTGAACGCTTAACAATCCGGCCTCTTATAAAAACGCCATAGGGAATATTGTACGACGAATGTCTCGCGTTTGTGTCGTCAGGCGTCGCTGTTTCTTATTAGCTTCGTGTGTAATTTCGTTCGTCTCATCGAAAACGTAAAATCTTTTTTTTTTGAGATGTAGAACAATATAATGAGTGCCCACAAATAAGGGTTGTGAGGAGTCGCGAGCGAGCTGCTCCGGTGTTCACTGTGAACCTAGCCCTACGCCACGACAGTTATATATTATCTAAGGCGCAGAGGCCGTACTCTCCAAGCTTTCCAGCTGAAGACGTTCTTTGCCAGTGGCGACTAAGGACGCACACAGGCGCCGACTACACAGTCATCGATAACGGCACCCGTGCGTGGATTAATATTTACGTTTTCGCGAGTTTATGGATCGCCAACTATCCCGCCTGCAAGTGCACCGGCCCAGTATTAGTCTTGATAGTAGCACTGGACGCACTCGCGGTGCTCATCGTGGCGACGTCGATGAATGGGACCGTTAATACATGTGACGTTCATATAGAAGGGAACAGCATGCTCGAGTGCAACCATGCTCATGGCTCGAAAATGTGTTTAACTCTACGTGACGAACGTGCCGCAGGATCTACATCGACAGGGCAGATGACGAGTTCTTCACGATCGTCCGGCGCTACGAGGACATCTTCACGTTGATCATGGCGGACTGGTCGGGTGTTGACACCATCAAGTGCGACGTCAAGAAGGACCGCATGGACGAATGGTTCCTTCAGCTTATGGTCACCGGGAGTCGTTGGGCGCTGGAGCGCCTCAAGGACATCGTCGTGTACCCTTCATTCCGTGAAGTGCTCACTGTTGTGTTCAAGCGCCATTTGGCTCACGCCTAAATGAATCGCCAAAAGTCATCGCGGAACGTTTGCCTGTAAGTATTTTTCCCCTCTACGGAATGCTTATTCAAGCGACGCTTAGTGAAGCAGGATGGATGGTCGAGGCAGTCTAGGTTATTTTTAAGCAAAGATTGTTGAGATCTCATGCATGCAGCTTGCGGATATTGAAAACAGTTGTGCCTTTTCACGTTTGCGACCCGCCGGCATCGCCCAAGGAACACAAAGCGATGTTTTGCGGTGGAGATACAGGAAGCGAACACGGGAAACGAGCCGTTGACTTGCATGCGTAGCACAATGCCTTGAAATAAATATAGCCAATCAACATCTGACCTCACTTCAGTCGTATTTGAAAAAGAACACCAGGCAGCATCCAACGTTACAGTAACATTTCGGCCACTGAACGCGATCTGCTAGCGAATCATGATTGCAGCTCATGAGCTGTCCAGGCCAACTTGACCAATTAGTCAATGCACCTGTTGGAAGCTTAAGGCAGCTTTGCAAGCTCGTTATTTCATGGACACCTGCTCTCAACTGCACTTCATGCTGCTTGGTTATCGCAGTCATTTTTAAAGATTTTTTTCTCTTCTTGTTGACAGGCTGAAGACACCGCCAGTGGAAAGTAACCTGCACAGCAAAACTGTGATTTGCCCGCGCTGAAAGGGAGAACGTCATCTGGGCTCCCTCCTATGCACTGGCGTTTTTTTTTTGGTACGACGTACCTGGACTGTTTTTTTTTGTTTCTCGGGTTTCTCTTTATTATTTTGTTTCTCCTTATTGCCATTCTTTATTTGTTTTTGTATGAAGGGTGACGGGGAAGTTTTCTTTGTTTAAAAAGTTCTCGTGGCAGCAGTTGTATGCACAGTTAGCAGCACATTTGGCTCAGCCAGGTCAGTACATTTTTTCAGAGCCACGTCAGAGGTTCTGCGTTCACTACCTGCGCGCTAATATTTTTTTACAAGATAATTTTGCTTTGCACTGGAGAAATAAAGATGTTTTGACTTCTGCGGGCGTGTGTGGCGTGAAATCTCGTGTGCATGAATTTGGTCTCATATAGAAGGTTGGCGTATTTCACCACATCAGTACATTTTTTACAACAGTGTACCGTTTATGGTAAAAATAGCAGGAAAAGAAGCTACACACCTGCAGCTTGCCTAGCCCCGCCACGTCCTTAATACAGAGGCAGCAATATGGAGTAAATAAAGCGTTTCGCTCGTATGCGTAATTGCAAATCTCAATAATCGTAATAGTCGAAGAAACGCAAAAGTACTCAATACATACTTACACCAAGAAAAGGCATATAGGGACACCATACTTAGTACTAAATTTTTAGTGATTGCACACGTTCTGATCAGTGGAAAGTAACCTGCACAGCAAAACTGATTTGCCCGCGCTGAAAGGGAGAACGTCATCTGGGCGTTCTGATCAGTGGTATTTCAAATGTTTGAATTTCGTAAATGATTCGTACGTGTGTGCATTTCACTGTCTACCTGCAATGCAACTTACGGAGATAATTTTTTAATCCAAAGCCGTTAGGAGCTGTCCGTAATTCGTGCTTCATAACTGGCATTGCAGGAAAATGGGTATGCACCCCAGAAAGCGGGTGTTCCAGGCAGCTCGTATCATAGCACAGCCATGCACAGTATAGTATACAGGTGGGGGGAAAGGGAAGTGAAAGTGAGGAGGAAGGAAACGGGTATGGTATAGGGCAAACAGGTATGTGCCACAGAAAGGAGGCATGTGTCAAGCAGCTCTCAGCATTATAGCGCAGTATATTATAGCAAACAAATGGGAAAGTGAGGGCGAGGAATACAGAAAGGATGATGGGAGAGGGTTAAGTCAGGGGTACGCGCCACGAGGAGTGAGAGTGTGCCTAGCACCTCGTAACAGAGCATAGTCATACACAGTATAGTAAGCAAGGGCTAGGTGTGCTGTCACTTTCGGTTTCATTTTCAATATTGAGTTGCATTCTCTATCCCTCAAGGGGCACTGTACAGTCCTTTATAATCCCTCACCCCCCTGAATAAACAGCTTTCCCGCTCGGGTCCTCGTTGCGTCTGCCTCCGGCCCCGGAACGCTCCACGTTCCACAAGTCGCTGCTGATGGCGAAAAAATCAACCGCGGCGCGCTACAGCTTCATGCGCTGGGAGTGGATCTACAGACCTCTCTCTACTCTCAAGCTATTTCTATGGAAGCGCGATCACGCGACTGGAGGCCGCCATTCGCGCTGTTGCACTTTATATGTTGGGGTACAGTGCACTATAGAATATGGGTAGTGGGTTCAGGAGAGGGCATGCTTCACGCGCCGGCGTGAGGCGGAGGGTATTGACGGGTCGCGTATGTATGCGGCGGCGCTGCGGTAGCGTGGGCTGTACGCTCGGCGGCTGCGCTCAGCAATATCCCAGCACTCCCGCCTGCTGCAGTAGCAGCGACATGCGTTTGCTTTTTTTTTTACTGTCCTGTTTGCGTCGCTGTGTCGTGTGCTGTTGTTCTCCGCTACCTCGAGCGCAGAATGAAGTAACTCGCGTTTCCTTCGCTGTTCTGCAGCTACAACACAGTCGATGTGGTGCTGTTGCGCAAAGCTCAGACTCCTTGTTTAGGATGCAGCGAGGGTATGTCACGAAAACATGTCTTTCTTGTACCACCCTCTTATAGAACACGCAAGTGGCTATTTGTTACTCACCAACGCTTTGGTTTCTTCGTATAGGGTAGGAAGTTATATGTTAAAGCCGCTCAGTAGCTTTCTGCAGCGAGGGAACCTCGCTATTAGTCAATGACAGCACCCGACTTTGGAATTAGCTGGAAGGTCGCACCGCCAGGTCTGTCCTTTGCGAACCCAGAAATATCATAGGATGCATCGAATGATAAAAATGGTCTATTCGGAAAAACCTACGAGTAGGTCTGCCAACCTAACACCTATTTTTGGCGGACTTCTGCAAATCGTGGCCCAAAATTTGTGCAAAGTTACATATAATCTGGGAATAATCGTTCACGTCATTGATGGTTCGAAATTTTCACTTTTTCAACATCGACTTCTCCCGTACGGAATGATGCAAGCACAAAACTTATTAGGTAGGGATGCAGCGGTTTCTCCATTGTATGCCCAGTAAAAGTTTTCATGTGCTGACCCTGGCAAGACCGCGCCGGGCTCCCAAAATCAGGTCTCAATCTGTTGACAAACCGTTTATCATAGGAATGTTCTCTATGTAAGTAGATCGTCATTTAGAGACAGCGCACACTTAAAGACACTGAGCGCCTCTGAGCAAATCCGGTCCCATCGAGCCATGCTGTACGGTTTTACAAGTCACACTCTCATTTACGTATTCCATTTAGCCCGGCGATTCTTGCGGGCAGCAGTAACTATTTCACGGGACAGGCACCGAAATGCGGAGCAACAATTCCATGCTGCGACGTAACGCACAGCACGAGTATGGTGCGCGAGCCTGCTCGAGCTTCGTACCGCATACAGCCCATGCTCTACTGGCGCCATCTCGTGCCGTCAACGTGAGAAGCGTCACTCCAGGGGCGGTATCTTATAACGGTTCTCGAAGTGGACCGGTTCACTTGGCCTCGCCTGATTGGTCACAATCGCTCTTTTGCTGACGCGAGCGCAGTTTTACCCAACCACGTGCGGGCAAGTGGACCAGTCCATTTTGGAACCCTTATAAGATACCCCCCCCAGGGGCTGTATCTTATAAGGGTTCCAAAAGTGGACTGGTCCACGTGACCACGCGTGACTGGGTGAAACAGCGCTTGCGTCAGCAAAAGAGCGATTGTGACCAATCAGGTGAGGGCAAGTGAACCGGTCCACTTCGAGAACCGTTATAAGATATCGCCCCTGGCCGCTCTCTGAGCCCACTACCCGTATATTCTAGTACACTGTAGTTGGGGCGCCCTTGTCGGTGCGAAATTTCAGGGCAAAATATTCTTAACGCAAGCGAAGACTGCGTTTTCGCATAGTTTTATATATAATAAAATAACACTACTCATTAAACAGAGTGCTTTTTGCGAGATATTCTGTCCTCTGTCTTTTACTAACCGATTTTTGTTTTCGCTTACTCCTTGAATGTGAACAGCGCATCGACATCAGTATTTTTCAATACGAAATATACGGCGGCAGATATGCAACGGTTCACGGCTTTCGGAGAATCTGGTAAGTCGCGCTATTTTGCCCCGTTCTAAAAATTTTCCGTGAAAGTTAGAAAGTATACTCTTTTAATTGCTGCTTGACGAAATACGATTCAATGGGGGTTTTTCCGGGCAGTTGAAACGCTTCTGCGCAGCGCAATCGGCGGTCTGCAGTGGAACGAAGACACTGTTGAAATTCCGGAGGGACTAACACTCGTTTGAAGCTCGAGCACTTAGGAAACCGGTGAGTATGGACCCATTGCTTATGTTTGTTAGCGATGGTTCTGCGTTTCAAACGTCAACGGCGGACTATAATTGTAAACATTCCGAGGTGTCATGCTCTGCGACCAAAAAAGCAAGATTTCGCTTAGGCGATGCGGCTTGCCAGGGGGGCGAGTTTTCGGAAGAACAGAAATGCGTTCTGGAAATTTATTGCCTGGCAACGGACATTGTATCTACACAAAGGCGGTCACTGCGATAAATGGGGTTACATGAAATACACCGTGCCTGTCCCACATGTTCATACGTACGAGTTTGCAAGAGCAGCATGTCAAAAGCAAGATTAAAGGCGTTTTACTCGGACGGTGTCTTTTGCACATTATTTAGCAGCAGTCCTTTTTCTTGAATACATTTAGTGTACAGTGGTCACAGAATAAAATGCAACATCTAAACACTGATCAGTGCCAAATGCGCGGCTACTCGAAATAACGATGGTACTTCCCTTCGAATGACGGTTCAGTGGGTCACGAACTGATGAATAGAAGCAAAAGCACATGCGTTACGGAGCTCAAAATTTTGGCACTTCAGTCCGTGAGTACTGTGCATAATTCGATTGTACTTTTGGTTTATTGTAAGAAACCAGCATTTTATACAAGGATATGCTGGGGTTTTCATTTGACAGTCTCCTGGGCCTCTCTGCCAAGCCCTGTCATCCATATCCCACACGGTCGCATAGCATCACAATGGGCCAGGCACTTGCTACCTGACACGGCTAAAAAAGCTACTTCGAGCACTGCAACAACCTTTATAGGGTATGTTTCCCTGTATGTACAACAAACGGCAGTTTAATGTGTTTCTGTGTTTAATTTTGCAAAATCATGCCTTCATACATTATGCTTCTCAGTCGCTGATGAATTCATGACTTGTTTATTTTCATGAATGCCATGCAACGACAGGATAACTGCCTTCGAAAGTAGACTCTGCAAACACGGTGAAATATTAGGATGTCTACAGCAGTTCATCTTGGACAACATGCCTCTGATGCTGTCTGCACTTATGCACGGCTCATCGGGCATCTTATACTTCTGACACACGGGCACTCTAAAGTACTTTAGGTAAGGGGACATCTACCGGAAAGGCGTTCATGCCCAGTGACACACGACAAAGGAGTATCTCTTTCCCGGCAAAGTTCCTTTGCAGAAAGGTAGATCGGCGATCTACTTTTCGAGCGTAAAGGCGCACTCTCGCCGACAGCGTACACGCCCCGTAAACGGGAGAGAACTTGTCACAAAACTACAACAGCCGGCAAGTATTTTCTTCCTTTGCGTATAAGATTTAGCTTTTAGCCGTGCCATGAGATTTGTCGGGCCGCAAAGATTTATTTTTAACCGCACTCTCGAACGCTCACATCGCCGCCATTCGCGCTGTCGTACTTTTTATGTTGGGGCTGCCTCGTCGGTGCCAAATTTCAGGGCAAAATATTCTTAATGCAAGCGAAGACTGCATTTTCGCATAGTTTTACAGATAATAAAATAACACGACTCATTACACAGAGTGCTTTTTGCGAGATATGCTGTTCTCTGTCTTTTACTAACCGATTTTTGTTTTCGCTGACTCCTTCAATGTGAACAGCGCATCGACATCAGTATTTTTCAATTCGAAATATAGGGCGGCAGATATGCAACGGTTCACGGCTTTCGGAGGTTCTAGTAACTCTCGCTATTTTGCCCCGTTCTAAATATATTCCGTGAAAGTTAAAAAGTATACTCTTTTAATCGCTGCTTCCTACCGACGAAAATCGTTTCAATGTGCTTTTTCCGGGCAGTTGAAACGCTTCCGCGCAGCGCAATCGGCAGTCTGCAGTGGAACGAAGCCACTGTTGAAATTCCGGCGTGACGAACACTCGTTTGAAGCTCGAGCACGTACGAAACCGGTGAGTATGAACCTATTGCTTATGTTTGTTACCGATGGTTCTGCGTTTCAAACGTCAACGGCGGACTATAATTGTCAACATTCCGAGGTGTCATGCTCTGCGACCGAAAAAGCAAGATTTCGCATAGACGATACGGCTTCCCAGGGGGACTAGTTTTTGGGAGAACAAAATGCTTTCTAGAAATTTGTTGCCCGGCAACGGACATTGTATCTGCACAAAGGCCGTCACTGCGATAAACGGGGTTACATGAAATACACCGTGCCTGTCCCACATGTTCATACGCACGAGTTTGCAAGAGCAGCATGTCAAAAGCAAGACTGAAGGCGATTTACTTGGACGGTGCCTTTTGCACATTATTTAGCAGCAGTCCTTTTTCTTGAATGCATTTAGTACGCAGTGCTCACAGAATAAAATGAAACATGTAAACACTGATCGGTGCCAAATGCGCGGCTACTCGAAATAACCATGGCACTTCACTTCGAATGACGGTTCAATGGGTCACAAACTGATGAAGGTAGAGCAAGACTATGGGCGTTACGTAGCCCAAAATTTTGGCACTTCGATCCGTGAGTACTGTGCATAATTCGATTGCACTTTTGGTTTATTGCAAGAAACCAGCATTTTATACAAGGATAAGCTGGGGTTTTCCTTCTTTGACAGTCTCCTGGGCCTCTCTGCCAAGCCCTGTCATCCCTATCCCACACGGTCGCATTGCATCATAATGGGCGAGGCACTTGCTACCTGACACGGCTTAAGAAGCTACTTCCAACACTGCAACAACCTTTGTAAGGTATGTTTCCCTGTATGTACAACAAACGGCAGTTTAATGTGTTTCTGTATTTAATTTTGCAAAATCATGCCTTCATACATTATGCTTCTCAGTCGCTGATGAATTCATGACTTGTTTATTTTCAGGAATGACAGGATAACTGCCCTCAAAAGTAGACTCTGCAAACACGGTGAAATATTAGGATGTCTACAGCAGTTCATCTTGGACAACATGCCTCTGATGCTGTCTGCACTTATGCACGGCTCATCGGGCATCTTATACTCCTGACATACGGGCACTCTAAAGTACTTTAGGTAAGGGGACATCTGCCGGAAAGGCGTTCATGCCCAGTGACACACGACAAAGGAGTATCTCCTTCCCGGCAAAGTTCCTTTGCAGAAAGGTAGATCGGCGATCTACTTTTCGAGCGTAAAGGCGCACTCTCGCCGACAGCGTACACGCCCCGTAAACGGGAGAGAACTTGTCACAAAACTACAACAGCTGGCGAGTATTTTCTTGCTTTGCGTATAAGATTTAGCTTTTAGCCGTGCCATGAGATTTGTCGGGCCGCAAAGATTTATTTTTACCGCACTCTCGAACGCTCACATCGCCGCCATGCTGGATTCCGGCCGTTATTTATCTTTTTCGTCATGGCGTGAAACCAACAATCAACATTATTAGCCATCAGCAATAAAAACGATATTTTTACGATCCACAATCGCTAAGGGTAATTAAATGCGGAACTTTTTAAAAATGTTCGCTGTCTGGCTGCTTTAACAAGGAGCGCCATTTTTAGCGGCGTTCGTCTTAGGAACCACCTAAAGAAGTTCATGTGCTGCCGTGTGTCATCGGCGCAACTACTTTCTGCAGAGGGTCCTTTAGAGTAGAAAAAGGGGTTCGCTACAAAGGACTTTACTTTCGCCCATCTGTCAGGGGTATTATGAAGGTGTATTGATGGTCGTTCACGAGTATTAGCTGGCTACTGTTCTATATATTACACAGCACACTAATATTTAACACGACCTCTGTATATTAGTTTAATCATGTTGTACTGATAATTGAGACATGTTCCAGCCGTGGCGGCTGCATTTTGATGAGGTGAAATGCAAGAACACGCATGCACATGGCTTGTGCATAAAAAAGACCGTGGGATAAAAATTAATCTGGAGTCCCCTATTATGCCGTGCTTTCTAATCGTATCCTGGTTGTAATCATAAAGCCTCAGAAATTTTCTGGTTCAATGCCGGCTGAGGCGGTCACATTTTTGACAGGCGAAAATGTTAGAGGCCCACGAACTATGTATTTTCAGAGCACGTTAAAAAACCCCAAGGGGTCAATATTTCTTGAACCCTCCACGGCAGCGTGCCTCAATCATATCATGATTTTGACACGTGAAAACCGCAAGAAAACACCAGAAATTGTTAGTTATAATAAAAATGAAGCTGAGGGCAGTGGGTGGGTACGAGTCCTTCCAACATTTTTTAATGCCTTGTGAGACAGTCTACGAAGTGTGACTTCTTCTGGTGATAATTAGCTGCAGTCAAATCGTAGAAGCTCAGAAAAAATAGGCCAGAGCTTTAGAATGTGGCACTCACCTTTGCATATATGTTTAGCAGGATGTTGTAAAATTATTTACAGCCAAAAAACAAATTTTAAATGTGAGAGCACTACTTGTAGTAAAAGTATGAAGCATGTTAACGTCCTCATAAGCCAACTTGTGTTCGTAGGATGCCCCGTCTTTTTTATTGCAAAGCAGAATAATTTGCTTAAGCTGCCTACTTCTGCTATCAGCAACTAAATTAACATGCCCTGTTTATGGTGCCTAGCACAGGACAGGGATAATTGGAGATCTATAGGAGAGGCCTTTGCCCTGTAGTGGGCGTAGACAGGCTGCTGCTGCTGCTGCTGCTGCTGCTGATGATGATGATGATGATGATGGTGAGTTGTAGTGCCTACCTTTATCAATTCGAAGGGCTTATGAAGTCAATTGGAACAAAGTAGAGGAAATTGAGAAGATAGTGATAGCACACATGAATTTGACCTACTTTGTGCAAAGCTACCCTCGCTTAATGTATTCATGCGACGTCTTTTCCTAGCGTATTAGCCCCATTAATATGGATGTGATGCGCCAGTTGTCGCAGTCATGCAAACGCCATTCCTGCACGATGGCCTAAAGCACTTGTCGTTGCCATCACTAGTAATAAATTCGCCGATACCTACCACGAAAAGAACAAATAATGAACAGCAGTTCCCAAGTTTTCTGGCCTTGAGGTACCCCAAAGGCTGGCCATGAGACCCTCGCCTCTACCCAGTGATGCAATGGAAGCGGAGGACACAGCGTTTGTGAGCGGCCTTTGATACTTAGGGTTCGGCGTGTTATGATATTGTCGACGAGCAACACACACGCACACACACGCACACACACACACACACACACACAAAGAAAGAAGACATCCCCTTGCATCTCACGCAAATTTATTTTCGCAAGCGAAGAGTGATGTTAGGCGGTGAAGCGTGTTTTCGTGGGTAACAGCACATGTTGCCCTACAGGCACATTCGAAATTCCACACATCCGCTATAAGCACCATTGTGATTGCCGACAGCGACTTACATTACCGGCATTAATGCTGAGTGCTGCCCTGAGAAGCAGGAAATAAAGCCGTGCGCAAGTTTTTCATTTGTCTCTCTGTCTCGGTTTTTGGTTCGCGTACTCCCTTCCCCTTGCAGACAATCTTCCCGTTTTTGAGGTCCCCAAGATGGCAAGTCTGCTTTGAGGAGATCGCAGCGCACATAACACATGACTCGTTACGTAGGCCGGCACAATCCAGAGCGGATTATGCGGCAATGCGCCACACGTGCATCTTATATGGAGCGAAATCCTGCTGCAGATTTAGCAGCGCATGAGGAGGTATATTTCTGGCATATTTCGTTGAGAATGTCGACATAAATGCCGACACGTGTACACTCCCACTGAGGCTCATTAATTGTTGCAAACGTCTTGACCTAAATGCATGTCGGAAAAAGTATGAGTTGATGTGTAACTCCTTGCGTTACAAAAATGTGCAGCTGGTTTCCGCCTTCAAGGATCACAGAGGGGCAATTGACAAACCGAATTTCGAGGACGCTTAAAGGGGCCCTGTTACGCATTTTACGCACATTCATTTTATTGTACCTTTGTTTTGTGTGGGACTTGATGATGACGGAAACACCAGTGAAAGCGGCGAAATTGAAACGTATTATAATTTAATTTGTACCTGAAATTGGTTTCCGCGCCGTCTGCAGCGCCATACATCAACAGTCTCTCCGAGCTGATATTACACCACTATGCTGGCTTTGCTGCAGGTTCTGATTGGCAGGGAACAGCAGGCAATAAAAATATGCATCACACCATGCTTACAATACATCGAATATAAGATATAAGAAATTTCAAAATGAGAACGTGTTTTATGCTTGCTCAAGCTACTAAAAGGTACGAATTTGTACATTATAATTTCATTTAGCTTGTAACTGACACAAGGATCACAGTGCGGCCCATGCGGTGGTTGTGGTAGGATGGCCATATAGGGCAGCATGGTTCCGGTTCTGCAAAATGTAAGCCGCGTTTTGATTGGAAGCAGCCGGCACGTCTCGGGATGCCGATATCTGTCGTCTGCTTTTATTTTGAATTTGTAAGTTGAATAACTTGCGTTTGCCTGCATCGATCTCAAAAATTCTTTCTGCATTTGCCTCAGAACAATACAAAGAACCCGTAACGATGCAAAACTCGGCGAGTAAAATATGGTTTCAGGGCCCATTTAAAGGGACACCAAAGTGACACACTAAAGTGGTTTAGACTGACTGATTATTACTGGGCTACTCCAACGTCCTTGTATTCGCCATGTTGTGCTCGATATTGAAAGAGAAAGGGAAGTTTCATCTTGCAATCCAACACGAACACTTTCAGAAGACTACGTCATAAAACCCATTTCGTTCTTTAGCGTTTTCTCGCCACATTGGCTCAAACTATCTAAAACACGTCATGTGAAGCCCCTGGCTTCTTTTGAACGCAATGTTTACCTATTTTACCCATGGAAAGGTATGTAGGACTAAGTAGACGCCGTAAAAAGTGTATGACGTCGCGCATGGTATTTCGGGAACCTGCAAGCAGGCGTCGCCACTTGTATTTTCTCTTTGCTCATTTTCCAGCCCACCAGAGGTCTCCTCCTCGCGAGAGTAGTGCTTTTGGTAATCTGAAAAGGCAATTTACTTATAAGAGAAAAAATATTAATTCCCCTCAGTCTCCCTTTGGCCTTTTATTCGTGTCCTATCCGGGTATTCTTTACCCTACGTTTTTTTTTATTTCAGGCTGCAGCTTCATTGATGTATACACACGTTTCTCTGCGCGTGCGCGCGAGAGAACGTGAAAAGCTTACAGGTGATTATTAAGAGAACATGTTTCCCTTTCGTACGTAGCCATCGGTGTGTCGCTTATACGATTTGAACTTTTTTCTTCAGTCTACGCCCGATTTGTCTGACGTGAACCTAGCCGCATTTCAGAGGTAATGCCCTGTGTTCATACAACCTTCCGCAACCTTTACATGGTCTCCCACAAATGCGGGGTCCAAGTTTCATGTTCGGCTTGATGAAAGCTCGCTAGCCACTGCTCAAGCATAGGTAAAATAAAAAAAAAGAAGTGCTATAATACGCAATGAGACACTACACAACGCCTGATGGGACGTGCAAAGCAGCCCTTAAGAACTTCTTCTCACATGCGGCAGATTCTACGTCGGACAAACTGGACGCTGCATTAACGGGCGATTAAATGAACACATGTGTTTTCTAAGAAAAATATGTCCATGTGCGTCACCACTTCCGGGCCTGTTCGAAGGAGTCAAGTGTCTACTGTCGATTAACACAGTGCGAAATGCCACTGACAGATCACGATAAAAGAGAATCCCGGCCGCGGCGGCTGCATTTAGATAGTGGCGAAATGCTGAGGTCCGTGCACTGTGCTATGTCAGCGCACGTTAAGGAACTCCAGGTGGCCCGAATTTGAGGAGCCCGCAACTACGGCGTCTCTCATAAGCATAGCTGGTTTTGGGATGTAAAACCCAATAAATCAACCAAATCAACGATGAAAAAGGACGACAACATCTATCTATCTATCTATCTATCTATCTATCTATCTATCTATCTATCTATCTATCTATCTATCTATCTATGTATCTATCTATCTGGGACTGTAATGACGTCCCGTTCGCCACACTTTAAAGGGGTCCTGAAGCACCTCTCGCGCTTGGTTTTGAAAACGGCTGGTGTGTATTGAAGGCTACTCATAAATACACATTCGACAGAATTTTCCGAAAATATGCGATAGGAGGAAAGATATTGCGACCGGAAAATCTCCCTTTCACACTGCGTCTCAGCTCGGCGGAGCCGACTGATTATGGCGGTGGTGGGCGGCGCCAGAGGAGGTGTCCTGCCCACCGCCTTACGTCAACCAGATTCAATGTTGTGTTGTTCTCCTTCCGCCCTACTTGGCGGGGCTGCCCAGTGGTGTTGGCAACTCACATTTCCGGTTACCTGCTCGGTGCGCGCCCCGACCGCGCGCGATCTTTCTACATCCTATTGCATTGTTTCTGAGCCCCGACCCGCTGTTTGTTTCCCTTCACCACACGGGCGCGAGCACGGAAACACGCGCGCTTGCGTCCTCCGTGCGCTACTTACTTTCGATCTTGCTCGTACGTCAGCACCGGGCAGAACAGTGAGCGATGAATCCTGCGCTGCGAGCTCGTGAATTGCAGCAATTGTAATAATTGCCACGAACGTTCAGTTACAATCATGTCCGCTTCTCTAGATCACACTCGGAAAGCCAGCATCTATCGCGATAGAGCCAGATCGTGACTGAAATCTGCGTTGTCCGACGATCCAGATTGGCTTGGGTGATTTCTTCCGCACCATGACCGGCCCAAAGAAGCATTTCAATTTGTTTGTTATGCTGTTAGAATTGCAAATATAGAGCTTTCATTTTTTAAAACTGCATTCTTCCGTGTGCAATAGTGATTCAAGCTTTTCTCTAATTGGCTGTAAACGCACGCCTACAACTATGATAACAAGCCTCCGATCGCGACCAAGAGGCATGCCTTCTATGCAGGTCGACCCAAATCACAACAAAGCGTTACTGTGTCATAGACTTATCTAGAGCGGGCTCGATCGCAACCTGCTTTCATGCATTTCGGCGAAAGTTCATCGTGTGCTAGCTGCAGGAAGACTCGTTTGAGATCGCTATACTTTAATTGTACGGCGCAGCAGCGCTGAACGGCAGTGTTGTGTGATTGTGATAACTTAAAATGAACCAAGCACCGTCGGAGCGTAAGTACAAAGTGATGAGCACAGCTGATCAGAGCAGCCATGTCATTCTAGCTTCCAAACTGTGTACTAGCTGATTCGCGCGGCCACCTCACAAAGCTAGTAGATAGCGGGGACCGTAACAGCATAAAAAAAGCCAGCTTGCTAAATTGCTTGCCTTCAAGAAATATCTTCCTGCGTGATTACACATGCAGGTTTACCTGTGGGCACTGCGTGGCAACCGAAAATGCGCTGGAGAACGTATCCTGCCGGGATATCTCTAACGTGACTGCGTAACCCGGCACTCTCACTTTGCAAGTGTGCGTTTAAACCTGGCCGTCTGGGAAGCAGTATACTGGGAGGTGGCACAAAGTGGCACTAAAATTGAGCGAGAAATGCACAAGTATACATGCACTTGCAAAGCATACAGGTAATGGGGCCTTCACATGCTTTCTTCTTGCTTACAGAACATATCGATTTGTGGCATGCAAGATGTTCACGAGGTGGATTTGGAAAGGGCTTCGCAGGTACAATAGAGTTGTACTGCCTGCTTGCATGGTTGCCGGGATTAGGAACGAGCTCCTGTCAGCCACTTATGTAGGCTTCCAGTACCCCATGCAAAAGTAAGTGCAGCTACCTTTACACAAGTCACAAGAAAGCATTTTAATAGTGTGCTCAACTCATAAAAGTAATTACGGCTTGTGCATGCAGTTGTCTTTCAACACTCACTGTTGAAGTGCTAAGGAGTCTCTCCTTGAGTGTTTTTATTATGATGCTTTCTGATTTTGTGTAGCACTGTGCTGGTGTGAAGAATGAGACTGTAATGACATGACCAAGTGCAGTTCGGTTTATTTCCCTGAATTCCATCAGGGCCTAAAAAGTGTTTCGAGAGACAGGCGCAAGTAGTATAGAAATTGCACCGTCAAAGAATGTCAACAACTAGGTTACAATATCAATTTAAAGGTTTCTTTATTTTTTAATGATAGTACACAGCAACATTCTTGGCCCTTGCATCAGGGGCTTCGAAACGCATGAAAGAACAATAACGAAAGGGAAGGGGTCAAGGGCTCGTTCTTTATTTGTTAGAAACAAGTTAATGAGCAAACAGACCATTGTCTGTTTGCTCATTAACTTGTTTCTAACAAATAAAGAACGAGCCCTTGACCCCTTCCCTTTCGTTATTTCATAGCGTGGGCCTCGTTGCGGCAGACTTGGTGCCTTAGGTAGCATGCGAGGGCTTATTGGGCAGCAGCCATCTCAGCTAAGTTCACGTTCTACGTGACGCCTCCTGGCAAGAAAGTGCGTTCCACGCACGCCGCCTTGGCCATGAGTGGCGCTGCCTAAAACTCCCAGGATAATATGTACATAAATACACAATAAAGTGGACGGGGGGACGGCCGCCTTCGTAGCTCAGTTGGTAGAGCATCGGACGCGACATCCGAAGGTCGTGGGTTCGGGTCCCACCGAAGGCAGGTTTGTCTTTTCGTCCACTTTAATTCCTTTCTACTTTCTCCACAATTAAAATACCACAAGTAACTTCCCCTAGGCTTCATTGTCTGTTTGCTCATTAACATGAAAGAACAATGCAACACAAGAAGTAGTAGTGAACAAATATTGAACGAATAAAACCAAAATGTACACACACATAATTCACTCATGGGAATGTCATGCTAAAGGTTTCAGAAAGCTAGACGATTGGAAAGAGGCCTTAGGAAGAAAGTTACAGTCAGAAATGGTCCATGGGAAAACTGTGTTTGAAAGTTGCAGTTCTTGCAAAAATTGGTTTAGACTTGATGGCTTCCAGCATGCTGTGTCCATCTAATGGAAAGGCAGTACTTGGTTTCTTCAAGAATAGCATACTAAATAATAGACTTTATTAAAGGCACTGAAGGCACTGCGCGTGGTGAATGTGCACACACATAACATCTTCCTATCCCTATCATCATTCTTTGCCCCATCTTCTCCCCTTTTCATTTTCTACCTGTGCAGATTTTCTACCTAAGCAGGACAGAGTGCACTAAGGCCAACCTCTGTGCCTTCCAATAAATTATCTCTTTCGCTCTGAGCAGACTGAAAAAATTATGAATATTGAGCTGCATTCAGCATGCAGTCTCAGAAACACATTGCGTTTTGTACACCCCTAAACATTTCACTGTATCAGTTTTGAGTATAAGGTTACATATGCCAGCTGTAGTGATTATTAGCATAATAGGAAAATGTGATGATGAAGAATTAGTGGAAAATGAGTGAGCGCATCCATCATCAGAAATAAATGCAGATTTAAAGTGGTCATTAAATGCTTTGGTAACACTGAGATTTCCTAAGCATGATTTATAAAAAAAAACAAATGAAGAAAAGCAGCTCTGACTTGGTGGACTGACGGCTTTCCAGAACTTTGATGGCTTGCTTTTATGAATGATAGCAAAGGATTATTGAATTAAGCATTGGGTTGTGGACGCAGGTGCCTGATACGAAAAATAGGCAAATTACGAAAGTGTATAATCTGATGCATGTACCAAGGATTTTTGGGGTGGTACTTTACACACTTGGTTCGAATGTGATAAGTATACAATGATTAACAATTGCATAAAAATGGTTTAAAAACACGTCAACATTGTAATAGTTGGCACTGCTCGAAAACTCAAAGGTGGATGCAAAGATCTCTGTTATGGAGTTATCAAATAAGCAAGCAGTGTGCTCAATGCTCAAGACATTTAAGGAAACTGCTGGGTAAGAAGTAAAATTCTGCACCTCGTGTTTCATTATATAGTTATACAGCCTCACATTCCAATTTTCGATTTCCATGCCAAAGCGAAATAACTTGTCTGAAAAGCACTGGCTTCTGTGGTGCATTGAAGAATGCTATGCAAAGGACAATGATATAAATTCCTCACTTTTTGCCATGTTATTTGTTTGCAAGTGGCAAACTGGAGCCTAACGTTACGCTGCAGTGTTTTTCACCGTGTTTGAGTCATTCACACTGCTGGGTGATGTTAATTATTGTACTATGGCCTGTGATTCACCTTGTAAAGCTCTCATCAAGGGAACGGTGGCTGCTTGTGTCTACCTCAGGAATGACAGATGGAAGCTCTGCAGCGTCTGCGTCTTCCTCTGCGTCTGGCACTGGTGTTGAACCGCGCGCTGGCTGAAACCTACACGTTGGTGATGGGGCACCCACTGCTTCACTCTGACTTGGTGCGTCCAGATGTGCACATGTGTCAGTTTCCACACCTGCTTCTTTACATGTGTAGGCACTGAGGATGGCCTTTGAGGCTGCAAAATTTCCCACATAATGTTTTGAAAAACTACAGAGCATCCATTTTTGCTATGTTGAACAAAGAATTGGCCATCAGATTAACAACACACTTTCACATTGTTGGTTGTGTTTTGCTGTTTACACCACTGTTTTTCACTTATTTTGGTAACTGAAGTGCTTACACAGGTGTACAGGCCTTGTGGTAGGAGTGCACTGGCCTTTGTGCCACTCAAAACAGCTAAAGCTTGTACCTGTACGATTTAAAAACTACCAAATTTCAACTTTGCTGTGCTAAAGGTTGCCTCATCCAAAAGTTGTAGCTTGCTCAAGGGATGTTTTTGCATGGTGTCACTGCCTCCTTATAGACCTATTCCATGTTGGTAAACAGTGGTAGGCACCGGCGATATAACCGGGGCTTGTGTCGACGTCGCGGCGCGGAGGCCCCGCCCACCGCTTGCCGCGGCCCTGCACGGTCGCGCCACCGCCGCTGGCGAAGCGTGTACGAAAGCTGCCTCCGAGCACGGGGCGTCGGAGCGCCGACGGCGTGTTTACAACAGTTTGCGAGGGGCAGCAGCATGAGATGAAGTTGCATTAGTTCTGCAGGAAGCGTTCAATAAATGTAGAAAAGAATGCGCCGAGGCCCAGCTTTGACAAGATGTGAGAAACTGATCGAAAGGAAAGCACCTTGCCATGTAATGCGAATGAACGCGAGCTATCATGTCGGCATCGCTTCATGCGTATGCTTTAATGTAACTAGCGCAAGGATGAACCACTTGCAACAGCGAGACTTCTTTAAATGCGACTTAAAGATGCCTCAGCTAAAATACTGTTTCGGACCTAAAGCCTCTAATCCCTACACGAAATCCTTGCGCAAAAACAAATGTAACGGAATAGGTACTCAAGCATGCGATATTGGTGACGCTATAACCTATGTAAATACGGCTATGATAACGCACACACACAAAAAAAAGCAATAACGTGCCAAGGACAAGGCTCTCAAATAACCGCCAGCAAGGCGCATAACCGCGGCTTGCGGCTCTGCCCATACCCTCAGTTCCGATCGTGAAGGCGTGAAGTCCTGTAACGACGCGGCAAATTTTAAGCGTGTAGTTCATTCGAGCAGTCTGACAATCGAAAAAAAAATTAAGCGCATCATAACCACTACAGCATTGCCAAAAACATTTCTCGTGTGTATGCTATCGCAGCCGTAAGCAATTTGCAAAAGCGTCGCTGTAATCGGCCTTTCGCTCACGGCTACGTGAATTAAGCTCTTATATATTTGTTTCATTTGAGTGAATGAAATTCTTATGACGTATGTATAGCTTCCGCACTTCAATAATACACGGCGACCGCGATTACTTCTACACGTCGAGCTAAGTTAACGTCGTGCGCGCTTTGAGCGCAGTAAGCGTCATCGCTCTGTGTCCGCACTTTTTTTGTGCCAAGAAACTTGGTGTCGAGCATTACACTTGACAAACTTGTGACAATGCTATTTCTCTCAAATGAAACAAGCCGCACTAACGCTAAATAATTACACATATGCTTAGTCGTGACGAAAATGTTTGGCGCATAACCGATGCGCCACACAGCCATGGCATTACAGGTTCGTCCCTTTCCTTAAGACAAACATAAGCAGGAAACCAATAAAAACCTATCGCACATATCTTGTGCGTTGCTGAGCAACCAAACCACGGCGCAGGTCATCGGTGAACACTTTTTTCTTCATTTCGCGGCAGTGGGAAGCGCCCGGACCAGCGAAAACGACGCGACTGCTACGGTAGGCGCGCCGGCGGATGCCTACCATGCGAAACCAAAACTCCCGACGACAGCGCCACCGCATCTTCGTGACGTAGGCCCAGTGGAATAGGTCAATATGGGGTCCCTGTAGCAACTTCTTTGTTTATGATGGCTGTCCGAGTGCCAACATTGCACACAGCAGGAGGACAGCTGCATCTACAGATCTGAACCTGCAAAATTAAGCACTTTGAACTAAGAGCTGCATAGAGTTTTAAGTCATATTTAGCACAGGATCACAGAAAACTTGAGGGCATCTGGTGCTTTCTTGACATGACACTTCCATGCCAGCTGCAGATGTATGCACTTTGCTGGACCCAGTGCCATGTTGAGACTGTGAATCAGGTGTTTTAGGTAGAAGGGCATTATAGTTTCTGTGCACCTACTCACCCCCTGTGAACCTCCAGCCTGTGTGTCGCAAGATGGGGCTGTTCTGGTGAAGTAGCGATTATGTTCTTCTTGCACTGGATCACTGGGATATGAATGTATGTGTCACTATCATATTAGACCCCTGATCGCGCTAATTCAATGTCACTTCACGTTGCCATAAACGCCTAAATGTGAAATAGGGCGTGTGTGTTTAGGATGCCAATCTGCTACACTCAGGTATTTGCCTCCAACGACTGATTGTTTAATTACTACATGATAATTTAGAGACAAAGTGAGCGTGTATGTGTAGACAGGGTTTTCAACTGCTCCCTATTCCCCGAAATCTTGACACTCTGTATGTACACTACATGCACACATATAAGCACCCACATGCACACACCTGCAGTTGTGCTTACTGACCAACACGCCTGTATTGGTCCACCCAGAGCATGTTTAGCATGATATGAAGCAGTACAACAGACTGTAAACTAGTCTAAGCATTTTGTTTGACATTTTATAGCTCCCTGTGCTGAACTGAATGGCAACACTACATGTGTTACATCATACAGGTTCTATTGCCTGCCATGTAATCCAGCTGGCTGATTAATGCAATAGTACAATTTTCAAATTAGTGAATCATTAAAAACATTATGCAACACGTAAAGAAAAAGTGAGTTCATTCACTGAAACATAAAGCCTGCAGTAGTGTACATTGCAGTCAGTTTAATTGAAAACATGTAATTGGCCACAGTAACGTGGTACAGTTTTACTTCTGTTTTCTTAGTGAAAGAGCTTGACAAAAATAAAGCACTGAATGCCAATTTGCTTTTTGTCACTTTTTTAAGAATGCATATTTGGTACTTGCTATCAATTCATGCTTGTTGTGCTTGCACGCACCAGCATTGACCTTTCCACAGAGCTGCAACATTTTCTAAGGTTTACTCGGCTCATATTGCTCACTAACACATCAAACATTGGTACGTTTATGCGAATAGTATTGCGCCTTATATAAATGAAACTGAAGCAGAATTTGGCTTTCTGCCTCACTGAACGATTGGTAAGCTCTGAAAACGAATACCTAGAAGAGTCACTTCTACTGAGCTACAGTCACGTACGATGTTGTGTTGTAAGCGTGAATACATACATGCTACAGATTTGAATGCTGATTACACCATCCATGCAACAAAATTCGTATCCCCGACTGCGTAAAATATTATATACAGTACTTTCTCCAGCGCTTAACTGGCGAGTGTTCCATCGCACTGCTACAAAACTTAGCAACAAATAAAGAACGCTAAGTGTGCACTTTTCACTTGCCTGTATGCCAGGAAGAAACAACGTAGGCAGGGCATTTGGCTCCAGATGAAAACGTGTCCAACTGACTCCTTCACCCTGCGCCAGTTCGGGATCGTGAAGGGAGGCACCACGGCGAAGTGTCTGCCGCAAAGTGTAGGTCGTTTCGCTTCTCCGTGGGTGGAAAGCCAATACGCTCGCTACAGCCATGCACACCGAAAGGAGTCATCGCGAGGCAGCGTATATCAGGACTTCATGCCTTTCCTATCGCTGACTTTGCAGCCGACGGCAGCGCAGGGCACCGTTTGTTCTTTGCTCGTTACTCCCTGGGTTAGGTGTGCGCGCAGTGCGCGCTCGCTTGATGACGCCGACTGCGGTGCAGAGTTTCACATTCGCCAGATTGAGCCCATCCGCAAAAACCGACAGCCAGCTCCGGCATAGCTGTTTAAGTGCGGCCGAAACTGAAGAGTGAATCGCACAGAAGCAGCCGAAAAACCACTGCAGTGGCTGCGCGCCAACTCCGAGAGGATATATCCCGTCGGTGAAAGTCCACAGCACAGGTGCATCTTATCACGCAAGCTGAATCTCCCAGCGGCAACCAAAGGTTAATTGGTTAGGACAGATAACACGTTTCCTTGAACGTTGAACGTCGCTTCCGCTGCATCTGCTCGTGGGAAACGGGCTTTGTGTGCTGCCTTTGAGTGAAAGTTCGCGATAGTTCCGCGGCGTTACAAAGGGCGCGGCATCAAAAAGGAACCGCAACTTCAACAACCTAGGTGCATGAGCGCGTGCTTGTGGTACACACGCGAACGTTATTTTTCTTTAATATTGACGAAACTTACGGGATTCAAACAAGCGAAGCACCAACTCCACAGTGCCAAAAAGACGCGCGAGCGCGCCGAGTAGTGCAGACGACATTCTTCTTCCACCGGAAATGCGTCATTCACATCAAAACTTTAAACGAAGTTGATAGATTTGTTCTTTACTTCATCTTGTTTATTTACTTGCGAAAGATATTATACACAGTGACAGCATAACCAAGTTCATTTGATTCAAACGTGATTCAAACATCGCTCTTAATTTATGCCGGCTACCAGCCAATAGCAGCAATCTGCTCCATTTCGTCATAAAGCATATTAAAAAAGAGTGAGAACCGGCGTTTTTTTGAAGCGAGAGCTCCTGGGTAAGGGACAACTTTGTGCTTGCCCTGTTAACTCTACGCTTCGCGCACGACTGTAGAATTTGGGTGAGCTGTTTATTGCAGCCTACACTGTCGATAGAACGTGTTTTTTGGCGAAGTCCGAGAGGTGCTTCAGGACCCCTTTAAATGTCGACACTTTGAGGCTTACTTGGACGGCGTGATCGACCAGATAAAGTAGCATAGATGAAAGCAGCGCAGCGACCGCCCCTCGGTCCAGTGACGGCAGCGGGCACCTATCAGCCATGCGAAGAAACCCCGGAAAAGAAATTTTGAATGGGCATGGGTGCCCCGCTACGGTGGTCTAGTGGCTATGGCACTCGGCTGCTGATCCGAGGGTCGCGAGATCGAATCCCGGCCGCGGCGGCCGCATTTCGATGGAGGCGAAATGTTGAGGCCCGTGTGCTGTGCGACGTCAGTGCACGTTAAAGAACCACGGGTGGTCGAAATTTCCGGAGACTTCCACTACGGCGTCTCTCATAATCAGAGCTGGTTTTGGGACGTTAAACCCTACAAAACAACAAACAACGAATCGCATGGGTGAAGTATATGTCAGCGACGGAGAAGGAAAGCGCCTGTTTCACGTGCATCTGACAAATGGTCAGAAACGCCGAGATACGCACACGATTGTCTGTCACTGAATTCTACTTTTCCGCGCAGAGAACCAGTTGCTATGGCAGTGCAAGTTAAAACATTTTCTGTGTTGAAGGTTTGTTGTACCGACAGGCAGCCGCTGCCGTCACCGGACCGACGGGCGTTCGCCGTCGCTGCACTCTCTGGTTGATCGCTCCTCCGAGAGTGTCCTCGCCTAAAGAGCATCCATCTTAAATCATGCTCCTAGCGCTTTGTGACCTCCACGAACTGCAGCAGCTGTAACGGCAAATTTCTCAATCACTCAAACTCTTCCATTTAGAAGAATTTCTTTTTTGGCGACGTCGTACTGCATTGTGAGCGATGGAACTGCGCGAACACTTAACACGAGACTAAAATGACTGGACAAGCGCGTATTAACATTTAAAAATTTTTGTTAAGGAGACACATATTTATAGGTGCGAAGGCGCTGGCGGTCGCGGGTTGTGCTCGTGAGGTTCTTGAAGCATTTTTTATGTTGAAAGCGGGCCATGAGTGTGTCGCTAAGCCGTCCATTACCTCGCACATTGCCGAGATTAGTTACACTAATTCGTACACTAAGTGTTCCCTTGTGTTGGGCACGCGTTTCTGCCCCTACTTATTTGTTTCTTCAAAGATTTCAGTTACCTTCTTTGTCTTGTGTTACATTTTTGCGCAGTTTCGTTTACGAGACTCTTCTATGCAGACTCTACACAAAGAGCACGAGAGCATGTGCGTTGCTGCCGAGGTAACAAAATTGGTCTTACTAAATTCTCCAGGGCACAGCTTTAGAAGATTTCCTGTTTTTTACATAGCCTATTCAGACAGCGAGTATAATACTCCCGTTCCTTTTACTGCACGCCTTTTCGTATGTGTTTGCTGTTCTGTACGTCTTTATTTTCTTTTCCTTCCCCTTAGTACACGGTTGCGGACGTGAAGTTATAAGTCTGGTTAACCTCCCACATTTTTCTTTGTCTGTGTCTCTGTTAAGAAAACAAAGAAAATAAGGGGTGATGGAGGGGAATGATGATGACTGTGGTTCGGTTAAGGCAATGACGGTAAATTCTGCAGCCCATGTCGGGAGCACGGCTAAGCATCCGTGGGGTAGGGGAAATTTACTGAAAGAGGGAAAAAGGACAAAAAAAAACCGCAGTGAAAGACTGGAAATTTTGTTCTGTAACGTGCACTGACAAAGCACAGTACCCGGACCTCTGGCATTTCCGCCTCCACCGAAAATGTGACTGCCGCGATAAGGATCGAACCCGTGTTTTCTGGGCGGCAGCCGAGCACGATAACGACTACATCACGGCAGGCGGAGAAGGGGTGACCCGATTCAGCCGGTCAATTTTAAAAGACTCCGTCTTGGCCCGCTTCGCGCTAGAAAACTAGCGCGACCTAATGGACCTCAATAAAGTTTTTCCATCCATCCATCTGTCTTGCCCAATCCCATCATACATCTCGTGTGGCGCATCTAGTAAAATACTGGTTGCCTCAAATAAAAGAATGGCAAGAGAAGAAGACACTTAACACAAGACAAACGCCATCTTCTCCTTTCTTTGTCTGGTCTCTTATTTGCGCTGTCCAGTTTTATTCGAGAGCATGAACAGGGTAGCCCACAAACGAATTAGCGTAAGTTAATAAAACTTGCTCATCGTTCTCGTTTACGATGAAGGCTTCCCCCTTCTTCCAATGAAGAAGGAACTTATCGTATACTTATCCTTCAATATAGCCTGGTCCTAGGCGAACAATGTGGGAAGCAGAAAGAAGCGTGTACTGATCGCGGGTCAACGGATGCTGAAGACGAAGTGCCTCGTTCAGACGCCCGTGCCTCTGGCTGTGTTAGGCATCCTGTGGCACCCGCCGAAAACCATCGCCCCCTTTTGCTCTTGGAGAAACAGTCACGGACAGTGCGCATAGGGCTGCCTATTTTGTAAGGAATAATGTTGTGTATGTGGAAGCAAGGGTTCCTTCATCTTATGGCTAGATCCGGAATACTTGCTGTGCCATCATATTTAAGAGCGTGAGACGTACCTATAAGGCATAATCAAAGACTTTCATTTCAAAAGCGACCATCTTTTTGGTTTACATTGGCCTAGATTGCACAGATCAGAAGTCAAATTTGAGGAAACTATGAAAAGCTGTTCTGGGATCTCTTCAATCTGCATATCTAGAAGGTCAATCCCATCTGGCATGAGAAAAATGCTTTTATCATACACTTCGATGATAATTTCCGTCGAGCCGAATGTTGTCTGCTCTCGTAAGGACTGCTCATTAAGACTACGAACAAGTGTTATGATAAAGGCTGACGCCTCGCAGAAAGAAGAAAAGCGTTATGTTTCCATATTGTGCCCTATTCTCAACTAGTATTTCCCCTTGTCTTCCAAATATATGCCCATTTTCATCAGAGAAGCTCTTAGCGACAATTCCCCATTGTAAGTTGACCAGGGCAATAGATGCCCGTCTGGCAATAAACTATGGTTTATCTTTGCGTACCTCGCGCACGACATCTTGTGACCGCAAGTATTGAGAGTGTTCGAAAGCAGTATTACACAAACACCTAAGTTTGTTGGCTTGGTATGGGCACCTCGACCTAGAAGCCTGTTTCTCAACGAAACGGCAGATGCCTTGATGAAGGCGTCGCTCGGCCGTGCAGGTATTAGCATCCTCCAACAGTTTTTATCATATACCAGATGATTTCGAAGGCAAACGATAATACAAGAGTTCTCCATACCGTTTTTAAGAAATTCTCCAGATTTTATTTACTTATTCAAACCAGGAAGAAGCACCTTGTGACAAACTCAAGGTTTTGAAGTTGCAATTACTAGGCAAAGCTGTCCTATACAATCATTGAATATTTGTTTACGCAGAGCTGGACCGACACCCTAACCACTTCGTTCTTATAACGGACTAAAGGAAACGGTTTAGAATTTCTCGACTTCTTGGCCAAGATTTACCGCATTAGGGAAACGAATTTCACAAGCGTGGCTCTGCAAGATGGCATTCGACGTAATTCCTTTAGATGTACTAAGGCTAGGTGTACTAACCTTTAGGAAAAGCGAACGCAAAGTATGTGTAGCCATTTGACGGTCTATGATAGGCCAAAAAGATGTACACTCCGATTAAGAAAACAAACCTTAATTTTTTCCCCAAAGTAGCGTTTATGCATTGTGTGTTTCCCGTCAATTATTATCTCAACTAACTTATTATTATCAAAGAAACTGTTGGGCTCATTTGTTTTATTTATGACACATTGTCAGTTGTAACAAAAAAAAATATAAATTTCAGGATTTTTTTTTCTTCTACTTCAAATACTTCAGCTTCGTTACCTGGAGCTTGGCCAATCCCCTGGAGTGGGTATGCGCCAGTTCTTAAAAGGACCCGCATCGACACCCCCCATTATCATTCGCTGAGGACAGAGCGGCAGCAATGAAGCAGCGTTCTAAGAATTTCGCGGTCGAGAAGAGCGACTCCCGCGCCGAGGGACGACGGTCGCGGTCTCCGTCAAGGAGCGAGCGCCTCGGACCGCCCGTGTCGCCACGAAAGCCACCCGAGGAACAAATCGAGCAGCAGCCGTCGGAAGACGAAGATAGCACGGCGTCCCCATCTTCCAGCGAGTCAACTTGTCGCACCGAAACAAGCATCGAGAGCGTACAGGCCACAGACTCCACTACACGCACCTTGTCTTTCGGGTAAGCGCATCTCCGTTAAACGGAACAATTTAGGGCTCAGTTCCGCATACGAGCCATACAGCGGCTGCGTGGTTCTCGTGGCTCTGCATATGCCGTGACCTTATGTGAATAACCACTATGTATTGGCAAAGTAGCCTCACCTTCCAGGCTTCATGTGCTTAGGGATTTCAGCGACACAATGTGATCACTTATCTTTTGCCTATGGAGCCGCTACTGGTAACTATTCTCTGTGATTAGTAGCAGTCATCGCATCGTAGCACCACCCGTGCTAACACCCGTCAGCCGGCAGTTCCCAACATGGCCTAGACACCAGAGTTTCCTGGAGGCCTCATCACATGCATTTTTAACGCTCTCTTTGTAGCACATTATACTCTTGTCTATCTGCCTGTCAGTGTCTGGCATCGATACGATGAGAACACCATTATAAACCTCTCTACGTACACTGCAGGGCGAATGGCTCTCCCCTAGATTTCCAATTATCACGGTCCTGTGCTAACCGTGACCACTTCATCTCCTCATACTTCTTGATCGCATCTGCTCACCTAACTTTCTGCCCCCCTCTGCCACGCTTGCCTTCTCTAGAGATTCACTTTGTTAGCCTTAATGATGAGCGGTTGTCTTGCCTTCGCATTACGTGCTCTGCCCACGTTAACTTCTTAATTTGTACTAAGATGTCCTTAACACGAGTTTGTTCCCTAACCTTTGGCTCTCTTTTTTTTGTCTCTTGACGTTACGCCTATTATTTTCCGTTCCGTTGTTCGCTGCGTCGTTCTCAGCGTAAGCTGAACCATTTCAGTAAGCTTCCAAGTTTCGGAGGCTCACTAAAAGGTTACACACTTTTCACTTGAGGGACAGTGGTAAGGTGCCATTCATTACCTGAGAATGCATGTCGAATGTGTTTCACCCCATTCTTATGTCTCTGATTCTCTCAATGGTTCGGATCAGTGCTCATTAACTGACCTATGTATACATATTCGCTTACCACTTTCAGTGCCTGGCCATCTATTTGAAACCGCCGTGCTCGGCCAAGGCTATAGAACGTTACCTTAGTTTTCTGCCTAATAATTTTCAGAACCACCGCTCTACTTTGCCTGTCTGGCTCAGTAATCACGCTTTGCAATTCTTCCACCGAGTTAGTTATTAAGGGAATGATGTCACTAGCAACTCTGAGGTTACTGAGGTATTCACACTTAACCGTTACACCTACCTGTTTCCAGTCCCATGTGCCAAATGTCTTGTGAATAACATCCGAGAGATCGTGTTTTCTACCGCATGGATGAGATGACCTCATAAATAGAGAAAAAGGTGGAGCCACCTTAAGTTATCGAGTCTTGGTGCGCAGCGTAGTAAGGGGGTGCCCATTCCTGCTGGCCGAAGCCAATGAATGAAAAGCGTGTGCACAAAATGAATGTGCAATAAAGTGGAAGAGCACTGGAAATATGGTGTTCTCAGGATAACAACGCGATTCTTGTATACAAATATCAAGCAGGGTCTTTAGACACGCGCGTTGAGTTTTTTGCTGTTCAGGCAACTTAGCCAAATGAAGTTCAAGGACGACGTTTGCTGGGCAAGTTGGTGCACTCCGTCGTGAAGCGAGAAAGCTAGCGAGGAAAGTAAATACAGCGGTGAAGAACCATGCACGACAGGCCCTTTTCCTGTCCAGTTCTTTGCCGCTGTTCCCGTTTTTATAGCTGGTTTCCTTGTCGGAGAATGCCAAATGAACACGCAGTCACCTTTTGCTCAACGCAGTAGATCGTCGTGCGCACTCAATTTAGTTGCTAAAGCAAGGAAGTCTAACGAAAGCTGTATTCACGCTACATTAAATAAGATCCGAGATCGAACAACGCACCGAGCACGACTTCTCGGATAGACTACATGGTGAATCGGTTTAATTGGGACAGACGATTCGGATCGCTGTGCCACCTGAAAGGCATCTACCCAAAAATCCCTTCGCGTATACCTGACAGATGGGAATATAGCTTGACGGCGGGCTGACACACGACCGGTAATTCAAGATGGGTCCGCATTGATAGTATGGCAAGGGGACTGTCGCGTTGTGCCGCATTGCGCCAGGTTACCCTCTTCGTCAGCTTTTGCTCTGTGGCTACCACACGCACCCCTCTATCTCTTCTTTTACTTTTCCTCTAAGGCCAGTAAGCGGCCTACTATATATAAGAAGAAGTTTTTAGGAGCCTTATGAACGCAGCATTTGATCGCGGCGAAGCGGGATTGCGAGGTAGTTACCGTATCGTCGTGCGTAGGTTTAACACCCTCGGTCGCTACGGGGGGAACGTAACTCAAAGAGAGCAGACATCGAGTTTTTCTGTGAAGAACCAGACTGCGGTAGATCCGACAGAGTCAATTTAAGGCAAACAGTAGGCTCCCACGCAAGCGCTACATGGGTTCCTGGCCTTTGGAAATTGAGAGGCGTCGTATGGAAACCAGTGTCCGTACACTAAGTCCGCTGGTCAGAGCGCGAAAGTCCTACGCAAGCTCTGCCGGGTGTCATCGCGTTGGTGAGGGCTTGTCTGCAAACCACTGCCCATACGTCTCACAGCCGGCTAAGGGAAGTAAGCCTCCTGAATCTCCGGTGGCCTTCTCTATCCGGTCTTTTGCTTCCGGCTCTCTTGTATACGCCCGCGGCTGCCTACCCCTTTCACCACGAACTGCCAACGCGCACTGTACGGAAAGTGGTTCAATGTGAGTGTCCACACCGTAATTGGTTAGTAGCCATAGGACAGAAGGGCTCAAAGTGGGCGGCGCGTCCTCCAACGTGTCTCCCTCTGTCGAATAGAAGCAACGCAGATGGCGCTACTGAGCTGCAGCATCATCGAGTAATTCTGTAGAGAAAAGGACAAACAAAGCTGTACTGTATTAGGGAAATTCTTTTTTCTTGCAAAAACGGAAAAGGTTCAAAAGGACAGAAAGCTGAGCGAGTTGGGAAGGGTTCATAGTTCGTGTTCTCCACTTCTCTCCCCTTGTGTCCGTGTCTTCCACGCCTAATTTTTTTGTTCTTTTTTCACTACGGAGTGACCTTATGACAAACTGAAGCAACGCACTTGTGTTACCACAGTTCCAGTGAGTTTGGAAGCTCCGTGGCTACTCTCGAGGACACACACCGCACGGAGCGTCGTGCAAAACCCTTGCGAGCCAACAGACGCCGCCCGGGATTGCGGTCGTGGTGGCGGTCTTACCGCGACCATCTCGTGGTGGCCGCTCTGGGGCTGTTCATCGTCGGCTGCGTTGGAGCCACAGTGGTGAGAGATGATACTGGTGTAGAACTTAAAGAAAAACAAGAAAATGAAAAAGAAACGTACTTAACTCTGCTACTCTTTAGGGATCATGGTGTAACGAAAGCAACGCAAAACTGAAAGAACTAAAGGAACAAATAGAATGTTGCCTATTCGTGTCACTGTTTTTTGTTGCACTCATAACATCATAAAATCCTACCATGTAGCATAAACGTGCATGCATCAAGTCTATTGGGGGGATGACGAGGCAGCCAGTGAACGACTGCGTTGGTCCATATGCACCATACTTTTACATTATGTCACCTTATATGACCTTTTTCGGAGGGCCCCTGCGCATACGCCGGCGGCTCCGCGCGTTTGCGCAGGGGACTCCAATTCTCCTCTCACTTGAGCCGTGTTCCACTATAGCCCCACTGTAAAGCTTCTTTTTTTACTGCACGTACTATCGGCCAAGAAAGTAAACGGACCACAGATCCGGCGGCCGGAGCGGCTGCCTGGCCACAGCGGGGCGCTGATGTCTCGCTCCGCGCGCTTGGTTCGAGAGTGCCGTGGGTAACGTCAAGCTTCTCCCTCACTCTCGCTCTGAATATTGTCACGCTTGATAAATTGTCTAGTGCGTCGTACGGTTGTTCTGCTGCTGGTGGTCGAAATGAAAGGGGCCGTGCATAGCCGCGGTATTCAACACATGGCGCTGTCGCGCAGCAGCCGGCAGCCGCAGGCGACGATCTCCGGCGCCGTAGAACGTCGGTTGCACGGGAGGTGTTCAAGGTGCACGGCAAGGTTCGCCGGTGCGCAGAACGCGTGACACCCTCTAGCTTCGCTAACTCGCTGCACAAGATGGGACGGCAAGATTTTGAGCGCATCTCTCATCGTCACTACGTCCCCATCTACTGGTTTTAAATTCCCTGTCCTTGTATCCTGGCGTCGCCTAGTCGTGGAGAAACCTGTAATCAGGTACGGTTTCCAGTGATCTCCCTATTGGAATCTCCCTAATGATGCAACAAGCGCGCACGGAGAAAGCCACGGAGCGAAAATAGGACGGCGCCGCGGCCGCAGGAGTCAAGCCGGGGGCAAGCCGACGCAGATGCGGCCACCATTCTTGCGTTTCTGATTGGTCACGTCGGCTTGCGGCAGCAGGAGAACGTCACAGAACCATTCTCTGCCCGGCAAGGAAACCTTGACGGGCGCGAGCACGACCGCCCGGGCACGTCAGTCTAAGAACTTCAAGCGGTGCACGTCAAGCCGCCGTGAGCTAACGTGAACGTGCATTTTTTCTGCAGGCGTGAAAGAGCGCGGGGCAGCCGCCGCTGAGGCGCCTTGCGCAGTGTTGCGTAAACTTGAGCGGCAAGAGACGTAGGCAACAGACACTAGTATGAAAGATAAGTCAAATATAGGCGAGAAAGAAAAAAAAACATAGCAGGTCTTCGTTCTTTCAGAGTGGCGGTGTTTGATTCCCTGCGGCCGTCGGCGCGACAGCGCCATGTGTTGAATACCGGCTATGCACGGTCCCTTGTATCGCGACCACCAGCAGCAGAGTAACCGTACAACACACTAGATATTTTATCAAGCGTGACAAGACACAGCGCGAGAGTGAGGGAGAAGCCCAACGTCACACAGGGCACTCTCGAACCAGGCGCGAGGAGCGACTCTCAATAAACACCAAGGCGCCACACTTCCAACCCCGAGGGATTCTCGTACCTGTATGTGACGCAACTATAAAGCCGTTCCACATTGTAAGAATGCTAATCACCACAGCAGAAAGGATAAGGAAAAAAAAACTGGTTTACTGAGGGAACTGCTGGCTAGAATCGAATGGAATACCATGCAATGAAAAGAACATAAACAAGAAAAAGGAAATAAAATAAGAGCGATAAGAATGAGGAAATGAAAAGTTGAGCAAAAATTGAAAGTGTGATAAGGAACGCATTGTTGTTGTTAATGGCAATGCCCTAGCCACTTGGGAAACATGTGAGTTTACCCATTTTTTTATTAATGCCTGAAGTAGCGGCTTTGAACTTGTAAATGAGGTAGGACTCACGAACCTCACGGCCGTGGTGCTTCCGAAAGCCCGATTCCAGTATCATCGCGTGTGACTTGTGATTATTAAACTGTATTCGGAAAGGTGTCTCTGTCTGACCAATATATTGCAGATTACAATTAGAGCACTCAAGCAGGTAAACGACATTAGTCGTGTTACAAGTGAAATTTCCTTTAATTTGTACAAAAAGTTGGACGCGGTGCGTGTTGCTTTTTGTGTAGTTCTAATATAAGGGAAGACCTAGCAACTTGGCTTATTAGACGGCCCGAATCCAGTGCCACGACGTGGGTGTAAAGTTCACTTGGTTAAGATGTCGCGTAAATTTGTGTTTCGTCTAAACACAACACGAGGCGGTTCCACGAATATGCGTTTGAGGCGATCACTTTGAGTGAGAGTGTTATGATGTTTCTTAATAGCTGGTACCTTTGGTAGCGATGCAGAGTGAGTTAGTATTAAGTTACTCTTGTGTTCCCTACTCGACGACTGATTTTTGAGAATTTCAGCGCGGTCAAGCATGTCGGCGCGAGTTATAGCATCGTCAATTCTTTTCCGGGCGTGTCTCTTCGAGGAAGGCCTTTTTCATTTGTGCACAGTTATGATCGAAATCTTTTTTTTTAACATATGCGCTTAAATCGATGTGCTTGAGTGTACGGGATGCCCGTCTTACAGTGCCGCACATGACTGCCGTGAAAATGTAAGTATTGATTAGTATCCGTTGGTTTCCTACAAAGGTTGCAAACCAACTTGTTTTCCGAAAACGACACGGTCACATCTAAGAAGTTCGTGCTCTGCCTCTAAAATTGATGAGAAAAAGAAATTGTCGGATGAGCAGAATTAAAGTCGGTGGTGAATTATAATAGATTGGTTTCCCCGTGATGACAAATTAAAAAAAATCATCTATGTAACGCTTATAGTACAGTGGCTGTAAGTTGCGAGAACTTAGAAATACTCTTCATGTACTGCGATAAAAATATTGGCATAATTATGGCCAATTCTCGTTCCCATTGACGTTCCGCTCACTTGCACACAGTGAGCGCAATCGAACTCAAAGTTGTTGAGTTCGAGAATGAACTTCAGAAGTGTACGGAGGGTACGACAGTCAACAGATTTATTAACCTGCGACTCCTCATAAGCTGTTGAAACCGCCCCAATTCCATCATCATGGGGAATGTTAGTATACAAAGAGGAGACGTCAAGTGTTACCGGTATACAATTAGCAGGTCGATAATATCCGAATGAAAATTGTTGGTATCCTTTATGCAAGATGGATAAGTAGGTGGGATGTGCGTACTTAAGTTGTCAACGCATAGTGAAATGGCTTCAGTGATGGTACCCACCCCAGAGACAACAGGCCGGCCTGGGTTGTCGATTTTATGAATCTTAGGTAGGAGATAGAATTAACCAGGCACTGGGCTGAGAGGAATGAGGGAGTTTCCAATTTTGCGTTCTATTTTCTTTTCTTTAACAAGAGATGCTACTATGTTTTTCATTTCTTGCTTATAATTTTCCGTAGGGTCACCAGTTAGTTGTTGATAAAATGAAGAGTCAGACAGTTAGCGGGTCACTTCTTTCACGTAGTCCTGTTTGTTCATTATGACTACTGCGCTCCCTTTGTCAGCTGGTTTTATTACGAAATCCTGTCTGCCGCTCAGGCCATCCAGTTGCGTTACATACAGGTATGAGAATCCCTCGGGGTTGGAAGTGTGCCGCCTTGGTGTTTATTGAGAGGTTATATTGTCGCATCGTGACTCTCCACAGCCGATCACGTGCTCTCTCCAGGCAGACTTGATAGCTACGAAGGCGTACACACATACGCCTTCGTAGCCGCGCTCCCTCCCCTTCCTGTACGCTTAAAAGGAAGGTGCCCTGCAACACCATTTTACTCTGATGAAGGCCGGTCACCGGCCGCAAGGTCAATGATGTTATATTGTTTGGTTAATCATGTGAATCGCTTGCTTTTAATATTTATTCGGACTCAGGCAAATCTTTCGGAACGATATATATATATATATATATATATATATATAGAACTAAAGCGCTGCCCATACTTTGACAAGCAAGGTTAGGTGCTTGAATGTTAGGCAGTTTGCGATACCGAACACACTCCTAGTGTGTTCAATTGCCTTCTATCGTATCGTATTTTGTTTATTGGCGCGGAATATATATATATATATATATATATATATATATATATATATATATACACACATGCGAGTACTACGGAATGACGGAGCAGTAATTCATTACTGGCGCTTTCGCAAATCTAGCTGGACCGTTGGCTTGCGGTGCAAACCAACATAACTACACCGGGGGCTCCCTCAGTGCGCAAGACAGCCAGAGCTGTACACGCGCCAGCCGTTCCAGCCGGCAAGATTTCCAAGCCCAGAGTGACAGTAGTGACTACAGCTGTTGGTGCTGCCTCTACCAAACCATCGGCCAAGGGCTTTAATCGCCACCACGCCCCTGCGACAACAACGGCACCGGCATTCGAGGCAGAAACAAGCAGCGAACAGGCTGAACCAGGGGGCACCATCAGTGAGGTGAATGTTTGAGTTTCGCAGCTTACTAGAACAAATAGGACTCCTAAATATGCAGACGTTACTCCACCTTGCGGGTTTCCGCAGAACTCATTTGCCATATAAATATGCAGACATCATTGAATGATTGCGCTATGCAGAGCTGCTACAAACTTGCACCGAGTATCACATGCCCCTATAATTCCTTTGATATTTTTAAACCTTCGTGCGCCAGTGAAGCATGGAATGTCCTAGCTTTTAATGCAAGACTCGTGGCACCACGGACTTCTTTACGCGGATATGAATATGTAGCAAAACAAAATGCAGAGAATGAAGCACATGGGTATTCATGCAGCCTCATGCATTGCCTGAGAAAATGGCCGGAATATGGCTTTTGCAATGGCTCATTCCTTAGTACTACCCATACACGTGATTCGGAAGATATGTGTACTGCTTCTTACCGCGGGCAAGCTGCCTCTTCATCCAGATTTTATTATTTTAATGGTATTTTATCAAAGCCTACAATATTTATGCCCTATGCCTTATAATCGCAACTAATGAAAAACTCCTCGCGCCTTATCTTTAATGGGGTGTGCCATATTAAGAGTCACATTGTCAGAGTGTCTTCACACATACTAGTCTGAAAACTATACCTGACGGGCCGAAGTTGTGTCAGGTTTTACGAAAAAGGCTACTAATGCCACTATTATTATTAAAATAGACTTCAAGTCAGGATACCATTTTAGTGTGCAAATGCGCAGACTGTCTGCTAAATTTTAAACTACGAAGTGATGCAAGTCTTACTACTGTGGCTGCCTGTATGGTTACCAAGGTCCCATCAAGCTGTTTTTTGACAGCTTTCTGCCTGGAAGAACCCGCAGCTTCATTACGTTGAAAATAAAATTCAAATTTCGCGGTGGATAAGCTCATGCATGCGCATTCATTGCTGGAAGGTTTGCTATGCTACTCTTAAACTGAATTCGTAATTACACTGATCTAGGAGCACTGCACTAAGTAACCGGATTATCTTTTTAGGCAGCAATCACCTGCCTCCATTGATTACTTATCGAATTGTTACTGTACATGGCTGTCGATCGAAATGCTCGTTATTTTATATACAGTCTAGATACAGGACGGCCTATAAGCCAAGTGTTGACAAAGCGCTCACGAGACACTCGTAAGCGTCACCATGTTCGTTGACATTGAAAAAAGAAATGTTAATTCACGAAAAGCTCGCGAGAACACAATGTGCTTCCATAGAAATCTTTGCTACAGGACTATAACGTTCTGCTGTCTTCTCTCTTCCATACGAGGCATTGGCCCACAGAAATAATGTGAGAACAACGTGAAAGAAGCCGGTCCCATGGTCTTCCTTATGTACGAAGAAATTCAACGCAAAAAGTGAAGGCGACCACAAAGAAGAGACACGGCACTCTGGGGTCGTGTCGCTTCTCCATAGTCGCCTTCAATGCTTGCGTTGAATTTCTCCGTACTTAAAGGGATACTGAACAAAAATCGAGAAAACTAGCGAAAACCTACTCGGAAGACGCCACTATTCCGATTAACAGAGTTCATTTTACGTATTTTTAGTGGATTCGCGGCGGCTGCACGCCGTGCGCTTTTCGACGGCCGTGACGTCGCATGCTACCGGCGCCCTCTCTCTTCCAGCCACTTCCCTCTCCACCTATCCTCCCAAGAACCACTTGTGTCTTGAGTTCCTCATCGCGAATTGGTCTGCGCGTCAGTGTCCGGTTGGTGTCACGCAACTTCCTCTAGTTCACCGCGCCGCCGCTAGACGCGCGAATTTGCGAAAAATGCATTAAATTGAATATCTTCCGCTGTTCTCTCGCTGAAATGAAGGTTGTGGAAACAAGTTTCAGTACCCAGTCTTTCAACTGGATCATCTATCTCGATTCGACGGCGAAAGTGTTGTTCAGTATCCGTTTGAGGAATCATGTACCAACTAGGCCCAACAGAAGTTTCATTGAAGTTAGGGTGCCGGAAACGACAAAAATACGGGTTCAGGATCGGGTTCAGGTTCAGCGTGTATCATTTCGCTCGGGTTCGGGCTCGGTTCGCTCGGGTGCGCGAACCGGTTCGCAACACTGAACCGGTACATGAACAGGTTCACGGACCGGTTAAGCGATGTAAACGTCATAATTTACTTTGACAGCGCTGTTTATGATACCAAGCAGCACTACTCAAGTGGAGGCATTTGGAAGTCCACACATATAAAAAAATGTCGTACTGGAGTTGCACATCAGGAAAATTTCCGGACAACAACACTACAAATTTAAGTCCGCCGGACAATGGAAAGGAACACGCATGTACTTCAAACCTTTACAGCCTGACCCTACAGAGCTTGTATTTCGTAATTTTTAAAATTCCATCTTCGTTTCCAATGCTGTGCTGTACTGCAAGCATGGCACGCACAAAAGATTTTTTTTTGATTGTGGAAGATCCCGCTAGCACATTATAAACAGCTAGCGATGTTTTAACATATATCAGCAAAAGTTAGTTAAAATAGCTAGAGCAGTCATTCTGAGAAATACGGCCATGGATATGAGCACTGCGTTACACGGCAAACCTTTGCGGATTTCTGACGCATGCATCCTTGATCCCTCTCTCTCGCACTTTCGTTCTCTTGCTAGTTATAAAGGAACCGACTAAAAGAGTGAAAATTCGTATCACTATTCGGAGGGCCGCATCAGAAAACAGTGTTAACAAAAAATAATCGCTCAATATCGAGTAAATCAAATGAAATGAAAAGCTTCGTAGAGTCTGCTTGACACAGAACAAACGCCCTACATAATTTGACACGTGTGCAACACAAGAGGGCGGCATCCGGAGATTCATGTAGCAATTAGTGATAAAAAAGAGCAGTCATACGTCATTAAAGCGTTTGCTGCGGAGTGCATCTCGTTGAGCAGACTCGCAATTATGATGGAAGACAAACATGCAGAGAACAGGGACAAAATAATTAGCTTTGTGTCATATTTGTGTCAATTGAAACAGAGAATAATTCGGTTGCGTAACGGGGGAAAGAAGGCAGGGGTGAAGGGGGCTTGCTTGCTCAAAAGTTTCTTAAAGGCTGCGCTCAAATATCGCGGTGTTATACAGCAAAACCGGCACAGATCTCAGACTGTTGGTTGGCCTTCATTGTTAGTGCATATACATTCAGCGCTTGCCGGTGTAAACATCGCAGTTTCCGCTCAGTATATTTTCGCAAGTTCATTAGAAAATGCTTTTCTTTGCTTTGCAGCAACTTCAGTTTCTGGTGAAAACAATGCATGTCTTCGTGCTGCAATCCAGCGCGCCAAATTGAGTTGACTTTCACAGGCGGTTCCGAAGAGAAATCATAAATAGTTCTTTAAGGAAAGGACGCTGTTCTCGTAGCCCTTTCAGACACTGCGGCCAAGAGTCGGGGGGAGAAGGAAGGGAAGAGTGGAAAGGTGAGGCATGCAATGTTAGGGGTTCTGGAAGTTCTGAACGCCTGGTGTTATTTATCGTGCACTAGCATTGTGGAGTGCACGGCTCTCGGCATTTCGCCTCCGTCGAAACACGACCGCGCGGCCGAGTGTGCACTCGTGTCTTTCGGTTCCCCATTCAACCACCACTAGACCCACGGAGAAAGAAGTATTTGACTAGACCACAGTAGCGGAAAAAGGGGCACTAGAAGAAAATACGTAAAAAAATAAATAAACCGAAAATGCTAACGGAGAGAAAGGCTGGAATCCATCGTAACTACGAGGCACTGCTGGCAGACCGCGGCACTGTAACTGTCTGAACCGCTTTGTTGCGAACCGATAATCGATATATATATATATATATATTTTCGGTTCAGGTTCGGTTCGGGTTCAAGCGCATTCCGCGAATATCGGTTCGTGTTCGGGTTCAGTTCCGGACGATATGCCGGTTTGGGTACGGTGTTCGGTTCGGGTTCGCTTCGACACCCTGATAGAAGTTCCAATGGTCTTAGTCAAAGGTTTGCCTAACGGACGCATCATTGGGGCTCAGTTACACTAACTTTTTGCTACGTGTGCAACAGTGGTTGCTTACGTAAAGCTTAAATAACTGTTCGCCGGGCCGGTCTGCGATAGGGTCTCGATTTATTACACACAGCTAAGTAGAGCTCCAGCAGACTTTTGCGGTACTCTCGAGGGTGAAGAAAAATGGAAGGCTTTACTTATTTGTTCTATAGAAGCAAGAACCCTGACCCACACCATTTTTTATTTCTTGGATGTGGGCTATACTGCGCAGCCTTACAGCGAGGAGATAGACTCGACGACAACCAGAACGCGTTCGACGAGGCGAGCTGCCGTGCAGGGACGTCGACGTCGGCAGCCGTACAACCAAGCATCGACCACGCGACGGCGAGGCTTCCAGTCCTGGCGTCGCAGCCGCGGTGCTGTCATTGGGGATGACAGCAGCAACCTGCTGCGCCGAAAGGTGCACGCAGCGCACCGGCCGCCACCCATTCGCGAACACCGCGACTATCATGGGACCACGGTGAGTCAGTTGAGCTTCCCCGAGAATAGCACGTTCCAGTAACGGTATATTCGAGCTCCCGCCCTTCGCCTAGAGCGTTCAAAGCATTCGGAAGGTAGAGAAGAGCTTGGGTAGAAAATGATCATAAGTTCTATGCTTCCGCATATGTACAAATTTCTCCATGCCGCAATTGCATTGAAAGTGACGAGAAGCTGCCGCGCATGTATTGACTACCCTACGTGGCAGTTTAGCAGATAAGGGGTCGCACTACTGCTGCTGCATTTCCATGGAGGCGAAATGTAGCCACGCCAGCACACGGGCATGCTGGAGGAATTTCTGTCTTTTCGTGCGATGCAGCCCACATTATAATTAGTAGAGCGTTAACTGCAAGTGGTCATAACTAATCCAGAGACCCCTGCTACGGCGCACCTCATAATCATAATGCGGTACTGGCATGTGAAGCCACAGAAATTAATTTAGAAGTGTGACTAGCTAAGACATTCTATGATCAATGGAAGCGAAATGTTCAGGCCCGTGTACTCTACCTTGTCAGTGGACGTTAATGAACCCCAGGAGGTCGAAATTTCCGCAGACTTCCACTACGGCGTGGTTTTTTTTTGACACAAATCCGCAGAAATCAATCATGTCCTTCCATGACTGAGATACTTCGGTTGCTAGTTGGGTACCCAATGTCACTGGCCAAGTTCCGATAAATGAATAATGAAGAGTAAGGGTGCTCGTACAATGATATCTTTCTGCCCGCTAAAAACCTGAGCTGATTTTATTGGTACATTGAGTTGCAACCAGAAAAAATAAATACAAAAAAATGAACTGAACCAACCAGGTTGATATCTCGTTTGTTCACTTGTGGCTCTAATGGTTTCAACCGGCCGCGGCGGCTGCATTTCGATGGAGGCGAAATGTTGAGGCCCGTGTGCTGTGCGATGTCAGTGCACGTTAAAGAACCCCAGGTGGTCGAAATTTCCGAAGCCCTCCACTACGGCGTCCCTCATAATCAGAACTGGTTTTGGGAAGTAAAACCCCACAAAACAACAAAACAACAATAATGGTTTCAACCACACGTTGCGTACGATACAACGCACAGCCTCACCGTGCAACGGCATGGATGGCCAAAGGGGACAAATGTTTAACATTTATGAGGACAGCGAAACAGTAGCCTGCACAGATCTGCCGACAGCATGCTGTCGCCTGCCGGCGCTGTACTTCATTGACTGCGATTTAGAAGACGGCTTGCCTCAATGGATAGGCCTGTACTCTTTGTCCATGTTTAGTTGCTCTGCGAATAAGCATCGTCCTCGCGAATAATCGGTGATAGGTTCGATGTTTGTGTCCGGTAATTTCCATTTATTTGCAATATTGCTACATAGAAATAAGGTACCTTTGTTTGCGTTGCTAGGTCCATGTCTGAGCTTGCAGGAGTCGATGGCTACTTCGGCAGCGTCGGCACTGACGTTAGCAATATTCGCCGGCTGACCGATGACACCAATTACGACTTCTTTCTTGTCAATATTACCCGCTTCTCAAATGTTTAATATGGAGTTTCTTTGTAGAAGTCGTGACATTTTATAAAATAACAGCATGACGCGAAAACGCCATTCTGCGGAGCCCAACCACCAAATGCCTGACATTTGCGTTCTCTCGCCGTCACAAGTTCCGTGGAGCATATAATTCAGACAAAGTTCCTTGGTAATTGCTGAGGCTTTACAGGTCGGAACCATAACATGATTATAAGGCACACCACAGTAGAGGGCTCAGGAAATTCTGACCAACGGGGTTCTTCAACGCGCACTTAAAACGCACAGTACACGGTCTTCAAGGACTTTCATCTCTATCGATAATGCGTCCGCCGCGGCCGGGATCGAACCGATGTCCATCGGGTAGGCAGCCGAGAACAATAGCCACCGTACCACCACGACGGAGAGTGAAGTCTCCTACACTGTACCATTGTCAGTGCCCAAGATTTCAATTTGGAATTAGATAAAATTACTTGCCCGTTATCATTAGGCTGGAGTGCATACAGCAGGCGTTCTCAAATCATGACCGTAAACGTACCGCTGTCTTTAAAACGAAAAGTGTATGACCACTGCGTTCTCTCGGCGCTAACATATGGTGCAGAAACGTGGAGGATAAGTAAGAGACTCGAGCTGAAATTGACGACCACACAACGTGCTGTGAACGAAAAATGATAGGTGTAAGTTTATGAGATTGAAATCGAGCAGAATCGATCAGGGACTAGACTGGAGTAACTGATTTTCTTATGTAACTTAGGGAAAAAAGCTGACCAGGGCAGCCTGTGTAATACGAAGAGCCGACAACCATTGAACAATCACGATCAGAACACAATATACAGCAATCGATGGAAAACGCAGCAGAGGCAGGCTCAAAGTGTAGTCATCTTGCCCAGGACTGGAGGAACTGGAGATCATTGGGAGAAGTCTTCGTCTCTCAGTGGACTTAAAATAGGCAGATGATGACGACTTGCCGTGGGCAGAACTTAAGCATACCATAACTTTTTGACCTTGGTAGTAGTGCATGTAGAATTCTTGAAGCGAAGCGTCAGCTAACTTACCTATACAGTTCTGACCCTAGGAGCTTGCTGTCACATTCGCTGCGCTTTGACTCCTGTGAGAGTAGTAAGTTTGCGTACTCGTTTAACGGAAGGTTTTGCTTTTTCAGCGTATAGCAAACTTACGCAGCTTATTCAGCTTATTTTTACCGCATATTCCCCTTGGCATGACAAATGGTTCTCCATACAGCAGCCACATCCACCATCCCAGAAGAGCGAGCGGTGTGGAGCGGTGCGTTACACCTTTTGCCCGCGGCTGCGCCGCGAGGTCTTCTACGACCGCGAGAGCGACGACTGTGTAGCTGTGACCACTGCCGCCGAGCAGGACGTGGAACAGGAGGTGGCCTCACGGGCAGCCCGGCGCGGAGGCCGTGCTGCCAAGTACGAGACACCGCTGTGCAACAGCAGCCCAAACCGCTTCTCGACGGCGGAGAGCTGCCGTCAGACGTGCCAGAAAAGCAGTCGGCCCCCCGAGCGGTGCTTCGATAAGACCATCTTCTCCGAGTGCGGCAAGTAAGGCACAGCCGTAAATACTTACCGTATGCCACCCGCAGATGGTTTCCTTTGGAACAGGTTGTAAGATGAGATCGCTTGTGGTTGATAGCGCAGTTCCAGTTGGACTGTCCAGAGGCAGTCGCAAGAAGTATATATCAACAGACTTCTTGTTATTCAATTTAGGTCAATTGTTGCTACTGCGAAATTGAACGTGGAGCTATAGATCATGTTTTGCTGAGCATGGAGCCCCCTCAAGATGTCAGTCGTTTAAGAGTCCCCTCGCACGATCTGGGCATTTCAAATAAATAGGGCAGGCGTACGGATGGCTCGGTAGCGATGGTGCGTGTATATTATGACACGCTGCCGTTGGTGCACAAGTTCTCGCAATTCAATGTAGAAGGCCGCACTTCTTCCTTTTCGTAGTATCAGCCCTACGAGAGAGAAAGAGTAAGAGGTCACACTGACGTATGCCTACGTCGCAAGCACTCCTTGAGACTACAGTGGCCGGTTTTTAGTTGCGCGCTCCGCGTGTATCCAAACAGGCTCTGAAATATCTATAACCATGACGCGTTACTTTCGTGTCTCATTCAGTGCGTAGCGCGGAATGCCACCACTGCAAGTGCACCGAGAATCGAAATACAACGAAAAAAGTCAGGGTGAGGAGGCAAGAAAGGAGAGGAGAGGGAGAAGCATAGCGTAAATAGAAATTTTTCACTGGTACAATTTTACCTCAATTTGCGGCTCAGTAAACGAAAACTGGTCTTTGTTTAAAGGAAAGCTGTATGCGATACTTAGAAAAGTATATCCTTCTAATCAGAATTTCAGGCGACTCGGACAACTCTCGGATCACCAAGTATTTCGATGGTCAAGAAATAGGAAGAGGAGGCTGTACACTTGTGGAAAGCGTACAAACTCGCCCACGGCATAGGATAGACAGAGCATCTTTGTTATACATTACTGCTCGGCTTTAACAAAGGATAAATACGAATACTACTCCCAATACTATCATTTCTACTCCAAAACAACAAGCAAAAATTTTGGCAAGCAATGTGAGCTAATTGTGGCTTTCATCATGTGTCTCTAAGTGACAGCAGTCAAGTTTCGCTTAGCGATAACGAATGTCCTGTAGTCTTTATTACATTCTTTTCATCCATTTTACTGGACAAGACCACTCAAGCTTACGGAATGTCCCCGACCTAGATTAACAGTACATGGAACCTAGTAATGTTACAGAAGATGGAACCGCATGTATCATTAATAAGATTAAGCTATCTGGTACTTACCTTGCTGATAATATTAACACTGAAATTTTGAAGAACACAGTCGTCATACCTAGTCAAATTTCGTATTACATTTTCCTGCAGTGAGAGAGAGAGAGAGAGCTCTTAATTGAAAGGCAGAGAATTTAGCCTGCAGTGGCTGTCAACAGGCCAGGTTCTCCCCCGTTGCGAATTTGCAAAAGTGGTAGCAGTACACAAAAGTGGCAGTAAAAACTGACCGGAAAACTACCGTCCAACATCAACGACAAGCATCTGTTGCAAAATAGTCGAGCATATTACCGCGTCTCATGTGTATCACCACCTCGAATCAAGCAGCTTTTAACACGAAAGTGCGTTATGCCGGGGTCCACAACGCGCCCAAACGTCACTACCGTAACGGATATGATGGAACAAGGTAAACGTGTAAGAACAATACTCCGAAAAACTTCTGCTGATGCACTGGCAATCGAACTCACAGCCCCCCGCGCCACGACGACAGGTTCCCGGTGCACTTGCATTGCGCTAACGCCGCACGTGCTAGATTCTGTACAAAAGCGTCTTGTCTCGTCCGGATAAGCACGCGCGCATCCAGGTGCACATTGCCTGGAACGGTGCCGCCATCCAGGAGAGACGGAGCGAATCACTGCAGCTTTACTTCGTCTCTCCTGGATGGCGGCACCATAGCAGGTGCGTTCCAAAGCTCGCTTCGATGAACGCCTGCAGAGCCGCGCGTATAGCCGCGTTCGTATAGCTTCGAGTGCATATGCGCCGATAGCCCAGTGGTAGGGCACCGGTCACTTTTCTTCTTGGGTGGCGTTTTCCCGCCGACCGCTCTTCGAGCGCGATGGAAACAAGAAAACTGCTGCTTTAGGCGCCAGAGCACGGCAATGACACTGACGGGTCACTGTGGCGCAAGGAAATATGACCGATATCTTTGTCACGCCACGTAGCTCGACCACGTAGCTTCGACCACGTAGCTCATAGACGCTTAATTTGAAAGTTATCAGCACTAAAATTACACGGTTTAACACTATCTTAGTCGAGAGTTCGACGGAATACCGCCTGGTCAGGTAAAAGGATTGTTAAGAAGGCAGATCACTGACCAATGTCAAAACAAAGTTTGTTGATTCTCAAAAGGACAGAAAGTTGAGCGAGTTGGTAACAGTCCATAATCAAAAGAAGAGGCTTGCAGGACACGGACACAAGGAGAGCAGTGAACAACACTTTGTTGATTCAACTAGCCATTCGCATCGGTTCTGATGCGAGCAGCCTGGCGGCGGAGCTCCCGGACATTAAAAACGACCTCATCAGGAATGGGTACCCCAAGCATTTTATTAGGAAGACAACCAAGCTCATCATGCGCAACCAGCAGCCAAACGGTCAAACCACGGTTAATACAGCATCGACACACAAGCGTGCTGCGGTTCCCTATATTCGTGGTGTAAGCGAAGCCCTAGCTCGGGTCTTCAGAAAACGTGGTGTTCAGATCGCGCATGTGCCAGAAAGCAAGCTAAAGGGTGACTTGCTAAATGTCAGGGACCCTCTCCCGCGGCAATGTTTCCCCGGTGGTCTACAAAATCCCATGCGCCGACTGTGAATCTCTGTACGTTGGCGAAAGCAGAAATTTCTGCAGGAGTTTGAAGCAACACAAGAATGACGTCCCCAGGGGTGACACAATGAGAAATGCACTCGCAGAGCATGCCGAGAACACGGACCGCAAGATAAACTGGGAAAACGCGCGCATCGTTACCGCAGAGAAGAATTTGACAACGAGACGCAATCTGGAATCACTTATACTTCAGACGACAAGTAACACAATCAATAAATCATCTGGCACACTAGACCACGTGAACTACCGAACTTTGCGTCATGCGCTGAAGGCTACTTAGGAGCCTGTGGCTTAGCCATTATTCCATTGGGAACAACGGATCCGTACGGATCCCGAAACGTCATTGACGTTGTTCAGTGACCTGCATTTTTATCTCTATATAGGATTCGAAGCTTCCTAAAAAATCGTCAGCAGTTCACAGACGTAAATCACTTTACATCACCCCTTACATATTTCCCTTCTGGTGCAGGTTAGAGTACTAGTACGTTTGCGTTTTCTAATTTGTATCAGTGATCTGTCTAATAATATATCGCCCTCCATACGTATTTTCGCTGACGATTGCATATTATACCCACGAAGAAAGAGCCTTGATAATCATCTCATTCTTCAAAAGGACATTCGACTCGTCTTCAACTGGTGTGAAGCTTGGCAATTGCAACTGAACTCATCGAAATGCACAGTAACGATAGACACGCGTAAAATGTTAAATCATAGCTTATCCTCTTTTATAGCTACCACCCTAGTATTTCTAGCACCAGCATATAAGCATCTATGCTTTAGTTTTGCACCAAACTTCTCTTGGGCCTCTCAGATTTTTTAATATGCGCCAACAACTTCACGGTATGACCCATACGGGTAATACCGTATTGGCGTCACCCATACGGTATGACGAGAAATAACATCGAAACGCCCAAGAACACAGCATGCAGGAAAAGAAACGACTGAATCGCTGAGATGGCACATCACAATCCTCGCAGGCATCGTAGTCGTAGGCATAATTGCATTATATAGAAGCAACTCATATAACAGCTTCCACACTACAGCGGTTGCTTGCGTACTGTAAAGTGCTCGTATACCGCGGCCTGAAGCTCAAAGCACTTCGCGCGAACGTGCTCGCAACAAAAGCTAAGCATTGTCCGCAGACATACAAGCAGACGCGCAGTATATCGATCGCTGCTAACCTGTGCAATCGCTGCACATGTTAGCACAATGTATCATTGTGTTATGATATATTTGGTTGATACAGGCACTCCGCTATGAGAACATGATTCACATGATTTGCTGTCAGTGACTGCCATCTATCACATAGTAAGCCAGTCAGGAGCACTCCGCGGCTACCGTGCTTGTTGGGCGTTGACTGCACGCATTCTGTAAAAATAGCGTCTGTAAACCACGCTGTGTTTTGTGTTTGCTGGCAAAGATATTCGAGAATACTAACAGAAATGGCCAGCAGGGGTTCCCGCGCGACGTTCTCAGCCCACGCCGACAGCAAAAGGTATGAGGAAGCGCGGCGCGTCAACCCTCATACTACGCAACATAGGCGCTCCCGATAGAGGGCGGCTCCGTAACCCCTGCAGGCCAATAGCATCGCGAAGCATAGCAGAAGCAAAGTAGAGAGGAGCAGTGAAGCAAGCCATAGCGGGACGTCTACAGCTGCTGCGAACGCCGACCGCGTTTCCCCACGCTCGCGCCGAACGCGCCTGTGCGCCGTCGGTGACGTCGTTCATCCCGTCGAAGCCGTGCCGCCAAGCCCACTCGCAACATTTTCCGCTTACAACCTCCACACTTCCACATGGGCAGGAGACGGATCGTACGAGCTCCCGAACAGCAGACAGCTTTTGATGAACAGCAGAACTGTGAAAGAATTCATGTTCGCGATGATGCAGCACGGGCACAACAACAGGCTCAGGTGGCCAAGCGCAAGCTGTAACTGTGTACCGAGGATGTGGCAGCCTTCAAGCCGCGCTAAATCGCGAAGCGGAACGCAAACGCCGATGGCGGGCGGATGCTGGTAACCACGACGCCGAGCTAACTCGAGAGGCCGAACGCAAGCGACAACTGCGATCCGAGGAAGCGGTGTTGCGGGCAGGGCCGCATCAATATGGCAGTGGCGGGAACGCGTTCGCCGGGGATAATGCCCGCTTTCGGCAACACAATTAACCGCTCATTACACCCTCGATGACCGTGATCATGCGAGACACAGTGTGCTGCACGTGAAATAAACACTGTGCTAACCTCAAGTCAAACGTGTGTGCGGCCTCATTAAAAAACACAAACATGTAACCAATAAGGCTTCGGTACACTGTGGGTATTAACCCACTGCTAAACACAGGGGCCGCACGTTTCAGCTTCGCTTGTTAACCATTTGTAGAGACGCCTTGGACGGTGTTTTGCTATCTTAACTAATACCTTCATCTGCTCCCATGTCACGTCATATATGACGACGTAGTGTGTCATGCAATATTTATTACTTTTGCGCATTTCTAGCGACTATTTGCGCATTTATTCTTTCCCTTCTTTTTTCGAGCTTGGTCTCCGCCTCAATCTTTCTTTCTCTCTCTTTTTACTTTTTATGCACGAGCAGTGAGGCGTCTCTTGTTACCATGTAATGTACTTTTTCTGGCTTTCCTAGTAGTCATCTGCTATTTTTTAATTGTAGATTGGTTTCGTTTGATTGATTATGCGGGTGAGGAACGCGCCTTTCGTTCTATTCTTTGTCTTGTTCTTGAGCAACATGCCGGTTTGTTAGTATTTCAATTACTTGTATTTTTGGTGCTATTTCTGTTAACTTTAATTTTCTTTATTACACTGGGGTAACACTTTTCTATCGTGGTTAGTTCTAAGGCCGATATGTACCATAGAACACTCCATTTACCAAATGATCCTCGTTGGGACTGTAAGGTACCTTGAAATAAATGAATGAATGAATAAATAAATAAATAAATAAATAATGTACAATATAGTGAAAGGAAGGTGAGGTTGACGGAAATGAGGAGGTGAACGTGCAAAGCATAGCATGACCTTGTATAGTAATGTATAACAAGAGGGCGGGAAAGGGAAGTTAAGGTAAGGAGGGAGGGAGAGGGTGAAGCAGAGCTTAGGCATGGACAGTATAGTACAGCAAGGGCTCGGAAAGGAAGGTCAGGATGAGGAAGGGTGACGTGAGGTTGAGGCAGGAAAGGAGGAGGACGTTACGAGAGCACACTGCCGGCCGAGCCAATTTGATCCTATACAAGTGAACCATATACGTAACATGACGTCTAGCTTGTCACGTGGAATACTACCGCCAAAACCATGCAACAGCTAGTCACGTGACTTAGTTGAGATTGTAGAAGCCCGAGGGAGCTAGGTTGGCCACAAGCCTCGCTCTTACTCCATTCTTGCACCCTTAATGCAAGCTGCCTACGTTTTTACGCATGCGTCGTCGTACATTTGAGCGTTATCGTCTTTTCTGGCGTAAGTTGCGAGGTACACTCAACTACACGCGTCTGGAACGCCATCTGAGCAGTGTCAGAAACGTTCGGAATGCTTTGTGTTCTGAAGCGCATTATTCCCTTCTTTCACAGTGCTGTTTGGCCAACTTTCTGGTAGATAAAATGGCAACCAGACCCCAGGGTGACTGTCGGAGTAGGTGGCAAGAAAATTGGCGCACTTTCAGTGATAACTTAGGTCACTGATACCCTTAGGAGTCAAGAGATACCGTCAACACTAGCGTTAAGTATACTTAGTGCGCGCTATTTAATCAACGAACGTTATCCTACTACCCTGCAATTGCACCGCATTACATTAGGAAGGCAGCCGGTTACAGTGAACGCGCGCTCTTCATCCTGGTCGCAGGGAGCATGTGACCTCCGCGGGGTGGTTCTTCGATGGTCGCCGTTGCCGCGCGTGGCATTTCCCGGCCGGACGGTGTCCCGATGCGAGCGCCTTCCGCACTCGAAACCAGTGCACGAGGACGTGCTCGACCGCAGCTGGGGCGCAGAAAAAGGTGCGCTTCTTCACTACCAACACGAAGTTCTGGCCGTTGAATACAGTTCGATAACCATGCTACTTTTAGGAAAGTGACCTGCAAAGGAAACATCGATTACCTGTGAGCTCATTTTTAAGACAGCTCTCGCACGCATGGTTCTTCCGACCCCTCAACAACGGCTCTTCAAATCGACTCCGCTTTTTTTAAACACACACACACACACACACACACACACACATACATATATATATAATATATATATATATATATATATATATATATATGTGTGTGTGTGTGGGGGGGGGTGTAATGACCCATAAGACACTTCAACAGCGCGCCTGAGGAGCCAAAAATGGCATCTTTGCGCGAACAGTTGCTCTGGGGAGTGCAGACAACCAGATATACTCAATGTTCTTAGTGTTGGTAGGGGCATCTTTGTTTCACCGTATGCTATACCGTAGGTAATACGCCGAAGCAAAATGACGGCATTAAAGGTGCACAAGAACACGTTATCTACAACCTTTATGCCATGGTCACTTGGCACAACATTTGAAGAATGGTGGGCGTCAAGAGGAGTGCCAAACAGTCGAAAGTTTGGCGCCGCCCTAGACCCCGTCTCTTCTTTTATTGTTGCGTTAAGCGGCCACAACTTCGTAGTCATTGACAATATTAACTGACCAGTCCAGCAGCACGTTCTGTCGGCGTACGCAAACAGCTTGCCGTCGATGAATTCGGCCCCATTTGGCGGTAACTTCTCTGCATATTTTTGAGGGGCCCACACTGACGGTCTTTGAAATTTGTACATTCTCTGAACATAAATATTTGAAGTAGCCCAGTATGCCATTTTGCACGTTATCATGTCTATTGTATATGATTATATGGGGAAGTATTAGGGCTAACGTTACTAGGTCCGTGGAATTGCAAAGCACGCCGAATAAGGTAGCGAGTTTTTCCTATAATGTGAGCCTATGTGATCTGAGCAATCCATTCACCATGAAAGAACCGCGCTCGACATTATGTGACATCGTGTAAAGGCTGTTTTGGCCAAAGAAGATGTCCTGTTTCGCTTATGTAATCCCAACTTCCCGTGCTCGATTCGAAGCAGACAGGTTATCACTCTCCATCATCCCTCTTTCGCCTCTCTGTTCATTTCTCTGAGCTACCGGGTACAGATGCCAAGCACGATGCTCAGCAATTGAAAAGCAATACTAAAAGCACGTACATGGCTTCCAGCGCTCCTTGAAGATCTGGCGGGCGCCGGTTACGCGTAGCAGACGCGTATTTGTATGCGATGAAAGTGAGAACCTTTGTGACCCGTTTATATAAAGCGTAACCTCCAAGTGCTCATCCAGCCCTCGTAAGTGGCTGTCGTCTAGTATTGGGAGCGGGAGCACTGGCGGTCACAAAATGAATTGCGCTTGCATGCGACATTCCACTGTCAGAAGCCATCTTACGCTAGCGTCGATAGTTCAATTTTTACTGGCAAAGCCACGTCAGCCAGGCGTGCCGTAGTAGGGGATAATGAGATGGGTAGCATTACTATTGGGTGAAATACTGCCTTATGAACTTTTTCGTCGTGAGATGGCTTTGTGAACACGAGCTAAGTTTCGACGGGACGAACTCATTAGTGTGCGCCTAAGTGTAAGTGTATTCGTAGTGTGCGCGTTAACTAAATTAATCCGGAACTCGGCACGATCTACGATCTACGATCTCCCGAGCTTCGCCCACTCATCATCATTCACTCCGTGGATATGCTGTGGATTTTTTGTTGCTCTCAGTGCGTCGAGGTTGATGAAAATGGTGCGAAGCTTGCTGTCTACGTAGTCTCTGTCGGCTGCTCTCGCCGATGAGCACGTGCGGCGAAAGCGAACAAAACTGGCAACTCCGGCATGAGCTGCTTCATCTGACAACGCTGCCCAATTGAACAAAGGATGCTACGACATCCAGTTTGATTGATTAGTGGGGTTTAACGTCCCAAAACCACGATACGATTATGAGAGACGCCGCAGTAGAGGCCTCCGGTACGGCATCCAATTTCAAGGGTGTCCTTTCGCCATTAAACCTGCATTGTTACATTAAATTGTGGTGTTTTGTTGAAGGCGAAGAGGTGAGTGCTGCCTGTCACCTACATTTAAGTCGGTCTGAAGGATTTCAGTGACGAAATGGTGTAAATATAGCTGGGATTGGCGAGCAGATGTCCAGCCTGGTCGGCGAGCCGTTGCGGATGTATCGAAAAGCAGGAACGTTACAAGCGAGCCGGAGATTGAGGTAAGCTACTGTTTTCGTGGTAGCATGCCTCTCAGAGATCTGCGTTTCTTGGAAACGGACATATTGCCACGAAATTCATTGGTGTGCCCAGCGTCCAAAAGCGATGTAGCCATGCGGTGCCTTGGCCGAATGCCGGTACAAGCGCAATCGTTGCAGTTGTTCCTATAATTCTTGCGGACAGATGAGCTGCCAACGTCCCACGCTGAGTGAGGTCGCAACATTGTCCTCATATATCGCCCTAATAAAGCAGGCACGACGTATAGGTGTGTTCATCATAAACCTACTGCCCGCTTCAGTATAACTTTACGCGCGTCCAAATTTGTAAGCCAGCGGGAATATTTCTGCCGCCTAATTTGAGCATCATTGACAGGATTGCTTTCGCAGAAAACGAGCTTAGCCTAATTTCGCGTGCACCCAATGTACATGAAAGCGCTTGCCTACACAAAATCACACGTCTACTCATTGAAAAGCTCATATGGTATTAAAATTACGCACACATAAAAATGCTCTACTAAACAGGGAGAAAGAAGTCGTCGCGAGGGGAGTGTTCGGAACAAACCAGCATAGCGTCTGTCTCATTCTGGAAGATGCACGAGTTTCTTACCCACGTCGCCTGTCGTACATAGCACCTCGTCTGCTCCTCTCGAGATACCATGCGCTGCAGCCTATCAACCACGATGAACACATTCAAGTGCACAACAATAGCCTTTTGACTTGACGGATGCCTTTCTTTCGGGCTGATGCGTGGCCGCATGGCGTTCGATTAATAAACTATGCAGCTCTCTTTCAGCACGCGGTAATGCGATAAGGTGTTGCATTTTCACATCGAACCTGTATCGTCTGGTTCCAGGCGCGCCCGCTAGGCGGCGAACGTTTATACGTAATCGCGAAGAGACTCGTTTGGCAAGTTTCTGGCTACACTGCCTGCGGATCCCGCGACGCATGCGGCCAATCAGGGTCGCTTGGTGTCGAGGGAATGAAAGGGTGGCGCTTCCCCTTCCTCGGAGCAGCCTCGGTAACTGGATCTGGAGGTCGCAAGTGACGCTTTCTGCCGAGAAACACCCAGTCCCCTTCATGGCGAGTGCCAGTCACCTCCCTTCACCATAGAGGGGACTCGACCGTGAAGGCCCGTCAGTCCCTAGTTTAGAGCACACGAATCGGATGTGCGACGGCGATGTGCTCAGGATACAGATTAGAAAAGGAAGTGGTAGGTCGACCATGAGACGCTCCTCCATTTTCCTTGGCAGGGGAAGGGTTGGTGATCTTTTCCCTTGTGAGCAATGGCGCTACGTACCTATGCAGCAGATATGTGTGCTACAGAGGAGTATTTGTACCGCGGAAAAGGGAAGGCGCACATTTTGGCGAATAAATTAGGAGGTCCGAAAGTAAAAGTGACCGGGGACCTCATGCTTAGCAGTGTAGGCAAGACAACTCGCAGGATTTAACAAGGAAGGGATTATATGCAACTTATTGTTAAATACACAAGAATTTCGACACAACAACATAAAAATATGGTAAAAATGTAATTTCATTGCGATAACTTACGAAGCATAAAGATATTGAAGATTACTTAATTCGTGAATTTACTACGAAATAAACCAACTGAATAAATCAAGAGGTCCTAAACCTGCCAGCTCTCGTCACTATACTTAAACACAAAGGAGCGCCGGTTATCTGTAAGATGCGAATGCACCTTCATAAAATTCTGACGTGTTCTCTACTTGTCGCTTCAAGTGCATACCCCTGTAACACCGGGTCCATTCGCTGCTCGCAGAAACAGCAACGTGACCGTCGCTGCGGCCCACCCCGGTCGCAGCCGTGCGGCGAGGGTCACCTGCGCTTCCCCTTCTTCGCCGACGTGTCCTCGGGAGATGGCCGTGTGCGGTGCCTGAAGGCATCTCAGGCGACTCTCGTAGGTCGCCGCTGTCTGCTCGCGCCAAACCGCTTCCCTGGCGTGGCCGAATGCCGCTCAGCCTGCGTCCGGAAGGCCGTGAAGGTTCGCCCAAGCCGCCCCAGGAGCCTTCGTGAGGAAGAAAAGAACGTCGTGCCAGAGAAGCCGCGGAGAGGTCGACGCGAGCACGCGCGCTTTTCAAACGCTTCAAAGTTGTCGGTGCATTAAAAGTCTGGGAGCCCCGTCTTTAGTGTGTCGCGTGTTTTACCCGAAAACACATTACATGACGTCTGCGACGTCTTTGAGGGTGCGCAAAGCGAAGCGCGTGCCCTGTTTATTATCGGTGCGATGTATACTGTCGAAAATGCTTGCGAAACCAGCCGAAACAATCCCTTTGCCCTTGTGTAACAAATGTCTTGGAAAGCATTTCCGAAGCGGTTCGCTATAGCAGGTTGTGCCCATTTAAGGACAAAGAAAAGCTTCTAGCAAGCGTCCAGTCAACTCGCAGTATCCTACCACGCATCCTAGTGCATGCACAGTTGTACGATACACTATTAAGAAAACTACCCTGAACACTTCATAACTGCAGCGAGTTTTCCATTGAATAAAACAAACAAAAACAAAACAAAATCGCCGCCAACTTATGCGCTTTCTCTCAACATGCTGCGAAGTTAGAACTTTTGCTCTGTCGGCTAATGTCATAGAATTGTCGCTTCCGGACTTGTACAAGGGATATTCATGATGCATTACGCTCTGGCAAGAACACTGGGCACAGTCGCGGAATTTTGTGCTAGCGCTACAGACAGGAGGAGAGGCTCAGAGGCAGTCGTTGGCGGTGATTTCGGGCCAAGAAAACGCAGCAATTTACTGCGGCCACCAGCGGCGAAAGTCAACGGAGCTTACGGGGATCTCAAAAGTCGACGGAGCACAATAAGGACGCTTTGTGCTGTTAAAACCCACCCGGACGGCAGTTGCTACAGGCGTACTGTTAGCAACGGAGATAATACGCCCAAATTTCTTCGTTTTGGACGCATACTTCAGATTTGAGGTAAGCGTAAGCATTCATGGAAATGCTCGATTGTCGTGAAGGTGCGAGCGTAAACTGTGTAAGATACCCGAGAATGGAAATGCAGTGCGCCACGTCATTTACCAATATGATTTGAAACGCGCGTCGGATAACGAAACCACATTGTTTCTGAGCAACGCTGTGACGCTTTCCACGTCTCAAATCTCCAGCCGCAAGCGCCTTTACACTCCGCCGTTGCGTGTTTGACCTTTCCTTGAAAGATTCAATGCGTGGAAACGTGAGCGGTGCGCCAAGAGCATTTAAAAGACACCAAACTAACACGCTGTGGAACACATACCCGTTGCATGTAGGCATCAGCGGTACCTCAACAATACACAGGTATCCTCGACAGTTGCAAAAAGTGGAAGTTCTCGATTGATTCATATTTCTCTGGAGGCGCTACATTGCACGTGCCAGAGCCCTGCGCAAGCCTCCCATGAACAAAGAGTCCGCAAACGGTGAGAGCCTGCAAGTGACCCCAAACGGATTGTCATCAGATTTTGTGAACGTGCACTCCGCTGCAGCGTGAGGCGCATCATTCGCTTGTTGACGTCCATCTTCGCGTTCCTGGAGCAGAGCGCTTCGCAACGCAACTGGTTATCATATACGCCACGCAAGGCAAATCATGGAGTGGTCGTGGCTGTACACTGCTTAAGCAACGCGCGGGCAGGACGCCGCTAGTCACCGCTGCGATTTGAGGCACTGGGACCACCGAAGCGCTAACTGCCGACGCGCATGAGCACGCTTATCTACAGCTTCGCTCGATCGTGGTAACATGGCGGCATCACCGGTAAGAACCGAAAGTGCAGCGAAAGGATTAATTTAGGAGTAATGTTAATTTAAGAGTAAATGTTAATTTAATGGTAATTTTGATTGCTAAACGCCTTTTCTTTTGCTGGACGTCATTTCAATGCAGCTTCTAAAGCGACATAGTAGAGATATAAGGTCAATTTATTCACCAAATCTCCAATCTGTCGGTGGTGTCATTTCGCCACTGTATGCAGTAATATGCGGAGATGCTGAACATGCAACAGCCCGTACCAGAGTTGCTGGCCAGGGCTCAACCCCTGGCCGCACTCAAGGTATTTTAAGCTGAAAATGTCACACCTTACTGGCGGACAGTATTTCCTGTTGATAACGTTGTACCTTGTTCTTCTAGCAATGCCCATGTTGTATTTGTCGAGGAGTAGCAATGAAAAAAGTGTAGGTGGTGTGATCGGTAGAGCTGCCAGTTATTACCGTCGCATTGGGTGGTGGGGCGTTCGAATCCTGCGGTGGAGCACTTTTTAAATGCAAATGTGCGCTCATTTTTTTCAAACATCCACATCCGTGACGGAATAACCTCAGTGATTTCTTGGTGGACACAAGCGTAAAATACTTTCGTGTTAAAATGACAGTAGACAAGGGGAAATACCGGGCGCTGTCGAGCGATTTTATTTTGCAAGGAGTAGAGAGGAAAATGCGAGACTTTACCAAGAAGGACAACAGGATCGTCGTACCTCCTTACTTGCAGACGCGCTATGTATCAACTTTCCAGGTACTTCTAAATTTCCTTGCTTTATTCTTACGGCCACCAAGTACATTGTGAGGGACGCGGAGGAACAAGTTAACGGTGGGAACATGATGCGACTGCGATCGTTGACGCCTACCGCGGCCTGCTATAGCTATATAAGGAACGAGAGAACCTATGGACGGCCCAAGCTTGGCTGGAAATATTTAGAGCTACCGATCACATATTTAAATTGAAACCAACCGATAAAACTACTCATATTTAAATTAAAACCGCCCGATACAAACTACAGCGACGAGACCCATGCAGAAAGACACACATGCAACTTACCAAGCGGGAGGGTGTATTGAACAGCAGCCTTGGGAGTGCTAAGCAAGAACGCTACCACTAGGCTGCAGCGGCTCTCCCCGCACGCTATAGCATAGAGTAAATAAACCCATTCCACCAGAGTGTGGATATGTCCGTATGAGTGAGTACAACTTAAGCTAACCTGACGTCCACCCCCGCGAATCAAAATTCCGGCTCACTCAATCAAAAGGCACCATTCAAGACACTTAAGTAAACTCTAAAATCTTTTCCTGTTTTTGTTACAGATGAAGTGGTCATTAACACTTTATATTCCTGTTCTGAATAGGAGTAGTGTGAAACCTAACGAAGCACTTTTTAGGAGCCGCATAGCTCTAAGTTTTAAGAAAACACAGCGGTAATGCACACCATCATCCTGACTTTTTATTTTTGACTTTTTTTAAGCGTTCGTGAATAGTCTAAAGCGTTGGCTCGTTGCTGCCACTAGCTGTGCCCTACAGCATGCACTGCGAGCATCCATACTATAGTGTAACTCCGCGCTGTACTTCACTGACTGCTGTTGCGCCAACTTTGTCCCCTGTGTCGAGGTCGTCGCCGCCTCCACCGTGCCCGTGTTCCATCAAGTGGCGCGGCCACTCTATCACGTAGCCGCCACGGCACACGGCACGCCGGGGGCCGCGGACATTCGCCTCCTCCTCTTCCCGCAGGGTCCGTCCCCTCTTCCACCGCCGGCCTGAAAGCAGCGCATCCTCTTTCTCGGACCTGCGATTGCTAACGACGCTTCGAGCACAGGGCCGCTATCGCCTATCGCCGCGTGCAGTTGCTGAGCGAGGGGGGATCCAGGCGGTCCTGTCTGTCTGTCACTGGCGGCGGTTGTCGCTCCCGAAAAGACGCGAATCACGGCGCCGGCGAAACCCGGGGCCCATCCTTGCGCGCAACAAGATCAACCTCGGCCGGCGGGAGAGGATTCTTCGTCTCGCGATATCCGCCTATCATCGCCGCTGCGGAGGCAGTGATGCTGCGCCGCTGCGGACGCGTGGCCCCGTTTTGCGTTTCCGCCTTTCACGTGGAAAGCGACCAGGGTCTAGTACGCTCAACAAAAATCTTGCAGTGCTGGCAGCACAGTTTTTGAGCCAGTTTTTGAGCGGCGGGAAAAAGAAAAGGAGCTGTGTCAGCGTGTACGAGCGGCCCCACCCACGGGAGGCCTCAGGTACGGCATCAGCAGGACCACCTTCGTGGAGGTAAGGCACCTTGAGTTCACATACTGGTGGTACTTGTACAGGTGAAGGGGTGAAAGGGGTAAATGACTTGAGTAAATAACTTAAGGAGCACTGTAATTTATTTGCTATTTATCTTACTCTTTATTTTAGTTTGCTTGTTCAGCACAGGGAAGATCTCGCGTATTGTTCGTGAGGGCACTGTGGTGAAAATAGGCTGATATCTCTGGGCCCAGGGTGCATTCAATAAAACACCTTAGAATAGCATTGCTCGCACGAAAAAGAAAAAAATATTCAGCCTATGCTTATGCCCGATATATCGTTAGGAAACTGGCAATGCCAGGAGCACTTACGTAGGAAAAAGTGTGTGGGATCCGACATCATATTTCCGCTGGGCTCACATATATCGTACATTGCAGTGAACCATTCATCGCCGGTCATATAGTACCGTTAAAGCTTTCAGAAATTTCAGTAACAAGGTAATCAGCGCAGGTGCGCCACAACAACCGCATTTTCTCGTCATTTTTTACCCTGCAGATGAGAAAACTCGTTCAGAACAACAACCTACTTCAAGGTAACTATAATTTATTAACGGGATGTGTTAACTTTGCCTAGGATAACTTGCGAACCTGCATGAAAGCTGCAAGAAATATAGAACAGGAAAGCGGCAAATTTTGATATAACAGGGCTGAATACGCAAATGGTTAGTACAAGAGCTCTTTTGGTACAAATCCTTTAATTTAACGCCTCCGATGTATGTCTTGGTTAAGACTCAATGATTCTTATTGATCAGCGAAGCGCATTTAGTTCCTTACCAAAGTACTAGCATGAATTTTGAAGCAACGAGAGATTGCACTGATAAGAACAGAGCCCTTATTCACAAAAACATCTTACGACAGCAAGGTCGTAGGCTTAAGGGAATATTTCACCGAGTCTTGAACATTTCATTAGAGAAGTCATCCGACCAACTGCAAGAAACACTTACCAATGAGAAGTTTTCTGAATTCGGCCCCAGATTACGAAACAGAACAACACCATTGCGAAGTATACAACGTCCTGTTGGGAGTAGCATAAAGTACAATGCATTTTGCTTGCTCTGCGGCGAGCTCACAAATGCAGGATGCGCGGCACGAGGACGTTGCACCATGTTCGTTGCGTGTCGCCTTGTCGTCTTGACGAAAATCTGCCCCTCAATCATGACCTGTCAGATTGCTCGGAGAATCGAATCCGGCCTCATTCTATTCGCCGAGCGTTACATTTGCACATGTAGCAATGTACCACTGTGCGTTAATGGTGGCACGCGGGAATGACAAGACTTCGAGACATAAAGCAGAATGGTTTGTCTTACTGTGGTTTCTTCCACAATTATGTTCGTAGTGAATACAGCTACTGAATGCTACTAATATTTGTTTCGCGAAGGGTCCACTGCAGCAAAGACGCATGATTTGCTGGTCGCAGGCCGGCTTGAGGGTGTGCTTGGCTTGCGCAGTTGCGTTAGTCAGTGATATCCTGCGGGTCGCTTGTACGAATACGCAACAATTTCGGTCCTGTATGCGGTGTGTTTGACAGCTATCTGTTGCGACACACCGAGCTTTAGGAACTTCATGGTTTTTGCCGTGAGAGCGCAAAAACCTTCAGTGTTCCCCCGGCTATCGCTTGGTGCTGGAAAGCATTAACTTGAGCGGCTGTCGAGGTCGTTGCCTTTCTGCGCCTATTGTGCAGCCGTGTTCTTTTCGACGCCATTGCACATGAAGCAGAGGATGGCGTAGGAACACCCTCGATGACATGTTGCAGCTGCAGTGCTCTATAGGGACGAAGCGTCGGACGCTAATTCGACGCGATAGAAGATTAACCCCCCCCCCCCCCCCCCCCAGACAAAATTCTCCAAGAAATGCGAAAGCGCACACCGCGTCGCACCGGTGACCTACGCTGCGCGGAAAATAGCGATGCGTTCAGAGTCGGAGTTCTCTAGTGTCACAATGCAAGTACTTCGCTTCACGCATCCTAGATAGCGGCACCTCCCAAGGACACTCATTGAAAGGGAGGAGGTCACAGGGCGCTTCTACTATACGTGTTGCGAGCGCAATGGAAAATCCGCGTGGATAGAGGTAAGGAATTTGATATAAACACAAGGCCAGTGAAGTCCTTACACAAAAAACGCGCAATGTTTGGACACTTGGCTTATGGCAGGGTCCCTCAATACTTTTTCTGGTCGTGGAACTGCCGCGTCACTCTATGAGAGAGCTTCATATACCGCCCGCAACCGCCGCATGTGGCGCTGCCGTAGCAAGAAGGGAACTGGGAAGGCCACAAATGAGGCTGTTAAGGGGGATATGGGATGGTCTCAGTTTGAGGGAAGGGAAGCTCAGAGTAACATTAGGTACGAACAGAGATTAAGGAATATGAAAGAAAGTAGATGGGCAGCGAAAGTATTCAGGTATTTTTATAGGAAGAACGTTGACTCACAATGGAGGAAGAGAACTAGGAGGCTTACGAGTAAGTATACAGCCAGTAACGAAACAGATGGGACGAAAAAGAGCGTTAAGAGCATGGTCAGAGTGGCGGAGAAGTCGGATTGGATAGCAGGAATGGAGAAGAAGCCGGCATTGAACAACTACCGAAAAGGGAAAGACGAAATCAAGAGAGAAAAATTTTACGATAATTCAAAGGGAAGCGCTTTACTGTTTGAAGCAAGGTCCGGTTGCCTGAGAACCCGAAGTTACAGAGCGAAATTCAGTAAAGAAGGGGACACATGTACGTGCCGAGGGAAAGCTAGGGAAACGACAGATGATATTTTGATTGAATGCTCAGATGTCCACCCAGGGGTAGCTGTGGACACTACCCTACAGGAGGCCATGGGTTTCAGGGGTAACACGGAAAAGCTGAACATGTCGGCGATAGGGATAAGTGAAAGGCGCTTAGAGTACTGGTGGCGCAAAAGTATGGAGCAAGCAAAAGCGCAAGGTAGGTCGGGTAAGATTGTTACATCACAGCGGAAGGATAATAGATAAAATAGGTAGGCGAGGAGAAAAATTAGTTGTGAAAATATGTGTGATTCGAGAAAAGAAATGTTTGTACAGGAATAAGAAATAAAGCTAGAGCTTGGTGGCCCGGCTACCGCCCCGTTATAATGGGGACGCTCCTAATATCCGTCCATCCATCCATCCATCGGGTGACGAGGAGGCCGGGCCAGCGGGGACTGTCGAAGCGGAGTGCAGGCCCGGCGTGGTAGTGTTTGCGGTTGTTGCTTTTTTTCTTCGCTGTCACCTCGACGTATTTCTCCACGTGGTGACAGCGATGCCTAACCCTTGCTGCTTGCCAGGCTGTAGGTCGGGACACAAGTGCATCGATGAAAAAGTATTTTTGTTCTGTTTGCGAGCCGACGCAGAACAGCGCTAGTACAGTTGCTAGAAGAGCGAGCGATCCCGCGAGAAGAGACGGCCGGGTTTTCTTCGACTCCAAGTACGTTCGCGTACGTGTGTGAAAAACCTTCCTACGCCTAGGACATCATTCGTGCGGACATGTGCTGTGAATGGGAGAGTTGTGTCGCCTCACGATCGCCACAAAAAGACGCCGTACCGAAAATTTTCGAAAACTTGCCTTCTTACTTAACGAAGCCAAATCAGCGTTCACGTGCCCAAACACGGCACTCACCTTCAAAAAGGCCGTGAGAACATTCTTCAGAACACCCGGCAACCGAAAAAAAAAATACGATAGTCGCAGCTGCGGACGCCGACAACGCAGCCAAAGAAGAAATTCAAGGTAAGTCTCGCACATGCCGCCGATTGCTCAGTAGGCAGGCAATATGTGGCACCACTACCAGTATAAGATTTTCCCTCTGTCACTATTTACAGATGCAGTACAAACTGCGAATCGCAGTGGCTGTGTTGACGCAGTGTGCCAACAGAGGTAGCCGTTTGTTTGGCACGGAGCTGCAAAGAGTCAAGGCACAATTTGGAGGTGCCACCCTGACCAAGTTCTGTGCCATCTGCAAATTGTTGAAGAACACATAGAAGAGTGCACCGCTGAAAAAATAGCATGATAATGACTGTATGAACATTGAAGGAAATGTCATGATGGACGACCTCACTTCCTCCGCCAGTGTCGGCTGCGCAACACATTTTGTCAGCAATACGGCTGAAATTGTGCGCTTGTTTGTGCTGCTCGTACTTTTTTAACCGAATTGAACATACTATTTCGTGCTGCCACTCTTAGATTCCGTCCAGCGACGAGTAAAGGAAAGCAGTGAAATAAAATTTTATTTTAAATTCGTTTTGTTTCTCTGTTTCTTCCGCTGCACACGCAGTTTTATTTGCGGCATATGCTAGTGCTCATGGGTATTTGTGTCGATAATTGCAAGTAATTACCGCCTCCAACTGGATACAGCGCCATTAATTCCACTCACACTTACCTACAAGACATTGCATAGCTAGCACAATTCGGAATGCCATGCACTAAACGCCTACGCGAAATCGCTATCATTTAATCACTTGGCTGCTGACCGAAAAGATGCCTGTTCGATTGTGGACGTGGCGGTCGCATTTTTCATTGACGCGAAAATGCTGAATATTTACGCACGTGCTACGCCTTATAGTACACATTAATGAAGCAAAATTTTAGGAGCGCGCCACTATCGCTTGCATCGTAATTAGCTATTACTGACGACCTGAAAAGCAGAAAAATTTCACATATAGAAATCTATAGTAGGACTTAAAAAGGAAGTGTATAAGCGAAACTAGAGAGACGTGCAAGTAACAGTGTAGATTGAATAACGTAGTGATACAAGAGCTCCGAGTTTATTTCAATTTGCGCTGGTATTTTTGTAGGACTCGGATGATGCTTTCAAGTGATAGTTACTGCGACGGCATAAGGAAATGAAATAAAAAAACAAGACGTCATGCAGGTTCTAACTTGTTAGGTTGTGAGATTTGGTTGCGGAAAACCAAAGCCCTTCAAGTGGACACCGCGCATAGCGCTAATATCGAGCAACAGTAGGTCGCAGCTGTAATGCCAGGATAGCATCATATACAGGCTTCCTTGTTCAGTCATCGTGTGAAATTCCCATTGGCAGCATCGCGATGCCCCAGAGCAAGCCATACTAGCAGGAGATGAATGCTGCGGGCGCCTAGCGCGCGGTCGAGTGCACCGTAATTTCTCGCCCAAGCTATGTTAATTTGTCGGCCAGCTAGTCCTGTTCATGGTTTTCTGTGTCATTCAAGCCCGAAAAGCAACGGCACAAGTATTAAAGGGGCCCTGGAATGGTTTTGACGATTTGTGAAAACATGGTGATCCGGTAGAGCGAGTCATTAGGGTCACTAGAGGGCAGATTTCAGAGGTCTGCGTAAAGTGTGTAATTTACAATAAGGCTTTGAACACGTGCATCGCAAAATATCGCAGCGGCTCGTCGAAGTGCGTTTTCAAACGCCCCCGCCTATCGAACAATGGAATGGGAGGCTGCTGATTCCCTCCTAACAAGTGCTCCTTCGTTTCAGCCAAGGTATCGTCGCGGCATCTGGCGGCGTACACACGAGTCGCCGGCGCTCTATTACAGAGGCTAGCACTGCCGAGGCCGGGGAGCTAGTAAAGATATCGGGGCGCTATGTCGCTGCGGAGGGCTCCACAGGGCGGCTGACGAGGGAGGCGCAGTCGTCGCTAGCGCGCACTCCGTAGCTGGCCGAATTGAGGAACAGCAGTGGTGAGGAGGAAGGCGACAGAAACAAGCTCATAGCTGCCTTAGCGCATGGTGCTTCGCTTTATTTATGGTGTGAATGATTTCACAATTGTGTTGCCCAATCAGTGACGCAATGTCAAAGAAACGTTTCAAGGACCCTTTTAAGAACAGCTGGTACAGGTACAAACGCAGACTAAACTGCGTCATTTGACGGACCCCCTCCGTCAAACCACTGGCAGCAGTTAATTATCTGACCTACTAAAGAACGCCCATTCAGTACTATTTGGCCGAGGGTATAATCACTGCAGTAACGAATTAGCCGAGACACTGAAATGCAAAAATCTGGCAAAGTGTTTCTCGTGGCAAACACTCACGCGAACGCGCAACTGCCCTTCCAAGCGCGGCTGACCGATGCCCTTCTGCTCACGGTGGCGTCTCTGGCGGCCGTTTTTGCCTCTATATGAAACTTCGGCGGGAGTTTCATGACCAGACAGAAGTACTGAGGGACCCTGCTTATGGTGATGATTCTCTTGGGTATGACAATGGCTATGACAGTATCTCTTGTCAAAATGAGTTTTGTAATCTCTACCGAAGCTCAGCGGTGGCGGAGCTAAAGAAGTGAGATGACGGGAGATGACGAGAAAAAAAGACGGAAAAGTGTCGTTGGCGCGGAGGGTAAAACACCGCCACCGAGAGGTTGTGAGTTCGATTTCGTCAGTTGGCGGTACCTTTTTAATGTAATTTTTCTTTGTCTAAAGTTCGCGCGCACTTTTACATACTTCATTTCCGTGACCGAACAGACGTCAGGGAAGTCTTGGCGAAAGCCGGCGTGTTAATATTGTGAACAGTGTTGCCGTGAGGTAGCATAATCATAGAATAGCCACGAACACAGGACTAAAGCAGTTAAAGCAAACAGCGCAAAATGGCATGCTCTTTTTTTACGAAAATCGAGTATTTTTCTTTGTTCTTGACGCAACATCCTAAGCATCTTTCCATGGTCCCCTGTTAGCTTAGTTCAGTAATAAACTACATAATAATTAACGTACCGGGGCGAATAATTTATTTCTGCTATCTAAATTCAGGTTCTCATGCAGTAGCGCACACTGTAGATGAAAATGATAGCAAAAGCTTTGAGAAATAAATTCGGTTCTCATAAGGGAGGTCTTTATATTAAAGAGCTGCCAAATTTGCCACTAGAAGAGTGCGAGCTCTGAAGAAGAAAAAGGGACCGGCCGGAGTGGCGGGCGGCCCTTCCGCTGCCTTCCGTTCGGCACGATGATGATGATGATGATGATGTGTGGCCAACTACCCTTTGTACCGGGTGGACGCCTTATTGGTGTCCCAGCCTAATAAAAATAATTATTAATTATAATTATACCCACAGCGAGAAAGGCACACAAGTTCAGCACTGTGAATATATCTTGTGCCCTTGCACCACAACCTGCTTCCACAGCGGCCTTTGTGTCTGGCATAGTAATTACCGCCATGTTTCGAGCCACCATTTACGCAGTCTCTCCTTGGATGTTGACACTACATCCACCATGTCACTGGTGGCGCTGCTGTCAGAGTCTGTAAACCCCAGGGCTGTCGAAAGGTCGGTGCCCTCGGCATGTCGGGGAGAGAGACCTGTGCAGCGCAGGACTAGGTGTTCAACATCCTCTTCTTCGGCCGAACATATTCTGCACATTGCCGTGGTGGCATCTGGGGATGTCTCATAGCGGCGGCGGTATACTAATGTCCTCAGGGCACCAGCTCTTGCTTCAAAGAGCAGGGAGCTGCCGATACCATTGTCATATAGCCGCTCAGCAGCAATGGCCTTCTTGTGGGATCGGTACATAGTCAGTGTGGATTTCTGCATCATTGTACCATTCCACCGCGCTGTTTCTTCTTCCTGTACCCTCGTCTGTACAGCTTCTTTCCACTTGCGCTCAGTGTCTTCATTGATGGGGTTCGCAAAAAAACCAAACTTACGGCGCAGCGTTTGCAGGCGTGTGAGCCACTTGGTTCTGATGCCCTTCAGGCTCACATATCGGAAGATGCGCCGGGCCCATCTCGCGTCGCCCAGTAAGCGCAGCCGCCCTTCATAGGCAATTTTGCTTTTTGCCTCCCGTGCTTCAAACGAGGACCAGCCGGCATCTCCCTGTATGGCCTCCACAGCCACCCGTCCGTGACATCCAAGAGCCAACCTGCCCACCTCCCGTTGTCCGCGTTCTAGCCATGCCCTGGTCTCAGCTGACAGGCATATTACGGCATTTGCAAAGGTCAATGCTGGTACGTGCACCCCCTTCCATAGTTCCCGAACCAGCATGTACCTGTTGCAGCCCCACAAGCATCTCCTACGGAGTACCTTGGCTGCTCTCCGTGAGGCTTGCCGTATGTGGTCTTCGTGTGCCTGAAAACCTTTTGAGGCTGTGGTGAAAATGACGCCCAGGTATCTGTACTCATCAGCCCATGGGATTTGTGTGCTGCAGGGAAGCACCACTGGTATGTTGGGTTCTGATCCCGCAAAGTGGAGGACCGCTGATTTTTTGGCATTGAACTTGAGGCCTAGGCTGGACAGGTGAGACGCAGCTTGCGTGACTAGATGCTGTAGGTCCTCATGCCGCTCTGCTACAAGGACAATGTCATCCGCAAACACAAGCCCAGGCAGTGTCCATGTGACCGGCAATCCTTCCAGCTGATGGTGGAGTGCGAATCCTCTACCACATTCTAGAATGCATTGCTCTAACCCGGATGCGTACAACATGTACAGCAGGGGGGATAGAGGGCACCCTTGCTTGAGGCCACACTTGACGGCCACTGGTTCTGTCATGACTCCACAAAACCGTGCAACTACTGTGTTGTCCCTGTATAGCCGACGCAGGAGGTCCGTCCACACCCGTGGCATTCCCAAATCTGTCATGCGCTGGAGCAGGAGGTCCTGTGGCACGCTGTCATAGGCCTTCGCAACATCGAGAAAGCACGCGACAAGGCCACGCGACTCCTTCTGTGCGATCTCAATCAGTTGCGTGAGTGTGAAGAGGTTGTCCTCCAGACGCCTGTTAGGTCGAAACCCATTTTGTAGTTGCGTGAGGACTCCCTCATGTTCAGCCCATCCACTCAGCCATCTCTTCAACACCTGTGCAAACAGTCGATACAGAACACTTGTTACCGTGAGTGGGCGATAGTCGCGAAGGAGGCCCCGGTCCCCACCTCGCTTACATAGGAGTGTCACTCTGCCACACAGCCAGTCTGCTGGAACCTCGTCGCCGGCCACAATTCCCGAGAAGATGACGGCAAGGTGTTCTCGAGCATTGTCACCAAGGCACTTAATGAGGCCAGCGGGGATGCCATCAGGCCCTTGTGCTGTGTGAGCACTAATGCGGGCCATTGCCCTGTCTATGGCCCCCCTGGTCACTTGCCAAATGTTGCTCTCCTCACTTTGGCTAGGTTGGCCGGCGGGTTCAACATCCACTGTTTCATGGCTGTCATGTGTAGAGTCATACAATGCCTGCAGGTGGTCTCTGATATGCTTCTGCAGGTCAGTCACTGGTTCGCCATTGGGCTCGTGTCGAAGTGTTGGCTGCGGAGGTGTTCGATCCAGCGAGGACACGTACGTCCAAAACTTCTTAGCCCCATTCCGTCCACTTGCAGCGAGTGCTCTGACCTGCATGCTATTGTGTTCAGCAATCTTGCGCTGCACAAGTCCTTGCATTTGTCTCTTGCATGCTATGTATTCTTGCCATGTCTGCTGGCATACCTCAGTGGCAAGGGTTTTGACCGCCTTTCTATGTCGGCGATTTGCTGCTCGTCGCGCCTCCAAAGCGGCGCGCACCTCTGCGTCCCACCAAGGTTTGCGCTTCCGTCCTCCGCGGGAGTTCATGCGTATTTCATGTTTTTGCATTGCATGGCGCAGTTGGCATACAAACTTGTCATAACTGACTGGTTTTGATCCGCTGAGGCGAAGCTCCAGATCCTCAGCTACAGCCTCATACGCAGCTTTCGGCAGGTACCGGACTGCTGGCACCCGACGCTCATTCATATTCGGACGCCATACCGACGAGGATATGGTCAGCTTGATGCGATTATGGTCGCTACCAATGCTAAATCTTCCCTCCTCGTCTATATGGATTTGCCGTACGTGTTGCGCCAACCGTGGTGATGCCAATGCATAGTCTATAGAAGAGCGACTTGTTCTCGCGCACCAGGTGAACTCTCCTTCACAGTCTGGGCGCAGGTTGAGTACCTCAAGGGATAAGGCCCGGGTAGTCTCTAGCAAGAGGCTTCCATTGCTGTCTTCATACCCATCAATGCTCTGAGTATGCCCATTAAAGTCTCCCAAAATCAGTACTTCCTTTGCCCCTGTCCATCGGTTCACATCATCTGAAATGCAGCGCATAATATCAGCATTCCCACTGTGTGCCCCATTTGCAACCGCCAGATACACCACACACACCATGACGGGAAACCCACATATATCACCGCACAGCCACATATGTTCAGTACACTGCCGCGCACAATCCATACGTGTCCATACACAGTCCTTCCGCGTCAAGAAGCCAATGCCTCCGCCTTTACGACTGTCTGAACCACGATTACATCCTGTCCAATGCCATCTTGGGTGTACCGGTGGTTCTTCAAGGTCACGAAGATGGGTCTCCGCAACAGCATACAGTTGCATATTTTCAGTGTCCATCATTCGGTAGAGTTCTTCCCATTTGTTCTGCTTCCTCCCCCCGTGCATATTTAGGAAGCCCACACACACAGGTGTCAACTTTATACGGCGGATACCACGACGGTGTCGCGGGGTGGCTGCTGGATTACCTGTGGCATGTGGTATCGCACTATTTCCCCCGCAGCGCTGTACCCGCCTGGGACACCGATTGGTTGTCCCCATGTAGCCGGTTGCACTGTTGGCCATGGTAACATGCCTGACGCAACTATTGGCATATGGCCGCAAACATAAGGCGTCTGTGGAGGAGACCTCTCGGTCATCACGCCTGGGCCTTGGATCCTTGCTGCTGCAGGTAGCGGGGACTGTGGTATCATGTACACTGGCAGGGGAGATGTCATCACATTGGGCTGGTTGGGCAGATGTTGTGATCTGTGCAGTTCTAGGGGCCGGGCGCTGGTGCTCTCCTGTGTCACTCTTTCCTCGGCCTTCAGTGCTCTGGTATATCGAGTCGATTGTGGGGGCACTCCGTCCGTTGACTGTTGTGGATGAGCTTGTGTTTTTCCTTGGAATGCATAGCTTTCTGTTGGTGCCGTTCGGTGTCGACCTGCAGAGTACTGTTTGTCCCGCTTTGGTTTCCGTCCTCCTAAAAAAAGTTCGGCTAATTTTGCTACCTGTGCAGCCACACAATAGCTGGTTTCCGCGGAAAGGTACTTGCCATCCAGTTCCACTCCTCCATTATCCTTAGCCACTTTTGAGATATCGAGGTATGGAGCTCCCAATGTGTCGCACAGCTCTTTCAGCTGTACATTTACAAGCACTGCGCGTGCTTGTGCTTCTTTCCCATGTGCTGCAACTTCTGGGATCGAACAGACGATAAGGTCTGGCGACGACGGGATCACCAAGTCACGTATGACCCGGAGGGTCTCTGCAGACTGTGCGTCACTGACCGCATCTTTAGCTCCCGCATGGAAGATAACAAGCCTGTTCTTTTCCCCCGCCCGATCACAGTAGCGTTGGAGCAGACGCTGCGCTGCACAGCTTGTTGGAGTTTTGGCAATCCGTAGTTTGATGGATACTCTGCCGTTCAGCTGGTATCGCAAGGCTGCCGCTATTCTTGCTATGCTTTTGTCTCCGCATACCAGGATCTCCTTAGTAGGGTTGGCGGCGTTGTCTGTCTCCGGTTTCTGGACGTTTTGTTTTGAGCGATTGCTCTTCTTGGGTTTTCTGCCCACTTTGTTGGTAGGGTTGTGACGGCTACCCACTTCCTGTGATCGCGCTGCTGTATGATCACGGTCCTTCGTCGCATACGCACCACGTTCCACTGAGTGGTTTGTAGCTGCCTCATCTTTATTTTCGGGTGTGCCAGGGGTGCGGTCACGCTCGTGCTGACGATTTTCCGGAGCAGCATCTGTCACTGTTTCCACAGGTTCGGCGACCTCGGCAGCATTCTTTTCGTGGCTCAGCATACATTCCCCCGTTGGGTGGATGGCTAGTTCCGAGCCTGGTTCGGGACTAACTTCAGGTTGACCGTTTGGTTCCTGCGGTTCCTTTTCTGGGGGTATTGTGGCCACCAACACGGGTACTTCCGACTGTAGACGCGACTGCAGCTGTGCGACGAGGGCACGTAATGCTTCCATGTCGGACTCCGTCGTGCGCTGACGTTCGTGCATGGTGGCGACATCCGACTCGATTGAGCGCAGACGAGCGTGGAGCGACTCCACCGTCACGCAAGGCTTGCAGGTGAAAGGGCTGGCTGCACTCGCCGCCTCCAGATCCGGGAAGCCTGTCTCGTCTAAGTGCAGCCACCTGTCGCATCGATCGCATTGCACCAGCGACTCCTCGCTACGGTGTCGTTTAGTGCGCTTAGCCATGTACGAAGCGTAAGGCTAGTGAAGGCGTGAAACCCAACGTTGGACAGTAGCGCCACCTCTCGAGAACACAGCGCACTGGTGTTTGCACGTTGCGACACCGTCGGTATGTTAGGCCTAGACCTCCCGGCGATTCGCTCGGCTCGATAACACACTTTCACAGAAAAGGAGGGACTGCTGGGTGTTCCCGGAGAATCCGATGATAGTCATCCGTATGCCAAGCCGTCCAAGCACAAGTTGTATCAACGGACGCCACTCTAACACCTCACACTTTACAGCATGAGCACGACCGAGTTTCCCAGAAGCACCTCAGCGCCAGTTGGGGGCGCTGCTTCGCCACAACGGCGAAGCAGCGCCCCCAACTTTAAAAAGACCGTGTGGGAGTGTGTGCTGACGTCGTTCTGACTCTGCACAGGAGAGTTGATTCGCTACGGCTAAGTCCTTTTGTCGCACAAGGCTGATGTGATGGCTTCCGCAAAGCTCAAATCAACACGCGTAGTACAAGCAAATAAGTGGCATAGAGAAATTTTGCCGCGTGGGTATCAGCGAAAACACAACACTAACGTTACTAGAAGCGGAGGTTCCTTTTCCGGATGACTCCGTGTCGCATTTGCAGATAGTCGACGTGGCCTGGCTATATCGACGCCGGAAGCAAAACCGCTCCCTTCCGCAGTCCCGCGGAGAGGTAAGCTTGGTCAAGTTGTGGCTTGACGGCGTAGAATTTCCAAATTGAAATGGCAAGAAGCGTGGCGTGTTTGCGCAGCCGCGGGCACGCGACGCACTGTTCGGGCCGACAGGAAAAATTAGTTTCGTGGCAAGCTTCGTGCATTAGGCGAGCTCTCGGCGCCGCATGTTCGTTCGATCGGCCGGTAGCGCGGATCCGAATTTAAATAAGAATGCGCGCGTTGTTGCTTCTATAAGCGTGCGGCTCGGTGATTCACGCCACCAATGGGTGCGTGCCGAAGGAAATTGATTCGGCAAAGACGGCCACTGCGGCTCTGCTATGCCGCGTCGCGCTCACCTCGTCTAAGAAGGCGCGGCGTTTTACGGCAAAACGAGGGCACGTGGCAACAACGATGAAACACGCAGAGGAACTCAGTCTGGAACCTGTGTTCTACAACTCTAAGACGCAGCATCGGTCAACGGTAAAAACGGTCGAACGGTAAAATGCATCGGCTTTTATACATTCGTGCAAAAGCGCTCTTGTGCTGTCACCGATTTTCGAGAAGGCACTCAAATATGGGCATGCAAAGTTTGTAGAACGGTCGATTCCCGAAGCAGCATGCAAGAGCATGCAAGCTTCCGGAAGCAGCGTGCCAGCAGCATGCGCCACAGGGAAGTGATAACGGCGCTCCCTGTAGACAAAGAAAAAAAAAAAACCGTCGCGCACGTCAATATAAAGAGATGGGTAACACTTATCGTTTGATATAGTGGTATTACGAACATAAGCGCCATGGCGGAAAATGAGAAACGATGGTGTTTATTTACGTCCAAGCTTGTGATATGCCTTGCCTTTAGTTTGACCATGCCATTGAACTGCACAGTAGGCAGCATCTGGCGTCATGCCGGGCGATGACTCGGTTCGATGTGGCCAGCAGACGGGTGGCGACGACACCAACAGCGCAGGATCAGACGAACGTAAAGCAACTAGTTTTTGCCTAACCTCACAAAGCCAGGCGGTGGACAGTGCATAAAATGGTGCTGGCCTTTCACACGCGAGGGCAGAATCCTGCTTGACCACGAACCGAACATTCACATGGCCACTTGAATCCGGCGCAGCTTCGTTCCGTCGCAGCCCCGCCATGGTGGTCTAGTGGTTATGGCACCCGGCTGCTGATTCGAAGATCGCGAGATCGGATCGCGGCGGCTGCATTTCGATGGTGGCGAAATGCTGAGGCCCGTGTGCTGTGCGATATCAGTCCAGGTCAAAGTTCCCCCCTGTTGGTCGAAATTTCCGGAGACCGCCACAACGTTGTCGCTCATAATCAGAGCTGGTTTTTGGACGTTAAACAGCACAAATCAATCAATCGGTCTTGTTCCGTCGCGTTAATTCGCACAGCCTGGGGTACGATCGCGGAATCCGCGTGCACACTCTCGACTCTGCTTACTTTCTACGTTCCTGTAAAAGACCTAGCCACTTGGAGCACCGTCGTGTTTACGAATAGGGTTTTGCGCTCGCTCTTTGCGTCTTGCTTTTGCAGCGCCAATGCGGCCAGAAAGGCAGGCTACGATAAGTAAAAATCGAAGGTTAATAAACGCATTTACCTTTCATAAGCGTACCATTTAAAACTGCTATTTAAAGCGTGTGATGGCAATGAATTTACTTGTAATCCACATCGTTCTGCGAGTCTTAAGAATTTGGCATCATGAGCCAAGGGAATCCAGCTTTGAGATACTGCTCGAGTTAAGCCTGCGAGCCCTCAATTCGACAACCGATCTTAAAAACGCGGGCTATTTCACGGCCAGTTTCTGGTGCATGCGTGAGATGGACGAAAGCGATGACCTACGCCACCATTTATTAATGGATAAAGCCGTCACTTAACCAGAAATCAGCTCAGTTTTGTCCTAGCCGAGAGCCGTCGCTTCGATGGGCGCCGCCATGTTTGCTTACGCTAAGCAGTTTGGGGCAAGCAGTGGTGGGGCGCGCGTCAGATAATTATTTACGGCCTGTTTATTACTCATTAGTTTCAGTTTTGGTTTGGGAGAGCTCAAAAAACGACAAGGCGCCCGGTGCAACTGGCGCCATCTAGCGCTCACAATGGAGTAAACGAGTTCGACAACGTGAGCACGCATAACTGTGACGCACTTCCGCACGACAACCGCCGCGTGCTCGTTTTCTTTCGCCTGTCGCACGTCCTGCGCGTTGTTGTCGCTGTTGGTGTCATCGTTCCTGGGTGGCAACTATTTTCTTGAGGTCTGGCGTCGCCGGCAGTCTACTAAGGCAGCCGCAGCGAATAAGCAATGGCGGCTATGACGTCATCATTGCTAGCTGCACTGTGGGAGCTCGGCTGCCCTGGTGACGTCTCGGAAGTTGGGGGTCCCCTTCAGGTCACCATTGCTGTTGTCGATGCCCCGATGTACGGCGTCTAGCGCTCGATTGCGCATGCGAACTTCAATATTCATTTAAATTACCTTCGGAGCTGTGTTCGCCATTGAGATTTGGTAGATGGCATCTGTATGTCCACGAAAATCGATCCCGCAGGCTATCTTAGCAGCGAAATTTTGGTGTCAGTGCCCCTTTAAGACAGTTTGGGTCTCGCGCATGCACAGTGGTGTCGGCGCTATTTCTCTGGGGCCCTATTCGAAAACTAAGCGTCTTGACGGGTGCTTGGCCCTCGTAGCGTTTGGTGTCACTTCCCCTTGAAAGGCGGGCCAACTTTAGGTGGAATTTATCCTCTGAATCTAAAGTCATGGGCACGAGCCCAGCCGCTGGGGTTGCATTTTCGATGAGGGCGAAAATGCTGGAGGCACGTGTACTGTATACTTTGTCAGTGCACGTTGTAAAACTGCAGATGGTCCAAATTTTCGGAGTCCTTCACCACGGCGAGCCCCATAACCATATCATGGTTATGGCACGTAAAATCCTGGCATGTGATGCTGTATATTCGTGGACTGCCCATATATTGAATGCGGGTATGATCCACTGGTGATTTTAGGGGCGAAGCTCCTCAGGGTGTGGATCGTTCCCTCCTCTGTAGTAGTATGTATGTATAGTAGTATGTATGTAGCCACCTCGCGCCGCCGGGGGGCTCGCGCTCGCCCTCGGCGCGTGCCTCCCGGCGCGCGAGCTCTCTCACTCTTCCCATCTGCTGTCTTGTGTGTGAGAGAGAGAGAGACAGAGAGAGCGAAAGACGCGCGTTGACTATGGAAACGCTCTTTCTTCGATGAACGCGCTACCAGCTCGCAAAGAAGGAGAACGCGCCCTCACCCGCGAGAGACAACGTTGACGCAGGCAGTGTCTTCTAGCGAGTCTCTTGACTGAAAACTACCGACTGCTCGCGCTGTAGAACCGTTCACCGGCCACCCATATATATATATATATATATATATATATATATATATATATATATATATATATATATATATAGGCACTGGATCTTGCAATTAAGTGCCGGTGGGAGATTTCACTTGTGCGTAGTTGAACCATAAGGATTCGTAGCGTGCGCGTTAACTAAATTAATCCGGAACTCGGCACGGTCTACGATGAACATCCGGAGCTTTGCCCACTCATCATCATTCACTCCGTGGATATGCTTGGATTTTTTCTTTCTTTTCTTCTTTTAGCCCCGCCACGGTGATCTAGTAGTCATGGCACTCGGGTGCAGACCCGAAGGTCGCGGGATCGAATCCCGGCGCGGCGGCTGCATTTTCATGGAGGGGAAATGTTGAGGCCCATGTACTGTGCGATGTCAGTACGCGTTAAAGAATCCCAGGTGGTCTATATTTCCGGAGCCCTCCACTACGGCGTCTCTCATAATCAGAGGTGGTTTTGGGACGTAAAACCCCACAAGTAAACCAATTCTTTCCGTCTTTCTTTATTCGCTCCCTGTGGCTGATACCAGCATATCCATTGCTCACACACGCAGGTCTAGTGGGTTCCGCACCCTCCCCAATTGATTTATGGTGTTTTACGTCTTGCAACCACGCTATGGTAAGGGGAGACGGCGTAGCGGAGGGCTCCGGAAATTTCCACTACATGACGTTCCTTAACGTGCACTGACATCGCATATTAAACGCACTTCATCGTTTCGCCTCCATCGAAATGAATCCGCCGCGGCTGGGATTCAATCTCGCGAATTTCGTACGGTGAGCAGCTGAGTGTCACAGCAACTAGACCGCCGTGGCTGGGCGCACCTACTCCCTTTTTATTTGTTTTGATCAATTGCAAGGAACATCAAATGATTTTTTAAAATCAACTTTTGTATTATATGACATCTTTCTCATAGAACTCCGAAGTGGATGTTTTATGTATTGTTTTTCCCCTGTTTATTTTACTCTAGGAACAACCACCACCCGGAGGTGAGTGTACAATAAACAAAATATTTTTATCGTGGTTTTGAGACGTCAAACCCGAGAAATCAATCAATATCTTTATGTGGTCACGCCACTATAGCTGTTCATTCATATACCAAATACTGAAGTACGAAATTGGTCCAATCAATATAGAATAAATCTTTCAGGTTGTGTACGGGAGCATTAGAGAGCTTGGAATGAAGGCGCATATAGGCAGCATTACGTGGGGAAAAGGGTCACTTACCCAGTGTACGCGTACGCACTGTTTTACTGTCGTGTTCGGTGGTTATTTCTTCCTCCCTTGCTGCACGCATAGAAACCACAATTTACGTCTTTTATGGCGCCAGCTGCTAGCGACTTAACTCACTGGGAAACCAGCATGGGGAGCGTCCACGGACATGCAGCGCCGCCCTCTCGAGAGCAGCACGAAACACTTGATAAAGCAAAGCAAATACTAATATCTGTTAACGGGACCCATGCTATTGTGAGTGATGGGGAAACGAGTATAAAACACTCTTGGTGCCGACGGTATAGTATTGTTTATAAATGCACGACGAAGGAGACCTTTAGCGTCTCAGATGTGGTCCAGAAGAACGTAACCTTGCCCCACCACGGTGGTCTAGTGGCTACGGTACTCGGCTGCTGATCCGAGGGTCGCGGGATCGAATCCCGGCCGCGGCGGCTGCATTTCGATGGAGGCGAAATGTTGAGGCCCGTGTGCTGTGCGATGTCAGTGCACGTTAAAGAACCCCAGGTGGTCGAAATTTCCGGAGCCCTCCACTACGGCGTCTCTCATAATCAGAACTGGTTTTGGGACGGAAAACTCCACAAAACAACAAGAATGTAACCTTTTGACTCCGCTCGGACTCGCTTTCTGCCAATGCGTGCACGTTGTTGCTGCACACAGCCCCTAAATAATATAAGCTGGTCTTAAACAAATTGGTTTTTAGAAGAGAACGCCTTAGCATGCGTAAAAGTTACGTTGTAAATTGCACATTTCATTCTACAGTGTGACGTACACCATTGTAGGTGGATTACAAAAATACGACTGCTGGAAAATCGTTTTCGCGTAGCATATTGATCTACTGATGACATACTCTGAGTCTTACTAGTGCATGGCACAGCGACCTCTTAAGCTTATCATCAAAAAGTTCCTTATTAATATACTTTCTTGAAGTATCAGACATCCGCAACTACCGACCTTATGTCTAAATAACACTTGGTTGACGACTATGAGTCGACGTTGTCAATAGACCTTTTTCAAGCACCGCAGCGCCACCCGTGGGCGCGCAAGTGCTTCTGGGAAATGTGTGTACATCCAGCCGCCCAGCAGAGCGAAGCCCTGCCAGAGAACACCTATATACGGCCCAGCCTTTCCAAGCGCGTCTTTCGCTCCGAGTAAAAGTTGGAGCGAGGCTAAACGCATTTTTTGCGTGTTTTCTTTTGTAAGCAGGCGCACAGCTGCACGGGACAATGAAAAAGGAGGGGAGCAAGGGGGTCATTCGCGGGGGTCGGACTGGTCGTACGGGGTGTGCGCTAGCATGTCTCGTGAACGTAGTTTCCCGGAGTCTCGGCAGTGTACGTGCGTTTGCGAGTGACCATGTGCTTGTATCTCCACTCCGCATGTGCGGAGGACACCGAGGTGTGGACGCTGTATTCCTGTGTACGTGTTTGTGTCGGCATTGCAGTGTGGTCCTACGCAGGCAACTGCAAAATAGCGATGTGTTTGCGACGACGAAGTAGACCAACGGGCAGTGTGTGCTAAACGAACGAACTGTGCGCAGTGTGTGAACGAAGTCTGTTGCGGATATCTCTTTCTAGGTACTGTAATTCACTGTTTTCTAATTAAACGGGTATGGTTTTCCATTTACCGCGTGGTTATTCTGGCTCATTTTGTACCCCTTCGTGCTTGGTGCGTGTACTTTTAAATGCGGAGCATTTCTTTTCTGTCCCGCTGGGCTCTGTTCCCGCTACTCGCTGCTGTCGCTTGATTCCCTTTTCAATAAAACTTCACTTTAGTACAACCACATTTTGTTGACAGTGGTCCTTGATGTATGCTAGCTCCGCCGACGTGCCATGTCCAGCTGTGTCGGTGAAATAGCGCACATGCGATCGCGTACGCTTTCCTTCGATGCTCTGTAATCTTAACTGCTGCACGAAGAAGAGATTTGCGAGCGCCTAGATGTTCACACGGACTGCTGTGTGTGAACATGTGTGTGATCTCGTTTTTCTGAAATGTTATGCGTTAACTATCCTGTTGCGTGAACATTTTTATTGCAGTACTGAGACTGAGTGTGTGAATTTTAGTTTTTGTGTTTATTTGTCGAGTTTTGTGATTGTTGACATTACGATCACAGCTGTCATGTAAGTGACAATGTCATTGCTGCAGCTCACGCGATGCAGTTGATCACTTATTCTGAAGATACTGCCCTCAAAATGTTCGAGAGCAAAAGGGTCACTTACCCAGTGTACGCGTACGCACTGTTTTACTGTCGTGTTCGGTGGTTATTTCTTCCTCCCTTGCTGCACGCATAGAAACCACAATTTACGTCTTTTATGGCGCCAGCTGCTAGCGACTTAACTCACTGGGAAACCAGCATGGGAGCGTCCACGGACATGCAGCGCTGCCCTCTCGAGAGCAGTACGAAACACTTGGTAATGCAAAGCAAATACTAATATCTGTTAACGGGACCAATGCTATTGTGATTGATGGGGAAACGTGTATAAAACACTCTTGGTGCCGACGGTATAGTATTGTTTATAAATGCAAGACGAAGGAGACCTTTAGCTTCTCAGAAATGGTCGAGAAGAATGTAACCTTTTGACTCCGCTCGGACTCGCTTTCTGCCAATGCGTGCACGTTGTTACTGCACACAGCCCCTAAATAATATAAGCTGATCTTAAACAAATAGGTTTTTTAGAAGAAAACGCCTTAGCATGCGTAAAAGTTACGTTGTAAATTGCACATTTTATTCTACAGTGTGACGTACACCATTGTAGGTGGATTACGAAAATACGACTGCTGGAAAACCGTTTTCGCGTAGCATATTGATCTACTGATGACATACACTGAGTCTTACTAGTGCATGGCACAGCGACCTCTTACGCTTATCATCAAAAAGTTCCTTATTAATATACTTGCTTGAAGTATCAGACCTACGCAACGACCGACCTCATGTCTAAATAACACTTGGTTGACGACTATGAGTCGACGTTTTCAATTCCAAGTATGACAGTGACAAAATGTTTGTAATCTCCCAGTACCCCGGCCTTGCATAATGTATTAAGCTACGCCGTCAGCTTCAAAAAGTAGCAAGGGACTTTATTAGGTGCATTAGCTTCAAACACAGAAAGCAGGAATGAGTAACGAAAGACGCTCTAAATTTAGCTCCAATGGCACGAATGCTCTAACTACGGCATACTTATCATAGAGTTGCCAAAAGAGTTGTGCCTAAGTCGGACGCTACCTCAATTATTGGCCACACAACGTGCGCAGTTATGTGCACGTTGTGCGGCATTTAACACTTTTGTATTAAATACCACACATAATCGTGTATTACATTTGTATTAACTGTATGTGGCACAGTTATGTGCCACAGCGCCACTGAAACTGTCTTGACGTTGCGAAAGATTCATCCTAATCGCGCTATTCTCACTTTGAGGGCACGAAGTAGCCACGTGAACCCGCAAAGGGACGTCACACAAGACTGCAGCGCCATGTAAAACAGTGGTGTGCGGGCCGCCTCTGATAACGTCAGTACAGCAGTCAAACGTCGGTACATTGACAGCGCACGGACATGTATTAATATACCGCTGGTCGGCACATTCTGGGGTGTACCACTATACCACGGGCTTTCCAGAGAACTTACATCTTACGCCGACGATGTTTACTTCTTTCAGGTAGTCGCTGAATTTCACACGGGATCGACATCGCACATCGGCTTTCGGCCAGCCACCGATATTGCGAGACAATGGAGAGAAAGCAGGGCATTACCCCCGAGCACGGTGCCTTGTACATTTTGTGCCTGGCCTGCCTGCTGTGCGGTCCGGGAAGAGTAACGGGCCGTGACGTTGCTGGCAGTGAGGAGAACGGCTGGACCGAAAATGGCTCCACGACGAGTGCCAACGCCGCCATACCCGACGGAAGAACGTCTCTCGCCTTCGTCCTGGACGTGAGCGGTTCGATGCACCGGCACGTCCAGCAAGTGGCCGACGGCTTGCAGAAAATACTGAATGCGACGCTCTCTCAGCGCGACGCACTGTTCCACAACTACGTGCTGGTGCCTTTCCACGATCCCGGTGAGAGTCTTATCCTGCGTCTTAGTTTCAGTAAAACTTCCCGTATGACGAGTTGGTTAATACATCCAAAGGTAATGGACGAGCGCAACCAATGCATACACGCCGTAGAGACGCAGACGAGGACACAGTTTCAATCCACTTTATTTCTCGCCACATTGTGTATCCCTACTTGCTAATGCAACGGTGAACTGATTGAAGCTTTTTATATGTCGTTAAGAGGTGATGGGCTGTCTAAGGGATACGCCGATTTGTTTAATGGATAGTTTAATGAAGTTCTTGCCCGATATGTTGACACCAGCGAGGCGTGACAATGTGATAACCATTGTTCGTACTACATGAGTCAACGTGCATATATATTGAGAGGGAGGAAAAGAAAAGTCACTTGAATGCTTGCTCTCGCCCGCTGCCTTTATTGCGTCCCTGTCTAGTTTTTGTAGCATGTTTTATTTCTGTGCGGCTTGTTTTCATTTGTTTGCTTGCTGTTTTATCTCTCAAGTGCAAGCGTAATTTCTATACGGAAAAATTCAGGATTGTAGGAGTGACGGCATTGGGGTGTCTTCATAACACAGCTGTGATCCTTATTAAAGGTCGACGCGTGAGCAGTGAAATTACAGGTATCCCTTACAAAAATCGACATATGGCGATATCAGTAATTGGGCATATGTGGCTATATATGGCACGGGCGCGTATGTGGCCTTATTTGCCCCACTCGTGATAGAAACGTATATGGCAATGAAAGACCAACACGAGGAACACGATGTAAGACTCGGATACGTATAGGGCAAATACGGCCAAATACGGACACGTGCCATATATAGCCAGATATGCATATATGGCCATATGTGCATATATGCTATATATGGCACGTGTGCTTACACGGCCCTATTTGCCCAATACGTATCCGAGTCTTACATCGCATTCCTCGAGTTGGCCTTTCATTGCCAATATACGCTTCTATCACGATTTGGGCAAATAAGGCCACATACGCGCCCGTGCCATATATATAGCCACATATGCCCAATTACTGATATCGCCATATGCGACATTTTTGTAAAGGGTCGTACGATTCGCCGCCGTATTAACAGCACTGAATTTAATGAGCGTTTAATTCCATTTTATTCGCTTCACCCGAAGCCAACGAATCTAGTGCAAGGATTTCTTTAGTAACATCATTTTTTATAATATTATTTGTGTGATCAATTGTTAGCGAGATCGTATTCGAAAGTTATGCGATGTGTGATGTGCATTAAAAAAAGCTTTCCGCCTGCGTTGACAGCTGTAAACAGCCTTTAACGGTACCGTTTCTAAGACTCCATACAACTCACAAATGTGTTACTCCTGCGAGCAAGGTCTGCTGCCATTCAAGAAGGAAAAGCAAGAATAAGCAATACAATAAATGTGATAATTTGTGTAAAGCACAGCGGAAAGCATTATTCACATGTGCATACTAGTCCCAGATCAGCACATGCATCGAAGGTAGCGAAGCCATGTGAGTGTTTTTGACGCTAGGCGTAGCTACAATAGGGTCGGTTTCTCAAAAACGTCATATCCATTCAGGATATTTAAAAATTCGTAGTTAACTTAGTGCACTTCTTTCGCTAGTCCTAAACATCCCCACACGAACAATACAAAGTACGCTTCAATACTGTCGCCAATACTCACTGCAACCAACGCAGTCTTTACCTGCTCATCCCACTTTATCGGTGCCCACTTCTGAAAGAGTGGAACCTTGAATGCGCAGCTACGATGGCCGCTACTAGGTATATATATATATATATATATATGTGTGTGTGTGTGTGTGTGTGTGTGTGTGTGTGTGACGTAGCACTTCAATGATATGCCATTTATTGGTCAACGTTTCGGGCAGAGCCTGACCTTTCTCAAGACAATATTCCTTTTTCTCCTGTTCGTTTATATAGACATGGAAGAAAGGGCGGAAACTGTTTACTGCACGTGCTTCTAGGCTGGCCATGACTTTCCCAGGATCGCCCCGATGCAGTACGCGGAACAGCACTCGTTTTCTTTTTTTATTTGTTTTATTTTTCAGTGCTTCCGTGGGGCATGTCACATGCCCATAACCCCCGTCCTTCGCTGTCACTTTCTCAAAATTGCTACTGTACGCGCACTCAAAGAAAACCAGTCGGCGCCACTCTGCCCCCTCCCATCTTTCCCCACTCACTTTCGCCAACCACTTAGTCAATAGTTTCCGCCCTTTCTTCCATGCCTATATAAACGAAGGTCAAGCTCTGGCCGAAACGTCGACCAGTAAATGACATATCATTGAAGCGCTACGTCTCATACTCATCCTCATGCTTATACTCATTATATATATATATATATATATATATATATATATAAATATATATACCTGGCTATTATTTATTATTTGTTCAGACGTTTCGGCTAGAGCCCAGCCTTTTTCAAAGGTGAAAGCTTTTCATGGGCACATGGTTTAAGTACACTTCACGAACATGCACAATGGGGTGGGGGTGGAAAGGGGATAGGTCCCCTTTTTGTGAGCTATCCTCTTTCCACCCTCAGCCCACTGTACATTTTCGTGAAGAGTACTTAAACCATGTGCCTATGAAAAATTTTCACCTTTGAAAAAGGCTGGTCTCCAGCCGAAACGTCAGAACAAATTCTAAAGAATATGTTTGTAACTGATTATCTGACCGTATATATATATCCCGATAAGCGGGAAGACTGTTTATTATATATATATATATATATATATATATATATATATATATATATATATATATATATATATATATATATATATACCTTGGCTCTCACTACATGTCGCTTAGTTTTTTTTCATCATACCTTGTATTTTAACATGGATTCTTGTACTGTGTTCTTATAAATAACATTTTCGTAAAGGTGTCTCTATCAAATAACACGCTATTAATACTTAATTTAAATTATTTGAAGAGTCGTGCACTATGTACATGAAAAAAAACTAAACTAAGAAAAAGCAAAGGAAACATGCGAATAGATAAACTCAACTAGAATGACATTTTGTAAGCTAAACACTTTAAAGGGACAATGAATCTAAATTATAGTCGATGCGATCATAAGCGGCATGCACGTTTCTCGATGTCTGGGCGTAACAGTAAAGCGCCGAGCTATTCGTTCCCTGCTGAGGAAACAAAAAGGTTAGAATTTCAGTGCGACACGTACGACACGTCCTCAAGGCGATGCCCCCCGCCCCCTTCCCACCCTCCCTTTTCAGAATTCGACAAACGAACATTATTGGTAGGCCCACAGTTAACTTTTTTATAAATTGCGATGAGCGCGGTAGAGCATTTTTTTTTAAATCTCGTGAAGTGAATTTCTGATGATTTTCAAATTGTTCGTTTCCTTTTACGGTGAAAGTATAGTGCTTCTCTTCACGTAATCCAGCTCAAGAATCAGAAGAGGTTACTTGGAAATATCGTGCACAATTGGCCCGAATTCATCGACATATCTTGCACTAAAATTGTACGTAAGAGCAAATTTCAGGCAATCGATATGCTGGACATGCCTTCAGTGAAAGTGGCCTCCCATTGGCAACAACAATTTAAAAACTTTGTGAATTCTGTGCCCGGTTCAGTTATGCCGTCTTCTCGGCTGCATTGTCGGAGGTGTTATGTAGTCCCTAAGCTCAAATTACAATTTGCGGAATCTCGCTTCGAGAATAAGAGTTAGGGCTTCACCGTCGACTAGCGCTTCTATCCCACACCGGAAATTATATTCAGCTATGCTTTCAGGAAATCGTCGTGCTGCCTTACGTCGGATACACAAGCAGTATCCGTGTTTTTTTTTTTTTGACGAAACAGTCATACACTTTATTAGAATGCTCTGGTAGTGAACGACCAATCCGCGTCTGCAGTGCAACCCTCAGAGTGACCAACGGCTGCGTTCATGTTGTCTCGCAGTTGTCGGTCCGACGCTGGTGACTCGCGAGCCGGCCCACTTCGAGCAGCGTCTGCGTGCCTTGACGCTTCGCGGAGGTGGCGACTGCCCCGAAATGGCACTCACCGCACTGCGTGAGGCACTACGGCTCTCCCTGCGTGGCGCTCACGTGTACCTCTTCACAGACGCCCGTGCAAAGGACTACCACCTGCTGGACGCTGTACTGGCACTAGTACAGAGAAAGGAGGCGCAGGCAAGTGCCCCGCGTTGGTTCTATCAAACCACCATCTCGCGCTGGAGTGACGCTTGTACAGAGCTCTCGCCAGGTGCCTTTACGTGACCTGTGCCATTGGTCATAATTTTAATAAAGCACGGCCATTGCAGTGTAGGGAATCCTTCCTCTGAAAAGTCGGCGAATAACCGTCGTCCGTCAGTGCGAAAAATCATTGTTGGTGAGAATGGACGTCACGCGAAGTAGTCAGCGAGAAAACTGCCTTACGCCGAATCTTTTGGTATCCAGCCAAGTGTTACAAGCATAATTGCCGTTTTTTGTGCAAATTGAGCAGATGTGTGCGTTAACGACGCTTACCACGCATGGCGACAGCCGTGAAGCGACTGAGCTTCTGTAGCTCGTGGCAGGACGGGACGTTGGCAATCATCTTAGCGTACAGACCTCTCTTTTGTAGAAGAAAACTGAACGCTACGGCATGCTGATTTGCCCATCATAAGCGTCGTTCGTTGGCGGGTTCAAGTCGTTGGCGTCAAGAAAGCTGGAGAAAGGCACGCACAGTAATAGTACTTCGTGTCCATTGTCCACGGCCTCCAGAGAATACATAGGCGCAGGCAGCGTGCTATCTATGAAATGATTGTGCAATGTTTTTCTTTTTATTGCACTGAAGTAGTCTAAAAAACGCGCAGTATATATTCGGAAGGGATGAAGTTCTTTACGCCAGTAACCTCTAAAGCCCTGTATGCTGGTTTTGCTGTTGTCACAATGATTTGTGGGAGTGCTTCATTATGGTGAGTTTGCATAACTGTACGCAGAAAGGGGTCGTGATCATGATTTGTGGTGTTTAACGTCCCCAAACCAGCTCGGATTACGAGAGACACCGTAATGGAGTTCCCCGGAAATTTCGACCACCTGGGGTTCTTTAACGTGCACAGACATTCCACAGCACACAGGCCTCAACATTTCCTCTCCATCGAAATGCAGCCGCTGCGGCCGGGATTCGATCTCGTGACCTTCGGATCAGCAGCCGAGTGCCATAACCACTAGACCACCTCGGTCGTTCTGGTCCCTTAAAACATGAAACGTGACAATTTGTTGGATAAACAGATGTGGCAAACTCAGTTTAGCTTGTTCACACTCAAAATTTTACAGGTTCGTTTGACTAGTTCTTTCCCTCGTTCCTCCCCATATAAACATGGCAACAGCTCTGTGAATCCTGTGCACATTGGCGCGCGACATAAACAAAGCATGCATAACACATCACAGTTTTACATTTATAGATGCATTACAAGTTATTGCTCGTGGAAACATTGACAAATTGCGACCCTGCCACGATTGAATTTTTCCTTCACCCCTTCCGTTTGTCCTCTCTAATATTGGTCAGTATTGCCATAACTCTGTAACTGCACTCCTAAATATGTACTACGCATTGCTGTCCATTGTATGCCAACGAATACTTCTGGCTCTTGGTTCCAATCACCATGCCAAAAGCATGCATTCTTCCTCCACTTAATCTTGCAACCAGATTTAGCTACTTCTTTTATGCTCTTCCGATAGTGACGAAAGACAGCAATGTCGTCTGCATATGCGAGTACTTTTAGTTCTGGCGCATCAAGCACAAACCCATGGATACTTTGTTTACTAATTTTTGTATCTACACAGCAGAACTGTTCTGTGTAGATACAAAAAAGAAATGACGGGAGGGGCCTTTCTGAGGAATACTTGAAAAAACCTGAATAGGTTAAGTATTTGTTGAAAATATAAAGTGTAGTGCACTCCGTGTATGCCATTTTCTCTCCCCTTACAATCACTTCATGTTAACGCTGTATAATATTGAGGATAAGAAAAATTGGCAGAACCCACATGCAGTGGGAATCAAGGAAATGCGAAGCACGCATCAAGAACGTATAATGGATATGCATTGTTGTCTCGCTATACCGATTTTGGTACATATGAAGTCAACAAAACGGCCGCAAGAGCGCCAAGACTGTGGCATGTAAACCCTGCCACTCGTGATACGCATGTCATGATTCTAATGTTATGACCTCTCATTTACGTTCGCCATGCAGTCGTGTTGTGCCATGGCAGTTTTGGTATACATCCCATTAACGAAACGAGTGGCATGTAGATTATGCCGCTCGTGACATGCATGTCACGATTTTCATGTTCTTAGAACGTGTCACCCATGGTATTCGTACATTGTTGTCTCGCCATACCAATTTTGGTATTAGGTAGTTACGAAACGGCTGCAAAAGCACCAAGACCGTGGCACGTAAATCATGTTGCTCATAACATGCATGTCATGATTTTTGTGTTATGACGCGTCATTTATGTTCGTCATGCAGTCATGTTGCGTCGTACCAATTTTCGTACACATCCCATAAACGAAACGGCCTGGAGAGCACCAAGACCGTGGGGTGTAAATCATGCCGCTCATGACATGAATGTGATGATTTTCATGTTATGACCTGTCATTTATGTTCCCCATGTTGTGTTCCCCATGTTGTGGCATACCAATTTCCCTATACATTCCATTAACGAAACGGCCAGAAGAGCACGAAGTCGTAGGCGGCTAGATAGATAGATACGCCCAAAGTCGCCGAAGTTCGCGAAGAAATGCTTCGCATTTAATATATTGGACGAATTGGCAGAAGTCAAGAAAAGGCTCGAGGAAACTGAAAGGTCAGTGAGTGCCTTCTTTGAGAGGATGAGCACGATTGAAAAAAGAGTAAATGAGCTCTCTGTGAAGGCTGACTCTATTGACAGTCTAAGCGCTTCCGTTTTGAACATTGAAAAATCTTTAATGTCACATGAAAGAAAGCTTGTAGAATTAGAAGACCGTGGTCGAAGGAATAATGTCGTTTTTGGCATTGAAGAAAGCGAGAATGAAACTGAGTCTGACTTGCGACGTAAAGTCCTAAGTGATGTCTTCGAAAAAACGCTTGGAGTAAAATGTTCCTCTGTAGCCAGAATACACCGCCTCGGTATGGCTTCGAGAGACCGTCCAGTTATACTTTATTTTCAACATTACTATGAAAAGCAGGCAGTGTTTCGTAACTGTGGAAAACTGAAATGTACGCGCATAGTTCTGCAACATGATTATTCTGCTGATACTCTGAGAAGGCGGAAGCAACTTTGGAAGAGTGCAGATGCTGAAAGAAAGTCAGGAAAACGGGTGTCATTAATACACGAAAAACTACGCATTGATAACATGTACTATGTGTGGAACGATGCGACTAGTACCCGCTGTGTCTGCAAGGATCCTGATAAAGTTGCAAAAGTTGCATAGTAGAAGGAAGACTCAGTCCCCGAGTTGCGCATCCTTTCTTTTAATGCCAGAAGTGTAGTAAATAAAACAGATAAAACGGAAATGCTGCTTTTGTCCTAGAGTCCCCACTTGACAATCTTGACTGAAACTTGGCTGAATGATGATATTAGGAATGACGAGATTGTTCCTCCCGGATACAAGATATTTAGGCGTGATCGTGCATCACGTGGTGGGGGTGTGGCTATAATTGACAAATCGGATATTAATATTAGAGTTTTGTCTCAAATTACCCAACATGAAAGTTTGTTTGTTCGAGTTTCCTTGAATGGTTTTTCATTTATAGTGTGTGCTGTATATAGGCCCCCTAATTCTGATCTGTCTTTTCTTCTCATGTTGTCCGACAAATTGCTCTCACTAGATTCTGAAAATGTGATTACGACGGGTGATTTCAACCTACCTGGCATTGATTGGAGTAAAATTGTATACGGTCAATGTGATCATAGTGATGCTGTGTTTGATATGATGTTGGCACTAAATCTAGAACAGGTTGTCTGTGAGAACACACGTGCAAATGCTGTCTTGGACTTGATGTTTATCGGACAGCATTTTTCGTCCGGAATTCTAAGAGTTGAACCTGGTATTTCCGATCACAGCTTACTTTCTTTTTGTTGGAATGTGCACTCTGCTAATGATGCAACAGATAAGCGAGTTGTTCCTGTAAAGGACTACGCACGTTGCAGTGATTCTGATATTATTGATTACCTTAGCGCTACACTTGAAGATCGTACAAATATCACGGATGTTGAAAACATGTGGACCAGCCTTAAAGATTCTGTCAGATACTGTATTGAACATTTTATTCCAAATAGAACTGTGCGCACAGGACGTAAAAATCCATGGGTTACGAGAGAAGTTATGCACTTGAAACGTAAACTTAAGCGTCTGCGCCAACGCAGACACACATCACCCCAACGGTGGAATGATTTAAAAGTGGCGTTATCAGAAAAGGTTACTGCAGCTAAGATGCATTACCATAATGTTACTTTACCTGAATTCATTAAAAGTGATTCCCATAAGTTTTGGAGATATTTCGGTAAACCTACAGATAAGGTAAAAGAAATTATGCTAGATGGCGAGAGTGTTACGGAACCGCATAGAATTGCTGATTGCTTCAATGATTTCTTTTACAGTGTCTTTACCGTTGATTCCGTGTGCGCAGAATCCAAATGTGTGATATATGATGCAAAAGTGCCAGTGATAACAGCGGATGGTGTTTTGTCCATGCTATTACACCTGAACGAGAACGGAAATCTGGGCGAGTTGGTGATCAATATGATCTATTACACCTGAACGATAAAAAAATCCCTGGCCCAGATGGCCTGCCCAATGCCTTCCTAAAGCGTTTTGCTGGTCAGCTATGCGTGTTCTTGGCGAAAATATTCCAAGTTTCTTTGAATTCTGGAGAGGTACCAAGTGATTGGAATAAAGCGCGAGGTGTTCCAATTCACAAAAAAGGGGATAAACTACTAGTTACAAATTACAGACCTGTGTCTATTACTTCATCCTGTTGTAAAATGTTAGAGCACATTGTTGCAAGGGAAATTAGAACATAGTGAGAAAAACATTTTGGCACCTCATCAGCACGGATTCCGGTCAGGTATGTCGACAGTAACCCACTTAGTAACAACGGTACATGAAGTCTCTATGGTTCTTAATAAAGGTGGCCAAGTTGATATGCTATTTCTCGAATTTTGTAAGGCTTTCGATAAAGTGTCGCATTCAAAACTATTGTATAAACTTGAACTAATTGGTCTTCCGGGTTATCTCATTAAGTGGACTTCATCATACTTGAGCAACAGACAACAAATTTTGGATATTAATGGTTGTCATTCTCGGGTGCTTCCTGTTAGCTCTGGTGTATCGCAGGGTAGTGTATTGGGGCCCTTGTTGTTTTTAATTTATATTAATGATCTAACAAAGAGTATTTCATCATCAGTATCAGTAAGACTATTCGCAGATGATTGTATTATTTTTAAAGAAATAACTTCTACCATAGACCAAGATTTGCTCCAACAAGCATTTAATAACATTAATTCTTGTTGCCACTCTTGGGACATGCAGTTAAATGTAGAGAAAACAGTTTTATTGAGAATCACAAGAAAAAAGGTCCCAATAATATTTGAGTGCCACTCGAGTGGCGTTCCTATTCAAAGAGTTGACAGTTACAAGTACCTTGGAGTCACTTTTACCGACAAATTAACGTGGACTAAACATATTACAGAGATATGCACGAAGGCATTTAAGAAGTTGTGCTTCTTGCGTAGAAGGCTACGTTATGCTTCTCCTCAAGTGCGCTTGCTTGCTGTAAACACTTACGTGCGATCGAAGTTAGAATATGCGTCACAAATTTGGGATTCTCATACATTAAAAGATATTAATGAGCTTGAAATGATTCCGCGCAAGGCCACTAGATTTATCTTTAATAAATATAAGCGAACAGATTCCCCTAGTGCTCTCATGACTGAAAACAAAATATTTTCTTTACTTTCCAGAAGAAAGTTTCATCGCATAAAATTTCTACATAACATATTGGCTGGTAACTTGAATGTAAACGATTCGCCATACCTTCGTCCTATTACAACTCGACAAACAAGACACACCACACCTCATACATTGAAACCAATTTTTGCTAAAACTAAGGCAGTTAAAAATAGCTTCTTTCCCAAAACTATAGAGGACTGGAATAGACTTCCAGACTTAGTCATTATGTCGCCACACTTCGTTCAGGCTCTGGAAGAGCATATTTTTTGTTAGATTAAATGTTTTCTGAGTGCTGAATTTGTTTCATTTCACCATATATGAGCGTTATTACTTTTATGCACCCATTGTTTTTTGTTCTCAATCCTTTATTGTTCTGTGTTATTTCTAGTTTGCACCATTATATGTATAATGCCATCCTTGTATTTTATTATTTTTATGTGTACTGCCCCTCCTGCTTGGGCCAATTGGCCTGCAGTATATTGAAATAAATAAATAAAATAAATAAATATGAGATACATTGTCGAACGCTTTCTCTAAGTCCAGTTGCAACATTGCAACCCAACTTGGGAGAGCCTCACAGTATTCGAGCAGGCAGCGGGCTACGTGTGTATTTTTTGAGAATTCTTCGGCCCTTGATTCCACATGTTTGATGTGGTCCTACTAGACGCGTGATGATGCTTTGAAGCCTTTTGCTAGTACCTTCATAAGTATCTTATAGTCACAGTTTATTAAGATTATTGGTCTTTACAATTTTAGCGACAACCGTTTAAGCGCATCTTCACACGTTGGAATTAAAACTATATAGTCCGTTCTAAATGACCGTGGCATTATTTCTGTCGCATGCCTTTCTTTAAACATAGCATGCAGTACTTCACTCTGCCCCGCCATGGCAGTCTAGTTGCTATGGAACTCGATTGCTCAACGAAGGACGCGAGCTCGAATCCCGGCCGCGGCAGCTTCATTTCGATGGAGGCGAAATTGTGAGGCCCGTGTGCTGTGCGATGTCAGCGCGCGTTAAAGAACACCAGGTGGTCGAAATTTCCGGAGCCCTTCACTACCGCTTCTCTCATAACCATATCGTGGTTTTAGGACGTAAAATCGCAGAAATCGTTCAGTCAATACTTGGCTCAGCTCAGCTTTAAAGGCTTGTGGAATGACGCACCTAAAACCATCAACTCCCGGAGATTTTCCCACGCTAGGTGAATCTATTGCACCTTCTATTTCTAGCAGTGTGGTCGGGGATTAAAGACTTGCTTTAATCTCGTCTTCTCAGCGCGACAATAAATTATGAAATTCGCTTTTGAAGCCATCTGATACATTTTTCTTGTTTCCCGCTACTTCGCGATAGTGATCGACGAATGATAAAAAAAAACAAATTGTGGGAAACGAAGACTTCTCAGACAGCGCAAATGAAGCGCATAAGTCGTCCGTTGAGCCTGATTTGAGCCAGCGACCTATTGATCACGGTATGAACACCTACAGTCCATCGCTCTACCAACTGAGCTACCCACATTTTTTTTTTTTTAGTGCCTATGTTTCACAAGATACAAACAAATCAGCAAATACTATTTACACCAACTCACGGAGCACGTTAAAATTATTAGTGCAGCTTGGACTAATGTTTACATCCTAAAAGTGTTTCATGTGCTGGAGGGCTTCTACACGAGGTAACCAATTTGGCACATCTTGGAGTGTCTGTTGTTCAACAAAGCGGGTCAGACTTTCTTTGAAGTACTCTCTAGCCGAGCGCGCATCCACATTGGCGTGCCGCACGGCCATCCTGCACTTTTATAGGCTATGAAGCCACATCAACATGATTAAAATCAAACTGTGCTCCGTCATGCTTTCCCACACATAAATACCGAATGTGCGGGAGCTCTAACGGGAAATAATGGTATCCTGCACTTCTATATGATATGAAGCACCATCAACATGATTAAAATCAAACTGTGGTCCGTCATCATTTTCCACACATGAATAACGAATGCGCGGGAGCTCTAACGGGAAATAATCGTACCCTGCAGGACGTCCCATATGAACACGGCGTCCCAGTATTCCAGAAACACGTGCTCTATCTTTTGCTCTTTGGTGCGGTCCTACAATTATTTGTGTTGCGTTCTGTAGTCTCTTTGCTCGCACCTTCATGAATACGTTATGGTCGACATTAGTGTGGCTTATAGTACGTGAAGAGCTGACTGACAAGAGTTTCATTATCATCCCCTTCCGTTATATCTACAACGTGTGACCTTCGAAACGATAGCGGCACTTCCTTTCTCTCATAAGCGCCTGCTACGAGGCGCAAGAGGGCCCGCGACTGACCCTGTTTAAAATCTTTGTAAAAAACTGCATCAAGTCCATCAGGAGCGGGAGTTTTTCCCTAATATAAATAATCAATACTGTTTTTCTATTTCAGTGACAGTAGTTGGCTCTTGCACGCGTTCTGAGATTTCACTACCCATATCTCACTTTCAAAGGCTTCTTTATTTCGGCCCATGCAGCCAGCAACCCTCTATAATAACCAACAGACTCGCGCTCTATCTCCCCTTTATGCATCGGATTCATTTTCCCGTATTTTTTGCTTTATTTTACTACGCGAGGCCTAACGCGAGGCTATCCTTTCGTGGGAGTTTCACCTAGCCAGAGATGTTCTACGCGTGCGCGTATAATTTCTTCTCAGTATTTTTATGTGTCTATTACCCCGAGCTGATTCTTGAGATCGCTTATGTCTTTAGACTACCTGGGTGTGCTCTCGACCACCAACAAGAATTCTAAGACTGTATTACAGCGTAAACTGTTACGAGACCACAACAACGGCCGTTTCTGGCGCCGTAGTTGTCCGCCGCCGCTCCAAGAATTCGTCGGGGCCCGGACAAGTGCAGTTTTCGATAAGTTTTTTTTTTACCTTGTCCACGAATGCTTAATCGCCTATCAATTAGTTGTTCAGTTTCCATAAATTCCACGAAAACGTCGACCTTTTATTTTTTATTCCAATGGAAAACATGACGGCACTGTGGACTGCGGTAGCTGAAAGACACTGTCTTGTGCTGATATCTATTGCATAGTGGCACGACCACTCCTGCCACGTACGCTGTATGTAAGCACGAATGGCAAATATGACGAAAATGAGTAAAGATAGGTCCGCTTCCATTTCGTACTACATTTTCTACATCTTCGACACCGTGCATTTGAATCAACGTCAATAACAACACAGAGGTTTGATCAGGAGTAGCCGCAGTCTCTTATTTATATCCTCTCTGAAGCGCGCACAATTAGAATCGTATAATACAATTACATCTCTGTCACCCGGATGTATGGTTCCGTACTTCCAAAAACGGCGAGGCGATGAGTTAAGCTATTGGGTGCATATGGCCAAATAATACACCATATTTTACAGAAAACCGAAACACGACAAACTAATGTCTGCTAAATGCGGGGAAATCTGAATATTTGTAGTAATTCGCCTTTAAGAACCGTGGCTCGCACCCACTGCGGAGTGAGCCGAGGTGTGAGCAGTGCATAAGATGCTTAAACATAGCGGTAGGTAAATTTAGAGATTAGAAAAAAAGAGCATTGAAAACCATATTTGCCTGCTTGATGCAAAGTAGGATGTATTGCCGTGTTTATGCCATGCGGTTCGCTTCCGTGCAGTTGCCTCTTATGTTGTTTTAGAGGCTCAAGAGGATACTAAAAGATTGTCAGTAGGGAGAGATAGATTTTTTACCTACCGCTTGCTGCGAGCTAGTAAGCGAATTTATTGCATCGAAATTTGGCGCCGAAAGTCCCTGGCGTCGCCGCCCTACTTGAATTGGCTGAGTCGCCAGTGTCGACAAGAGAACTTGACGTCGCGTTGTCAGCTTGTGACGGTGCGATGCAGTGAGCTCCACAGCCATAATACGTAGAACAACAGCTGTGGCTGCTTGGCGTTTACTTAGTGTCTAGGTTTATCTAATTCATTTTGCATTGGTAACGTTCACCAATCATCGAGTGCTAAGGAAATACGAGATTACGTCATTTGGAAAAGGTTACCACAGTGCGGTGCAGAGGGCGCCACTCCAATTCCTCAATGTTGTGTTTTCTTTTCCTTTGTTTTTGCTCACAACTGTTCTGTTTTTGATAGGAATGACGAATATGTGATCACACAAACGTAGACTTTCGATCTTTCTCAACTTGAAATTTTCATTTAGTGTCCCTTAAGAAGAATAAATAAGATTTTTCTGCTCCTGCTATCGGCCCAAGTGGCTCGCCAGCATTGCTCTCGTGGATTTACGCGGTGCTGTACTTTACCTATGTTCGGTCGCAGTAAGTCCTGCGCCTTAGCCGCTTAACCATATGGTTAGGGTACAACGTTTCAAAGATTGAATTGAAAAAGACCGTCTTTCGATGTTTCTTAGCATTTGGCCATAAAATAAGTTGAGGTTTCGTTCAACTATTTTTGCCCTGGTTGGCACCAAAATGGTTTGACAAGTGCTCAAGTTTAGGCAGGTGAGTTGTTTATGATTTTAAAGAGTGTCCACATAGAGTTCCTTTCAAATTTCCTGAATGATTTCTGATATAAACACTATGCAAACCTGGACGTTTAGAGACTGAAACGGACTGATCTGATATATAGCTGGCATTTTACGTGAGGTCCTCGAAGTAATCGTACAAGTTTTAGAAATGATTTACCCATACTTCGGTAGCGCATGCTCAAGGGGCGCTAAAGAACAGATAAAATTTGTCTGCTTATACATCTTTGTGAGGGACACTTCTGGCTTTATGCATCTGGACAAAATAAGGTTCTTTGATTGATTGATTGATGCAATAAAGTTTGTGAAACGGTACATAGATACATAATATTCTAATTTTTTTCATCGTATCACTGGAGCAAGCGAAATACAATTGAAAGTGTTTTGACTTGTACCAGATTTAAAATTTTTTCCTTTGTGAAACAGTCTTGAAGAAATCTGACGCACAGTTAAGTAGTTTTCAGATCACCTCTCCATCTTGGTGCCTTCTCTCAAGAATGCACATGGTCGTTTTCGGGTGAAATTTATTTCGGGTTTCGAATTTGTCGTTTATCTCTCGAACCACTCGATGAAACTCATGAGTTTGCCTGTTACGGTAAAATGCACTGTACATCGCGCACATCGCTTTATTGCAGGTCGTGTTTGTTTTAACGGGAGACTGCGGTGACCCCAGTCACCCGGGCCTTGTGGCGTTTCAACGAATTGCAGCAGCGAGCTCTGGCCACGTGTTTCGCTTACGCGAGACGGACGTGAAAGAAGTAAGCCGACAGTTGTGTTTCATGTATTGCAACCCCAGTTATCATCAGTGTCATTATCATCACACGACGACTATAGCTGTCATAGTCGCCATTACTGCAATCGTAACGATTTTTATGGTGGCACTAAGGGACACCAGACCAAATAGCAGCAGCCTAGTTTTCTTTTTTTCGATTGCTGGACGAAGGCGTCTCCAATCGATAGTCGGTCACCCATGTCGCGTGCTCATTGATCCCATGCAGTCGGCACAGTTCTGTTCATTCAATCTCACTAAAAAATTACACAATCTCCCCGAAGGGGAACATGGGGTGATGCGGAGCATCGCTGGCAGTTTCAACGGTGCATTTAACGGCGGTGTTTACAGGTTTGCAGTGCTTTTGGTGTTACCCTTGCGGTGAACCTTGCGGTGAACCTTGCGTGTTATTACGTTGTTATCTTGGTTCGTTACCGCATCGCGTGGCCGTTGTCAGAGTGTGGCTTGATGCTGATGCGTACTTGCGTCAACCCACTCGCTGACGGAACTGTTGCTTCCATCACACAACACCACCAACTTCTTTCATCGGAGAAGGAGGAGATACTACTGAAGCGAAGCGTGCGCGCGCTCTCTACCCGCTTTATTTATTGCAGCAGCTGTTGGAGAGAGGGAAGGGAGAGGAGAGTCGCGCATGCGTAGCGTGAGTGCGGACGCCGGTTGACGCGTGACATACCCGCGAGCAAGAGATGCTCCGCATCTAATAATCCTCTAAAATTTTCGACGACAATGCTCTTCTGTTGCACACACAAATGTAACTGACCACGAGTAGTCTGTTTTATGTGCTACACTGTGTGCACAGAACCCTCTCTGTCGACGACAGATACAGTACCATCAAATTGCTTGTGCCTACAGTTCGTTACATACCATTAAGATGTTTATTTGCACGGAAAATAGAGTCAGCTCTATCGATGTGGGCTTCTGATTTTCAATGGCCGTGGGCGGCGCAAATCTTAGCATGTGTAGGAGCCAAGGAAACGGCGTGAGCTACGTGTTACTGCGTTACATTATTTCAATATACACACCGCAAGCGGGTACACATTTGCAATGCCAGGGGCCAAAGTTGCCAAAGTTGAATATGCTGGTAAAAAAGGTGCCACCGCAAACCCAAACAATCTTTCATTCCTTTAGGTATCGGAAATGGTCATGGAACGCTGTAATTATTATAGTATTACCTTACACTTTCGTTGTTCTCATATAATGTTAAGTTTCCCAGAAGACAATACATTTTCTTAGTAATCTATGCAGACGAGTACTTCATGTCTTATGCATGTTTCACATACATAGGTTTATCATGCGCTCCTCATTTGATAATTGTAGCAGATGAAATAATATATTTTTATGAAACGTCAATTAGGATTTTTCTTAATGAGTCTATTTAAGGTAAGCTTAGAAGCGGACCAACGTTTCCACTTCCAAGCTTTTGTGCGAAGATACAGGGATTGCTGTCACAGCCATCTTATGAAAAATGTCGTTGGTCTATAAAAACTGATCCTGCTTAATATATTTGGCTGAAATTGCAAAATACTGTTAGTGACGGAGAGGAATAATGGGCAACATAAACGCGGACACTGCTATTCCCATCATGTATCGGTCATCGCCTACTGCCAGTTTGATTCATGGCTCTCGCACTTACGGCTGTCACTTACACAGCGCTTTTACTTACTACGCTGAAGCACGTAAAGATAACGCCATACTCCATCTTCTGTTCTTTTCTAGGTGATTAGTTTCGTGAAGGCATTAATGCAGCCGAACAAAGTTAACCTGGTGTCACTGAATGCGCATTCCGAAGAAGCTCAACTGCTGGAACTGAATGTTGACAGTACCATCCGTGAACTCATGGTGTCCGTTTCTGGAGATCGGCCTCATGTGATACTCATCGATCCCCAAGGTATGCTACGCAAACTATTTACTGCTTACCTGAGTCTTGCAATGTGTGTATTCCAACAAATGTCTTTCTTTTTCTTGTGCCCTATTACCTGTAATAAACGAATTGCTTGTGTTCTGGGGAAAAAGTTGTATTTATATTCCGTCACGTTCCTATGCCGTTTTGCCTATCGTCAAATTTACTTTACCGCCAACACAAGTACGCGTCGGAATGACCAATATTTTCTGGGATGCCGAAACAAATGCTCCCCCTTTTAAATGGAAAACGATTACCATTGCTTGCCCCGACACGATTCATTATTTCAAGTCATGTGGACGCGATATAACTTGAAAAGCACGTAGAAGTGGAGACTATTTAGATCACTGAGCTCGCAGAATAAAGCGTCTGAGGAGAGTATGCCGTAATGGAGAGGTGGGAAATTTTCTATCACTTGGGGTTCTTAAACGTGCCCCTCTAGCATTTCGCCAGCATCTTATATGCAAACCGCCGCGGAAGGGACCAAATCTTCATCTTTCAGGTCAGCACCGGAGCACCATGCAGTGATGTCGTAATGCGGAAAGACAGCTCGACAGCCTCGTAATACCTCTCGAAATTATTATATGCAAATACGCCCTTCTGGATGTAGATATGAATAATCGCTGCTAAAATGGTCGCCAGGAAGCTGAGCTCTATAACGTTAGAATAGGGCCCTGTACAGCTACCCCGTGAAAGTGTAGCTTTTCTTCAGCACATTATAGGTTGTATAACGCGTGCGCGCAATTTTGACGTCATAAATTTTCCTGCTATTGCGACGTCGTGTCACAAGCAGCCTGTGTTAGCGTTGACCACACGTTTCGAACCAATAGCGTAGCACTAATGCCAAGCAATGTGTACTATCACACGATTCTCTTATGTTCCGCCTAATTGTGCGTAAGCGTTACATGTGCGATGTTCATTATCGCTATGTCTGTTATTGTGCTGCTATTACTGCTAATTCTAAGTTTTTTCAAGGAACCTTCTCTCTTTCGAGCTTTCCTCATACATGATAGCACCGGCTAAACAAGGGGCGTTTTCAGAACAATTAAATAATCATGTTACGACTGAAACATCGATTGAAGAATTAACGCTGCGACTGAAGTATCCACGGTGCAGACAGACCGCAGATATGTACAGGGTGAAAGGGCCAAAGATATATTTATGTCTTGCTCCCATCATTTGCTCTTGTGGTATGTTCAGTGCGGTCTGCGTGGATCAAGTATCGTTCGTTCCTCGCATGTATGAGGGAGCGAATGTCACTGTGCACAATCACCCACTCACGTGGCAGTTTTCAAAACATAGCGCACTTGCATACACCTGAAGAAAAGAATCAAATCGCTGCTCCTATAAACGTATAAGCATGTTATACGGGCACTAATTAGCATGCCTTACTACTTCCCAACTGAACGTTTTGCATTTAACGCAACAGTTTAGAGGCTGAATAATTAATAAACAATGATTTAGCAAGTGCGGTCACTTAAGGAAATGTCTCAGATGTTCAAGACGACAGTAAACTATATTGGGCTCGTTTACCCACGCAACAAGCACGTGGGTTCTTTAAAGAAGCGGTGCGTGTTAACTGAAACGCCCTGCATATAGTTGTTCCTAAATGTCCGTGTGCTACGCCTCTTCCAGGCAAGGAACTTATTCCCGGTGCCGACGCGGATGTTGTCCTGGACCTGCAAAATGCGCTAGCTGTTCTCGTGAGGGAGCCTGCGGCTGGGCGCTGGCAGCTACGTGTCTCCAGTGCCGATGGTAGCCACACTGTCCGAGCTACAGGCGTCAGCGAGACCGGGTTTCGGCACGGTTTCTCACGGCAGCCCACTGACAGTATGCGACACACGCATCGGACACCGCTGAGTGGTAAGCTTTAGGCGAATCACTATGTGTGCGCCCGTGTATATATATGTACATGCGTGCGTAAATGAAGACGCGTATCACTTGTAGCAGTAACCCGCCTGATATAACACTTTTGGTAACTGCGAATGAGCTGTCTGAATGAAGAATTTAAAAAAAAAAGATTCGTCACATTCTGAACATGCACAACCAGCGCCTGTAGAGATCGTGATCTAGCAACAACTACTGGAACGACGTTTCTTCGAACTATCTCGTTACAGGTGGCACAAATTGTAATTCATAGAAAAAGCCACTTATTTTGATTGCATACGTATAGGGGAGAGAAGTTGGTTAAGGTTCCGATCGAGTCTTCGTACTAGCGCTCTCCATCGCGGCCGCAGTGTCCTGCCAAATGCGTGACGGGTTTGAAATTTTATTGACCACTAGTAGAATTTGGGCATGGTACATTTGCGTCTGCACAGCATAAACATCACTGTTGTAATTTATACAAAGGAGTTAGCTTGACTTAAGCACAAAAGATTTGTTCACTGGCTAAGTTTCGAAAGTATTTGGAAGTATGTATGGTGTGCAGTCGTAAAGTTATTAGTAAATTAATTAATGCCAAAAAAGCAGAGAGAAGAACATGAATTTACAGCGTCCAATGTTTGTGTAGGGATGTGATAAGGCGACTACGTTTTTTTATGCCTGAATTGTAATCCACCTTTAGTTTGTAATGACGTTCTAGAATTCGTACATCTTTATTTCACCTTGTAATGAGTTACACGCTCCTATGCTAACGTGCGTACTAGGCAGTCAGGCCTCTCAAGCTGTTCTAGTAGCTTTTACCGGTCGTCCGCGTAACTTTTTCTTGTTGAGAAACAAATCTCAATTCCACTTTCAATTAGAGTTATGATTACGGGCAACTGCTTTGACGGATCTCTGAGGCAACAAAATGCCATAAAGGAGGTCGGTTATTAGGAAAGTATAGTCAACAGCCGCGGTAAGGTGGCCTCAACCTAAATGTGGGAATACTAGACACTATCACCTATTCCACAAGGGATATGAAACTGTTAGCGGGATATAAAGCCGTTAATGCTTATGTAATGTAGACCCAAAAAGCCATTCACGCGCATATTTTTATATAGTAAACATATATTTGCCTACATCCTCTCTCTTCATCTTCATCTACCTAATTTGACAGTGATTTTGCCAGGAGGGTCCAGTATACGAAAGTACATATTTCTACCGCGTTATTAGCCATGTAAATATGTTTGTGTTTTATGAGGTTTTATGGTGTAACAAGATGATTTGCTGCACATGAGCTGGCTCTCGCCAAGTAGGCCGACTCATGAGGCAAACCTAGCCGCAGCACCACTGCTCTTGAAATTAATTAAATTATTGCCTACCTGTCTTCCAACACGCAAAGCCGTTAATGAAAGGGCGTGTCGTCTTCAACACCGTCCTTGAAATGTGCGAGGTAATTTTATGTAGGCATTGCTTATCTAGGACTAAGTAAGGGTCCGGCGTCTATATTTTCCTTAATTGAGAAGGCCACCTACTTTTGGCCTCAAGTCGAAGATACATGGTCTGTCAGTGGACCCCGCCCCCCTCCAACACAAAAGTATTATAAAGTAACCGTAGTTATAAATATGCAGCGTTTCGTAATGCACACAACTTCTATTACCGTTTCTGCATCCATACAACTCCTTCAACCTTGTGGCGTCCTTACGTTGACGTTTTACAATTCCCGTCAACGTGGTTCGAGGTCTGTGTTTCGGCATGTTTTCTAATCGATGCAGCGCGTAATTATAAGAACTGTGTGACACAAAAGCTCCGCTATTGCAGATCCGCATACGTCGTGTAAGGCTGCACGGTCAAAAGGCCTTAAAATGAAAACAAACAGATTTACATGCACCAAAGTACAGTTTCCGCCATTCATTTGTCCGCTTTCCGAAATGTTCGTTTCACTTTCGTTCCAAGGAGTTCGTACCACAAGCCCATCGTTTTCGCTGTCGGCTTCTAGACATTACCGCTATAAATTTTAGCATGGCCATTTAAAGAAGTATTAAATAGGCTTTTCTATTCTGCTTTCCATTACTTTTTCAAGAAATGTATCCTATGAATAACTGTTCCAAGGTTAATTACATGGGCCCTAAATTGTTATGATAATTGCCGGGGTTTTCACGTGCCAAAACCGTGGTAAGACTAACAGTCGCGTTGTAGTGCAGTAGTTCGAGATTAATTTTGGGCATCTCGTGTTCCTTAGCGTAAACTTCAATTTAAGTACACGGACACTTCTTATTTTGCATTTTGCCTCCGTCGATATGGGGTCGTCGTGACTGGGAATCGAAATCGCGACCTCGAAGCGAAATCGCCGAACTACCACGGCCAGTTGTTCTACACTGTAAAGCAAGGGTTCCAGATAGGAGGGAGGGGGGCTTCATGCCCCTCGATATATTTCCTTCCTACTATCATGCACCGCGACCCAGTTCGGACATTGTGCATTCTGCCTCGAATGCCTTTGTTTTTTCTCACGTTCATAAAGGATCTTCGAAAGCAGAGTTTTCCTGAAATTATGTTTTATAAACTAACGCTCGCGTTCATGGAATGTTTTTCTCTCTCTAAATGCGCTCACCAGTACATTGCAGGAAGCGTGTATGGGCACCACAGTTATGCATCAGGTATGCAGAACACAAGGATTGCTCCAGTGATGAAGCGATTTTAATTTTTTTTTTATTTTTCTGCACCTAAATGAACAAGAATCACCTCTCTCGTGTGTCCCCAGGCACAACGGCTCGACTATATGCACGATAAAATTTACAACCTCAGTGAGCGTGTCGCCAAAATGGGTGTTTTTGAGCGATTCGAAAGTGGTTGTAACATCACTCTGCAGCATAAAAGCAACAACGATGAGCGACGGTATAACGCATTAGACATTTAAAGAGCTCGTAACATCAAACGAAACTCAACACCAACTATTACACCACGACACTGTAACCTTCCTGCAAACATAGCAGCCGATAAAACATCAGGATAAGCACATTGCATAGATGCTATGATTTCTGTCCCAATATCTAAAGATGATTGGCGTTACATTACACCGAGAACACCTTTCAAAATATGAGGCGTAAAGGTGCCCCGGTAAAGAAAACAACACGCGAGCACTGACGGATGTGCATCTGCCGGCGTTAGCAGTGGAAAGAGTAGCTACCAAGCATGCGCAAAGGAAATAAGCAGTGTCTTTCGATATGCGCTTAAACTCTGTCCTGTGAACGGCTGAGACGAAGCAACGCTTGTTCCAGCAATCCATTATTGGAGAACTTTTATGCGCTTGCATTAGGTTTCGCTTCGTTGAAGGAGTCACTGTAGTTGCCATTCTACGATGCGATGATTCTTGCTTAAATATCGCACAATTAAATAGAGCTCATTGAATTGAGGGCCCTTCAACTATGTGAAGATGGAAAAGCAGCGAAGCTTGTTTAATTATATCTAGAGCATGAATACAACATAGCCGACATCGTTAGGGAAATGGCTAAATGAAGAAAGAAAGGAACATTTGTAGGTAGACTACCAACGTTGTATCACTGCTGTTTCCACGCTAATAGTCATACTCCAGTGCCGTTGTAGAAGCTCTGACATACGCACTGCGGATGAAACACACACACACACACGCACGCACAGGGCCTGGGGTTTTCAGCACCTCACGCGTATTTACAGCGCCTTCGGTATCGGCCCATATGCCTTTCTCCGGTCATGCGACGAACGGACGAAACGGTTAATCCTTGGTTCTCAAACGACTATGTCCCAAGGAACCCTGCGTATGTTCCAAAGAGTTCCAAAGAACCCAGTCGCCCTCCCGCTCTGTTCACGCCGTTTTCCAGTCATCTGTGCCACATTTACGTGGAGGCGAGTCCAAAAAAGCAGGGGTATAACAAAGAAGAGAGAGAGAAAAATGCTTTAATGAAATGGTGGAGATGTTCGCCTGGCAATGGGCTTCTATTTGAATGGAACGTACACGATGCTGAAGCATGTAGAGAAGGGCACTATTTCTGCACTAACAAATTGATGCCTAGCGCTGCCACCAGATCAGCCGTCATGTTTTAGCATGCGCTGTGCGTACTTTTTATTAGACCGTGTGCCCTTTGACCACCGTCTTAGCCACTTAGCGAACACGAAACCGAAGTGAATGCATCGATGGGTCGCGGAACTGCGACCCATCATTGTATTCACTACGGTTCCGTGTTCAAAAGGAGCCCGTGGAACACACTTTGAGAACCTATGGGCTAGCCCCACAAGACTTTGCTCTAAAAGGCGACAAGGGCCGCGTTTTTATCAAGCAACGTTTCTTACACGAGCTGCTTACACGAGCTGTGACAAGCTCGCAATCGTCCTGCGGCCCAACCGTTCGAACAAGCGCTCCGTCTCCGGAGCCGCCGATGGGGCTGTCCCCAAATATCGCACGACCATCAGGAAATATGCTTGCGCATGCCATTTGGTACGCAGTGCTGCCGCTAGCGCGCAGGCTGTGGTTCGAACACTGCTTGCGTGCTCCGTTTACTTTCCTAGGCACATATACGCAATTTTGACCATAATTACAAGATTTATTTCTGATTATTACCATATGGATCATATTATTCGATTAAAGATGCCGTTCCGTTTAGACAGCAATATGGAAATCTCTGTTCATCTCGTAAGGCTAGGGATTGCCACATAAAAGATAATTTGCACAGAGTTGACCGTGCTCAAACTCCCATATTCGAATGTCGATATACTACGGAGACGGAGATGTAAACCACCTCCTTCAAGGTGGCCCACATCGTGACACACCAAGGCACCGACTTAAACCAACTGTGCTGACAGTGGATCGTAGACCATTTAGTTTAACGAAACTTTTGGGCCCAAGCCCGAGAAGAGTCTTCCAGAAGTAAGCCTTAAGATTACTAAAAGCTTTCTCGAAGAAAACGATATTGACAGCCGTTATTGACACACTTGCTGTTCCTCTTATTTTGCTTTAGTGGACATGCGCATTGGATTGTTGATAAGGTTCTCTTTATTTTTTTATGTCTACACCACTTACATTGAACGTTCCAACCACTGAAGAGTCAAGATGTAGATGGCGCGCTATTTTCGTGCCAACATCTCCTTGCATAATATCAGTGAAGAAACCCATGGAATGTCTCTTTCGTTGCACACTCCGGGACGTATTGACATGAAGGTAGAAAGAAAAAAAGGAAACAACAGAGAAGTGTTCAACAGAAGGAACTGGTCGTTATGCTAATCTGTGGTTATTTTGGTAGTTATTTGGTAGGAAAAACGCGCATGCTTGCTTACGTATGCGCCGTAACATTCTCACAAACTGGATGTATCGTTTAAGTGGCTCATGGTTCTCATGCACCTTCGCTCTGAAGTGAAGACTCGAAAGTCTTCGAAGATAGAAACGCATTAAACGTATTCTGTGAACGAGAGTTTTCGGTTGGAAAATGAGTGTCTTCTGACCGTGATCTGCATGCGTAAAAGTGGTGACCAATCATCACACCCATCCTTCCCACCCCTATCTTCTCCCTGAAACGTTGTAAAGTTAGCCCCCAGGAAAAAAATTCTGGCTATGCTCCTGCTGTAAAGCTCTTTCACAATAATTACATCTAATTAACACCATGTCGTGACATTTGAAGAAAAATGAAGCCTATTGTATAGCGTTCGAGAACCTCTTTTCTGGGTTTTTTCAATTTCCCTCGTTTGATCACAATGCCATCGAATTCTGCAGAAATAGTGCAAAAAGTTCCAGTATAACAGCGAACTCTTTGATGGTCTCTGACATATTGTTTGTATGATTGGATGGTAAATTAACTTATCGCTTGTGGCTTACCCATTCATATGCTAAGGATTTTTCAGTGCTTGCTGCGCCGTACGCGCCTGTAGAGTCGTGTATTTAATCAACATGCCGAAGAACCGACGTCTCTCCCTCTTTTAAACAGGCAGCCCTACACACGTTTTGGTGAATGGTACCAGCAATACGGTGCTGAAGGAACTTCAGGTCGTCAGCATCAGGGGGGATGAACTCGCCAAGCTGTCCCTTCATCCACTATCACGCCGGCCGACTCTCTACAACGCCACCAGCACGTTCATTCCGCCGGACGACTTCTTCTACCTCAAAGTACTTTTATTTCATTGGTGATTCACCGTTTTTCTTGTTTCGTCATTTCTCGTTTCAGCACTCACGCACATTCGTACTAGACTATGTATGCTGTAAAAATAGCATAGTATACCAAAATAGTATAGTATAGTATAGCTGGCCGGATTTACACAGGGGCGAAACGCAGGAAAGCACCCGGGTACTATAGATTATCGTGCTCGTTAAGGAAACCCACGCCGTCCAAGATAATCCGGAGTCCTTCGCTACGATGTACCTCATAATTATATAGTGGATTTGACACGTAAAAACTGACCAATTATTGTTATCCTCCATATTATTCGTTGGCAACCTTCGCTAGTTACCGTAGAGCACCAGCATTCTCTATATTCTGCTATTAATAATAATCTTAAGTTAATCTATACTGAATGGTCTGTTGCATATAATACCCTGAGTGCTTGCAAGCGCACTAAGTGCGTTATTTTCGAGCCAGTGTGGGTAGGAGATTAAAGATCCCTAGGGGTCCCTCATTCATTGCTGAGACAAATTTCAGAGCAAAAGCATTTACGCATGGGGACTTCATTACACCAACTGCTTTTCTCCTTTCCCTTCTATTCTTTGTAAAAATTTTCCGCTTATGGTTTTGTTTACCACATGCCGTCAATAATTTCTGCGCATACATATCTGACGTAATGTGCTTGTTTGTGTAAGCATACCGCTTATTACTTTAGCACCCATTTGATAATGTCTCCCAGCAAGGTATTTATCTATTATATCTGTTGTCACTTTGGGCTTGTGTTTCTACGCATATGTTTTAAACCATTCTTAGTTGAAGGAATTTTATTCTCTTGTATCAGTTCTTAGCAGTCAGCGAAAATGCAGCTTGAGGCATGGTCCCTGACGCTTAACGGACGGCTGACATATATATGAGTGACAGACGGCTGACGGACGCTGACGTTTTTCCCTGTAGGCACTACATATTTTTACAGAAATGCTATCATGGCAAGGTACCGGTCTCCTTCGCACACGAACTCTTAGCCGAGGCGGCAATATGCTTCAGCAGCTGCATTAACATTTAAATGACTAAGTAGGAAAACCTTGTCAATTAAATTTCTTAAATTATCAGCTTAGGACAGTTCCTTTTAGGCAAAACTTGCAGGGTGTCACACTATATCCCACGATGATTTTTCTAAGACTACAACTGGGAATACAATTCTTCTGTCGTTGCTCTTCCGTATTCGGACGGACAGTGAAGAAAGATTAAGGTGGGGCGTAATTCTACACTGTTAGCTAATGCGTAGAGTGTACCTGTGCTTAGAACAAGGCGCAATCGCGCCGATTTGCAAAGGTAAACTTATTGCAACCTGATGTTTTGGTGTCTCAGAGGCCCCAGTACGCAACTCATCACATTTACTTGTCCAACTCCAAGGTTGTCGGCACGGACAAAGCTGGCTACCCTGTTAACCGGCTCACTCCTACGGCAATCAAGGCTGAGCCTCCAGGTAAGATTTGTGTGTCTTGTATCAGACACCACGCTGTTTCGCCTAGTCAACGTCGTTCATGTGGCTACGGTTGTTAGCTTGTGAAATGGCCAGCGATGTGCGAAACTGCGTTGTCCCTCCTGCAAAGAATGATGTCCGGAACACGGAGGGATTGTACTCAAACCGAGCGCTTAAAAGGGAGGCCAGAGGTAATGCCGTATATACATGCGCTTTCGCATAATCTCAAGAAGGTGGCTGGCAGACACAACGTCCCTCTTGTCTTTTCAGCGTCTAATAAGCTACAAAAGCTTTGTCCTCGCATTTGTGCTAGAGGACCCCAAGGGTGTACGACACAGCACGAGTCTCCCCTCTCAAAGTGCTCAATCGGAGTCGTGTATTCGATTCCTTTGTCCTGCGGGAGGATCTACATCGGCCAAACTGAAAGATGGCTGAACGACCGTCTTAGGGAGCATGCTCTAAAGGTAAAGAAGAGGGAAGATAAGCACGCACATTTAGTTGCGCATGTAACTGCATGCCATTGCGAGCCTAGATTCAAGGAGACAAGAATCCTAGGCAAAAGCAGGAGCTGCACAGCTCGCCTGGCGTTATAAGCCTGCCACATTAAGAAAAACGAGTCTATCTGTATTAGCGCGGCTTCGATAAGTTTGCATTCATCTGAATTTCGTCTCATGCAGACCGTTGCCTGATTTATGCCTGTTAGTCCATTGGTTCCTCGGCTCTTCCTTGAAGTGTGTGTTGCGCATGCGTTAAGACGCATATATACGTCGGTGGGTGAACGTCACAATAAACAGTTGTTAGTAGCGCCCGTCCTGTCTGTTTCGTTTCTTCTTGTGTCCCTGTATAATTCTCGTATAGTTGAACTTTTCAGGAATGATTAACAGATCGTTGAATACTATGAAAAACAGATTTTCGCTAGAGCCCTGAAGAATTCACAAGTGCCCACTTGCCGAAACTTTGGCCCCAGCAACTTTAAATGTGTTTCATAGACTTAAACGACCCTTTGTCATCCAAGCTTATATCGTGTTCTGAACGGACGCCGACGCGTCATCAACTTCGTGTCAAGCATTTTCTGGCCCGATTTCAATTGGCAGCGCTTCATAAAAGTACCTCTTGTTTTGCACAAAATCAACTGCGCATCACAGTTAGCAGTAGTTTTCGCGTAGTGACAGTGTTTGGCATATATTATTATTATTATTATTATTATTATTATTATTATTATTATTATTATTATTATTATTATTATTATTATTATTATTATTATTATTATTATTATTATTATAGAGGAGCTGTCAAGCTTTTGTTATGCCGTGTGGCGTCACCTGAAAACTCGGCCCAGTTGCACTTCGCTTGGCATTGGCAAATACCTCGCACATGCGCCTCGCATTACCGAGCATAGCTACCAGTTCCATCGCGGCGTAACATGACGTTACTTGCAAAACCACGCAAGTTCAGGTGCCCGCCAAGTTCAAGTACAGAGAGGTCAAATACGCGGAGAGAACGCAAGAGGAAAGGTAAAGAAAGCATAGCATAGCCTTGAATAGTATAGCAGGAGGGTAGGAAAGGAAGTGAGGGGGAAGAAAGAAGGAGGGGCAGAGGAAGGCATAGCATAGTGTAGCAAGAGGGTAGAAATGGGAAGTGAGTTGGAGGAGGAGGGCAGTGGGTTAAATGTAGCATTGCCTTGTATAGTTAACGAAAGGGAAGGGGTCAAGGGCTCGTTCTTTATTTGTTAGAAACAACTTAATGAGCAAACAGACAAGGCTCCATTGTCATTTCCTAGGCTTCATTGTCTGTTTGCTCATTAACTTGTATAGTTAAGGGGTACGAAAGGGAAGTGAGGGTGAGAAAGAGGGAAACGCAACCAGATACGCTGTACCCTCAGTCTTCCGACCCGTAGCGTGTTGCTGGCCCAATTTCTATTATTGAGCGCCTAATTTGTAGAAGATGTGATCGGTATTGAGATTGCAGTATTCAGTGGTAGTGTGGGACAGAGGGTTCGGCGCCTGACCGCTGCCTTTCCGCTTAAGATGTCCCAGAGGTTTTCACCCGCCACAAGGTACTCTCTTCAACCGGAGGGAACGTCACGCTTCGCTGCTCCCTCCGCTCGCTGTTGCCTGCAGTGGTGCATTGGCTCAAGGACGGCACTCCACTGGCAGGCCCACAGCGCTTCAGGTGAGCCTCTTGGTACTCCCCTTTATGAATACAAGCTGAATATGACAGCGGTTTGAATCGAGTTCATGAAATGTAAACGCCTACGCAGTGCAAGTTCACGTTATCGGTCAAGCCTAACTTCAACTGCTGAACCACTCAAATTCCCTGAAAATTTTCGTCCTTTGTTACAGCGTGTTTCATATTATGTACAAATACGCGTGATGTCGCAAGCATTTTTACATCACGTGTATCGACAGCGGCATCTGCAGCTGCATTTTCTTTTGCGCGCCTTATAACCAGTAGGTTGCAACTAAAAAAAGAACAAAACAGCAGTTGGCAACGAGAGGTAAATTTGTCCGCTAGGATCGGTGTTACTCGTCCTGCCAATCAGAGAAGGCAGCATATCGACGTCATACAATTTGGCTTTCCGTGTTCGACTGTAACGGGCGAGTAAGAAAACTTATAAATATGTTCACTCATACTTACGTTCCCGCAGTCATCGCTCAATTTCCGTGGAATGGAATTCTTCAAGTGAGGACTAGTTCCAGCCTCACGGAGCAACACTGTATTGATTGGTTTATGGCGTTTTGCTGCCCAAAACCACGCTGTGATTATGAGAGACGCCGTAGTGGAGGTATCCGGAAATTTCGACCACCCGGGGTTCTTTAACGTGCACTGACATCGCACAGCACACGAGCCTCAACATTTCGCCTCCAATGAAATGCAGCCGCCGCGGCCGGGATTCGATCCCAGACCCTCGGATCAGCGGCCGAGTACCGTAGCCACTAGACCACCGTGGCGGGGCACTGGCGCTGTACAAACAACTGCTTTTATCCTTTCACTGTCCCAGCATATGTATGTCCCGAGCAACTCAACCACGCATGCGCTTAATTTACCTAACTTTGATAATAAAAAGCTTAATTTACCTAACTCTTCATAATAAAAAATTATATTCAGATGAGTGCAACGTCCATGATGAGTCACTGATGCAAGAATCTGCTCTTCGTGTGAAAAGATTCCAATACTAGCCGCACAATACGTGACGCGGACATTAATCGAGGTGCTCAAAAGCTTCTCCATTGAACATTTTACATTTAACGTAAGAGTTGGAACCTCACTAATTTGTTAAATGAACTCGTATTAAATTTCGGTCTGAGCGGGTCCATAGTACAGTAAACTTACTAAGTGCATTGCATTCTCCTAGGCGCACGCAGATTTATTGAAGCCTGCAGGAGTTCACTGGAACACCCCGTATGTGTTGTACGAAATAAAATGCGTTCCCTATCGGGCACTCGAGAATCGATCCAACGTTAAAGTTCGCTGTTTTATGGGGTGCCGGCACCTACACACGGTGTGTAAGCTGCTCGTTCGGCTTACCAACGGTATATCAGCGTGACCATACCAGCCTGGAGAGCGCATGCCCCGTGGCCGCTTGAACCATTCGCCTAAACGCCGTGGGAGAATAGGACATAACGCTTCGCGCTGCTAAGCTCGTGGGCATGGTTTCAATAGCCGACAATGCGGGCCGCACTTCGATGCAAGGAGATGCTATGCTTAGAATACAGTGCACGCTTGGAATGCAAGGGGGTCAAAATGAGTCCGGTGTCCCCACTACCGAATGCTTTGTAATGACAGTGTGGTATTCGCATCTAACGCCCCATGATTGATTAACTTACAATGATTTCCCCGCCACATCACACTTTGCCATCTGTTCAATTTTTCGTTGAATTTCTATCTATTTCGGCCGTTAGTTGCCTTCCCGTATTCTGTGTTTGTTTGCCCCTGTTGTATTGCATTGCGCGCGTTTCTTTGACCTAATTAGCTGTTCATTGTACTTTATCGCGTGTACGATTGCCTGTTACGGGTGCGATTACCGTCTACATTTTTGGTTTATCATCTGCATCTGGCTTGGTGTATGCAAAGAATAATTAACTCAAAATGCTTTCGTCCTCCTCTGCGTGTGTATTGGCGGTTGCGTTACGAACATGTCATACTTCTATAGAATAAAGTCGCACACAGATGACACAACAAACGGGCTGTTCAACGCTAGACGAACACCCCCGCCCCCCTTTCTGCGAACTTAGAAAGTTCTATTCAAGAACAATCGTCTACTGCTTCATCATTACGCAGGGGAAGCTACGATTTCCCTCTACACATCAGCCGGATATCAACAGAAAGCGCAGGAACGTACTTCTGTACTGCATCGAACGACATTGGGGCGGCTAGCTCGCCTGTGCTACTGGAGATAAAAGGTAAGGGGTTCTATTATAGCTAATGCTGTTTTAAACAGGCATGCTTGACTTACCTCGTTCATAGTAATTTTTGCGGTTCAGCCAGCTTTACAATTACAAAAATACTGCGGTCGTCATTAACATGTACACGTGTCTGCACAGTAGCGCTAAATCTAAACAATAATTCTAAAGCCGTTAAACTTGATTAAGGCGATAAAATGGACGCCGTTGTCATTTTCTTGAATTTCTCACGAACTCAAAAAAAAAAAAAAATCTGAAGCCAACTCCACATTTGTATAACCTGAGAAAACAGCCTAGCTGACAAGCAGCGGCAACAACCTTTCTAACGCAAATTGAATTGTTTGTTCATCACCTTCCCTTTTTCATGTCTTTTTCTTTCTCTCTTTCTGAGTCTTCTTCTTTCTGGCGTCTTTCTTTCTTTATCATGTTTAACATGAAATTTTCTTTTGCTATCTCCCCTCCTCACCTCACTTCTCTTTCCCATCCCTTGTATGTATATGGCTATGCTACTAATTGTATGTATATGTCCTCACCGTCTCACCTACTCCTCTTCCCCCTGTTTTCCATCCTCCTCTTCCTTACATCAGTCCCCCTCACCCTCATTTTCCTTTCACCTTTCCTTGCTAAATTATAGGGCAAAATTCAGTGTCATGCTTAAACCTCTTCCCTCCTCCTAACCCCCACATCCCACCTTGTACCCCTCACTTCTCATTCCCACCACCTTGCTATATTACACTGTGCATGGCTATGTTATGGTCGGAGATACTTGGCACATACCCACTGTCAGCGGTGCTTAAACTATACTACACAAGGCTATGCTATACTCTACCCTCCCCTTTTCTAATTTTCTTCCTCCTCACCCTCAAATCACTCCTCCTCACTTCCCTTTCCCACCTTTTTCTATTATTACAACATGCATGGCACGGCTATGCTAGGTGCTATTGACACATACCCGCTTTCTGTGCCGCACACCCGCCTTTATGTATACAGTAGTGGGCTGAGAGCATGAGCACAAGAGCAAAACCAATTGCGCGCGCAAATGCCGTACATTGGGAATTCACTTATTTCATGATCATGATAATTTCCTGCTGACGCCTAACGGCCTACCACCGGCTTAAACAGCCGAGGTTGAAAGGAAGGGCAGAGGGTCTCGTCTTCCCTCCCACTCCCACGACTTGTTAAAAAAAGACGCACTGAGGATTGAGTAACGCAGATTGATGCTGGATGTTCTGTAGACAATGGCGCATGCGAGTGTGACAGCTCTGACAAGGGTGTGCAATATCTCTTCTTGCCGCATGACATGACGCCACGCAGTAGCTTCCTCGTTCTTACCTGCGTTTACACTGTTGTGAAGAGCTTGAACGGCATTATGAAACCAGACAACGGTGCTTGAGCGCTCGTACCTCCTGATCAATGAATATTGTTCGCAGATCTCTGTTCGCCAGGGCCGGCATCAAGGGAGGCATGGGGGCTGGAGGCAGCCGCTCCTGGAAGGTTTCACCTGCTTTAGAATCACTGTATAGGCTCCGTTAAGGGAGCCAGAGTTGCGCAACTGTTTTCCGCACGCCGCTCACCCGCCTCAAGAGATTTCAGCACTACTATTCGCCGAGCGCCATCACGTGGTCAAAAGTGGTTCCGCTGCGCTGCGGAGAAGCCAACACTTCGCAGGCGACGCCAACGCTCCGCACGTTCCGGCGGCAAAGCGCAATCGACATCGGCTCTGTTATTGTTCTGGCTGATGCCGCTTCGATGCTGCTGGTCGAGGCACGTGTAGTTTTCTCGGATGAACTGTGAAACTAAATGTCGTGCGACGCACCGACAGCTCGTTTAGTATGATGGGGTATTGCGTGCCGAACTGTATATTAAGCTTCACACGCTGCGCTTAATATACAGCGTCACACGCTGTATATTTGGTGGGTAAGATTTAGTGGGCGCATCACCCTCTTGCCAACCCTGCCCCCTCCGGCTCTTATGGATCTACAAAAGCTGTGCACTGTCGACACTGGGAGAGTAAAGCGCATGTCTTTTGTGTTAACGCTGCTGATACTTGGAGGTTTTTTTGGCTGCTGGACATTCATGAGACAAGAAAGTTTAATAAAACTGTTTATATGATGATATAGAAAGGTGTTGCCGGGCCCCTTTATCCGCTCACTGATGGGACCAATAAAATACCTTGATGATAAGCTTTACGTAAAGAGATCAATCTTGAAATTTCAAACTTAAACAGCGCAAACGATTGGACACGGACGCAGAGAGAACGGACAGGACGGAATTGGACAGGACTCTCTGGGTCTGTATCCAATTGTTTGCGCTGCTTATGCTTGAAATTTCAAGATTGCGAAACCATTTAGCCGTGCAATGTGTTCTGCGAAGCAATCTTGTGGTGTTTTAGCATCGTACTAAGATGGTCGGAAGATTGCATTTGCTTCTGTTCGGGAGCAAAAGCAATCTCACGAAAAAAAATTGTTAAACAATATACACATGTGTGTTCAAGATTTAGTGACTCTTTCGCGCTCGGGACTTACAGCGACCTCAACAGCTCCGCAAGTGCGGCTGTTTCCCGCTGAAGTGCAGTTCCGAACTGGTGATCACGTGAAGCTCACCTGCGATGCGAAGGGCAGTCCGAGACCGGCTGTTAAGTGGAACGTGGCTCCTGCTCTGCGAGATCGTGTGCACATCAACGGCACCACGCTGACTCTACTCAAGGCTGAGGCGGGAGACGAACTACGAGAGATTACTTGCATGGCATCCAATGCCGCAGGTAGCGACGCCAAGAGACCAACGCTCCAGCACGTGGGTACGGAGTATGACCATGGCTTGTGTTCTCACGAAACATTTTATAGAGCTAGGGCACGCAGCTACTTGGAATTGAACTGCTTGGACGTTTCCCAGCGAGTATTAACAAAGCAAAGGTTACCCGTGATATTAAGCTCTGCAAGAGGAAGGTGAATGAGCAGTTTCTCATTGGGTATAGTTTTGCGAAGCCTTCGAGGTTTTCTTAGGAAACGCAAAGCGTTACGGCTTTCTATATCTACGATTCAATATGCATCAGAATGGCCTAGTGAGCAGCTCTAGTGCTTTAAAAATGTCTTACGTGCTGACTCCGGCTAGGTTTGTCACTCCCCCCAACTCTTAATCCACCCAACTCTTAATCAAGTGTCAAGAAATGCAGAGGTTAATTTATTATTACCTCGAGATTGGCATATGTAAATGTACATCGCCCGCAGGCTTTCCATACCCAGCAACAGAAAGTATGCCATCTATATAAGGCAATCGCAGAAAGCGAGCAGCACTAAGCATTGAGCATTGATAGCCACAGCCTGCAGCAAACCTCGACTTTGCATACAGGAAAGTGAATTAATCAGGAAGGGTCAGGCGTTCGTCGGACAGTGAGCGTAACTACCGCCAGTATTCGGGCTCGACTTGATCACGTTATTTTGTTATTGATACTGTTAATCCTGCTGTAGTTACTGTTATCAGTATGAACGGCGTCTTTTAGGGGCCAAGCACCTGAGGGTCTCGGGCTGTCGGCGTCTTTTGTCACGGTAAATCACATTGTCAAACGATCATCAAAAAACAGTTGTATAATGGATAAAGCCAACTCGAAATAAACTAACACGATTTAAACTAATTTCAAGTAAAGGAATAGTAAGGATTTAATTGTATTAATAACAGAAATTTGTTAAATTCGGTTGCGAAAATTGTGTGGGCCCCTCCTGGAGGAAGTGAACCCAGATCTTGTGTGTGTGGGATTGTCGTGCCTGAGGCGATTCTAACGAGTGTCGCGCCAGGGCTCTCGTCGTTTAACGTCGTCGTCGTGGCTACTCTAAAGAAAGCGCATTAGCAGCGATTGACGTGTTCCTGTGGCGAACACCGGCGCATCACCGCATGCTTCGCACCTTCCATGGTTTCACATTAGTGGAGCTGTCATGATTTTTTTTTTGTGTCTACCTTTAAGTCATGAGATACGACAAATGGTGCGCCTTCATTGTTTTGAGGTGCGTCCCCCTGATACGCTGAATGTCTATCTCTCTCGTCGTTCTGCGCACAGTGGCTGGTTGGGGAATGGTACCTGAAGCCGATTTCACTTACGGCTATCGAAATTAAATTTTGCCCCTGTATTACTCTTTTATGTATTCGAGCGTTTGTAGCGTATTTGTAGTCTGGCAGAGTGTTTGCCTCAGTACTGACCACGCGTGTAGCCCTGCTATGTCTCTATGTCTATTGCATCGGGTCGCTCATTCCAGATCCTCCGAAGATCACCGGCCGCGAGGGCGCCGTTGTCACCGTGGCTAAAGGTGCGAGTCTGACGCTCTCTTGTGCGGCTTCGGGCACGCCGCAGCCACAGGTCCGCTGGTCCAAAAGCGGCCTGCCGGTGACCAGCGGTCTACAATCGGATGGCTCACTGCTTATAACTGGGGCCGACGAAACTGACGCCGGCGATTACACCTGCAACGCAGTCAGTCCCGCCGGCGCCGACAGCTACACTGTGCGAGTTCACGTATTGCGTGAGTGAACTCTTTTTATGTGTCTATATCGCTTTTGCATGAGCGCACTGTGAAACGTTAAATGACCCTTTACCAGACAGTTTATTATCTCGAAGGTCCACTTTCCCTGACTTCTCGGTAAGAAATTTAACCCTGGCTTTGACACGTTAATGTACTCTGCTTGAGGCACGCGTGAAATAACCGCAGGTGGTGAAAACTATCCCGCACTCCATCACACATAATGATATCGGCCGGCCACATTCTAGAGAATCATGGGTATTTACGAGCTTTTCACACGCAAGGCCCTACATCTACATTGGCTACGAAGGCCAATATTTCCTGTGATTGATTAACTTCACGCTAAAATGCTCTAGGGCACAGAGCTAGGATACGCGAATGTGCCGTCACGGAGTTGAGTTTATTTTCTGATGCTTGTCCTTTGTCGCTCTCCAAAAGGTACACAAATTTGCTTAGTTCAGTCTATGAGTCGATTAAAATGCAGCTTAATTTCCTTTGGCCAACTAAAATGATCCCACGATGGAACGCACAGTGCCGAAATTTACAGCGTTGGGGTCCGCTAACGCGGAAGCTCGGACGCCTTATCTTCACCCATACTTTTCTTTACGCCGTTTCTTGCTCACCAGTGGTACCATCCTGTGGTAACGAAGTGATTTGTGGTATGGCTAAAGGAGAAGTTTATTAATGGCTACAGTGTTTCTTGTGCTTTCTGCTCGTTTTTCTTTCTAACGGACGATGTCATTTCATGTTCGTTTTCACTTTTGTTGATTCTCTGAACGATGTTCATTTTATCATTTCGCCCTCCTTTCCTCCCTCCCCACACTCTCCTCACTTTCCCACCCCCTTTCTGTGTACTATACTATGCATGGCTATGCTATATTAGGAGCTGGTTGGCACATATCAGCTTTCTGTGACGCACACCCGCTGGTTTTTTTTATAACGACGCGCGGATAAAGCGTCAAGCTTAAACAGATACGCTGTTAAAACTGGGGACAATGTGGATGGCGTGCCTTCGCTTTCCGTATCTGTTTTCCTGACGATGAGTGATGTCATATGCTTACGTTTGCGTATTGGCCCAATTCTATTTGCATCTCCGCCATGTGACATTGCCTAGTCAATCAAACAGCATACCTCGAATAATTCTATTGGAGTTGAATGTCTGCCTGGGCGGTACGTATTCTACACACACACACACACACACACACACACACGCACACGCACACGCACGCCTGCACGCAATACGCATGCACACACATGCTTACACTACAACGTCGCCTCTTCCTGGATATTCATTTAACCACTCTTCTGCTTCCCCGACGGCTACAAATGCGAGACATTTCCGGCGGCACACAAAATATACTTCACAACGCAGAGGATGACCCTCAATATTTGCATCGCAATCTTCACTGGAGCAAATAAAGCTGAGCTGCATTCCTACTTTAAAAGATCATTGTTCGCCAGTGTGAAGTCGTAATCTACGTATATGTGCATTCTGTGTAGTACGAATGAACTTGGTGTCCTTGTGGAACTCAGTCTTTTTTACCTCTCTTGCAGTGCCTCCACAGATGGAAGAATCCGTTTCACAGGAGACCTACAAGGTGATCGAAAACTCCCCATTTTCGCTGCAGTGCCGATCATCTGGAAGCCCTATCCCTCTTGTAAGTGTGGCGCTGGCCTATGTCCATTAATTTTGGAGGCGGTATCCATGCGGCATATGTTCATCTGGAGAGAGAAAAGCTGAACTTTATTTTGAAACAATGATGCGCATATAATTCAAATAGCACAGGTTCTGAACTGCGTCTATGACCTCAATATAGCGGCTCAGCGCCTGTGTTGCATCTTTTTCACTTAAAAATGCGCTGATGTTGCTATAACATCGGCACTTTGTAATAGAATAAGCTATTACAAGCTCAATATGACAGCAGACTTTGGATTGGCGGTAATGTTTTCCTCTGGCGCCGCCGGTATCAATATGTGTCATCGCTCATTATGTGAAAGAATGGCACGCCAGGGCGAAATTAAGCCCTGCCCAAAACGAACGACCCCCACATTTTAGTAGGTGCCCCGCCACGGTGGTCTAGTGGCTACGGCACTCGGCGGCTGATCGGAGGGTCGCGGGGCATTGTCGCCTCAGCCACAATGCCCCGCGACCCTCACGTATTGCCTCAACACCCCCCCCCCCCTCTTTCTCTCTCTCTATCTCTCTCTCTTTGATAATACCCGAGGAAAGCTGGCACAATTAAAATTGGTTTTTTTAGTGCTCCAGCGGACGCTCACTGGGACCCAAAGACGAAGTTATGACCCAGTCGTTGGGTCACAACTAGCGGGTTACACTCTTCACTCTGGTATTTACATAAGCGTGCCAAGCAATCCATATTGTGCGTAAGCATTCCCAAGATAGATTAGAATAGAATAAGGCGAATTAGGATAGATTATGTCAGATTAAGCAAATTAAGGCATTTAATAAACGTGTACAAATACAAATCATTATAGATGGTTTATACCAAACACAGGAATCAATTTACCAGCACTAAACCTACGCGATGCGCTGCAATATGAAAGTAGACACTAATGGGTCTCTAGATGCAACTCGATGTATCTCACAAGGAGGTCCCCTGCAGGGACGCGTGCTCGTTGTTTTAAATGCTTGGTAGGTCTCGGCTGTCTGCAGATGACACTTTGGCTCACCGCCACGGAGTAGAGACTACACTGAAACGTCGATATCATGAGCTTCAATTTGACGAAATCCTCTGTTTAACGAAGTAGTTTCGCTTTCCGGTTTTAGCTGCAGTGAGGACCACGTACGTTTCATCACTACTTAGCGAAGTAAATTCGTCATGTGGTTTCGCCTTAGCGAAGTCTCCGGCCATTTCAAGCATATACTTTGAACCTCCAGTAAATTCAGTAAATATATAAAGGAGTCGGCTGAGGCAGAAGTCACTGCTAAACGATCTTTTGCACGTAGCGTTTGAGCAGGAAAAACACATTTACATGACCGCATTACGGCAGAGTTTATGCTAGGCAAGCTGCATGGCCTTGAAAAAGAAAAGCACGTCAAATGCGAATTTTCACTGACAAAAATTTGAGCCAGTTCCACGCTGCCAAAAATAGCTGGAACAGTGAGGCTGGTCCTTATTAAGTATGTGACCTCGTAGAACCAGCCAGAAATTCAAGGAGGCTGTGCCGTCGCAGCGAGTTTGTGAGGGAATTTAAAGGTGTAGCACCGTTACATGCGTTTTCTTATCGCAGATATTCTCGCTTTTGAAGCCCCTTTCTGCGGTGATAGTGGTGCTTGTAGAATTTAAAAACATTCTTTACCAATACAGGGAAAGTTCTCGCTTTACGCCCCTTCATAGCGCGCACAATTCTCTCGGCGAGTGACAAAACCCGCAACGGCGGAATTAGTAATAATTGTTCGCTTGATTACAGCATCAATAAAATTGCATTCCAGAGAACAATATAGACTTATTGCTGCTTGCGCATGGCAGCCACAGGCCGGATATCAAAACAAATGCTGACAATATCATACATGTTTGAGCACCCTCTACGAACCACATTTTCCCACATCACCTCAATTCACTTTTGCAGACATTACAAAGACACATAGTAAAAACTTCAATTAATGCAATAAATACGTGTAGTTTTCGACGTACAAGCAGATTTCAAACAAGCGCGTCTTGTTGAGGAAAGAAAACACAACTGAAAAAATATGCACGTGCATATAAGTGTGCTCGCTTTTGACGGGCACTGGTATTCGAGGGGTAGGAGTATATCTGACCATGTTGGTATACACTGATTTCACAGCAGATACCGTGGTTATAAGGTTGGCGTGTACTTGACGAGGTGCGCAGGGCTCGTCGCGACACTGCTTCGTGCGATTCTCAAGCGTCGAGCAGCCACCGCAGAGTCGGCGTATTCATTTATTTGTGCGGTTTAACGTCCCAAAGCCAGCTCTGATTATGAGAGACGCCGTAGCAGAGGCCTCCGGAAATTTCGACCACCTGGGGTTCTGTTAGCGTGCGCTAACATCGCACAGCACACGGGCTTCAACATTTCGCCTGCATCGAAATGCAGCCGCCGCGGCCGGGATTCGATTACTGCGAACTTCGATCTGCTGCTGAGTGCCATAACCACTGGACCACTGTCGCGGGGCATAGTCGGCGTAGAGCAGCGTGAAGGCTTGCCTTGCCGGGAAGCTGTAAACGAAAGAATCAAAATTATTATCGGGCACAAAAACTGTGAAACAAAGCTGTCCATTTTGTCCAAAATCAAGCAGTAAGGTGGCTATGACTGTATACTTAACCTAGCGAGGGGAAAGAACCGAAATTCCGCCATTGCTGGACTAGACCGGGGACGCGATAGACGCGCCTTAATATGTGGCTATGACATTAGCGTTCATGCGTTGTCTAATTGCCTTCTGTTTGCATGAAAGGCACACACACACACGCACACACACACACAAAGAGCGCCAGAGCGTGCGTATACAAATTCCCTTAGGCACCCAGTACCCAACTCTATTTCCTTCGGATGTAGAGCGGCGAATATCGCCGACTTTCGGAAACTATATGAGGGTGACGTTCGGGTATATGAACATACCGAGCAGCAAAGTTGCGCATGTGTGCGCCACTAAGGAGTAAAATTAACACCATCTTCCCAAAGGGAACCCTGATGGGATGCGAAGCACCCGCGTTAGCGCCGTTCAACCCGTGACGCCACCCGTGCGCAACGCTGCTGCTTCGCATCCCATCAGGGTTCCCTTTGGGAAGATGGTGTTAATTTTTTGCGCGTGAACCGACGAGTCGGTGGTGTAGCGAGCGGCGGTCGCGGTAGCGGAGCGAGCGGCGGTAGCGGCAGGTGTTGCGGGCGAACGGACGAGGCGGCAGCTGCGGGCGCTGCGGCGAGCGCGCGGCAGGCGAGGGAGAGAGTGACGTCAGCGCGCACTGCGATGGGAGCGTGACGTCAACGCGCAGCTGAGGCGTGACCTACTTGGCACCGCTCCAACACCTGCGGCGAGGGGAGCGCGTTGCGGCGCATTCGTACGGAGGCACGGAGGGACAGCGTTACACAGGCTAGTCAAAGAGCTGCTTCGCATCTAATAATACTGGGCCCACAAGAGCAAGGAGCCTCAAGCTCTGGCATCCATTTTGACTCTCCCAGTGTTTTGTTTTGTGCACTCCTTGCCGGTTTTTTAACCGGCAAGGAGTGCACAAAATGCGCGAAGAGCTTGAGTATGCAAGCCGCTTGCCAACAAGCAGGGCGGTACGTACAATCGCGGAAACGACCTCGCGTTCACGACGCTGCTACAGCAGTTGACATCTTTGCGGCGCGGTGACCATTTTATTCTGTACCATGCGAAAAAGCTCAGCGAATAGGAGTTACGGAGAGGTGCAACATTCTGGAGTGTATACAGCATCACCTGGTCACAGCATGCGCCTACGGGCGATGCTGAATCGGATTCAAATATTTTTTTTATTGCGAGTCCTACATTGATGAGGTGATTCACGCGGGTAGCAATAAGAACTTAACTAATGCGTACCCTTAAAATTGCTATGAATGGAGCTATTTCGCCCCACAATCATCGCTTTATAACGGCGAAATACCGTTTTAAAATTGGATTAAAAATAAATAGGCAAAAGACCAAAGTTATGCTCAATAGCATAGCTAAGGAACACGAACTTAAAATCAACAATGAACCCTTACAATGTGTAAACGAATATGTATACCTGGGACAGTTAATAACAGGAACTCCTACTCACGAAAAAGAAATTCTCCGTAGAATAAGGATGGGCTGGAGCGCATTCGGAAGGCATTACGAAATCATGACTGGAAACTTACCGCTCTCACTAAAGCGAAAAGTATTCAATCACTGTATTTTCACTCAAAGTATTCAATCATTGCATTCTTTTTTTTTTTGTTATTGTTCGCACGTGCTGCTCTTCTTCTCCTCTCTTTCTGAGGACGGGGGAGAGTGTGCAAAGGCGTACATAAACGAACGCTGGAGAAGGCAGTTGTCCTGACGAAGGCAAGTCCGCTTATCGAAACGTTGGCTCCTGCGACATTCCCTGTTCTAAATCGTTCATCGATTCTAAATCGTTCTAATTGTTCATCGATTCAAGCATCCATCTTCCCCTGCCCCGCCACTATGGTCTAGTGGTTATGGCACTCGGCTGCAGATCCGAAGGTCGCGGGATCGCATCCCGACCGCGGCGGCTGCATTTCGATAGAGGCGCAATGTTGAAGCCCGTGTGCTGTGCGATGTCAGTGCACGTTAAAGAACCCCAGGTGGTCGAAATTTCCGGAGACCTCCACTACGGCGTCTCTCATAATAAGAGCTGGTTTAATCCCCACACGTTAAACCCCACAATCAATCAACCGTTAAACCCCACAAATCAATCAACCATCTTCCCCTGAGCTTCTCTTCTACTTTGGATCTTAAGAGCTGAGGCATTCGATCGTCGACTAAACCGCACGTCTGACGCAACGTGGCTGCAGCGGCATAAACAAGACGTAGCCGACTCTATGGGCGATGAACAGGGCTTGTGCAGCGTCACAGGACTGGGTCCATGTTATGGTTCGTGATGCGAACAATAATTAGGAGAAATGCCAACAACTCCTGAGGCTAAGTCAAGAGTCTGTTGACGTATTTATATTTATGGAATCGACGCTGCTGTTTCCTACATATCTATATGATAGGGTGCCGTGCTTTTTGTAGTTTCGGTTCGGTAAAATCTTTCGCGCTCGGCCGCCGCGACCGGTTTCAATTCATACCGCGAACGTCATCCCGACCCTGAAAAAAATTGCAGGATGTACACGTTCTGCCGCGGTGGTACAATGATTACGGTGCTCGGCTGCTGGTCCGAAGCACGCAGATTCGATACCGGTCGAGGTGCTCGCCTCTTATATGGAGGTAGAAATTCCAGAGGCGCGTGTACTGTGCGTATACCCAGGGCCCGTTCAAGGGACGATAACGGAAACTATTAGGTGTGGCCAGATCAATTTTTTGCCTTCATTGGAGTGTGCTACCGCTTTCTGATCGACAATAAACATTTTTTTTCTGTCGAGATCTGTCGCTGAAAGTCTCTTCTGTCGCCGCTGAATTTGAACGGCCCGCACTTAAAAGAAGACGCCACAATCTCGATTGCCGAAACTACGGTGCAGCCAGCTCTACGGCCGTAATATGCAGCAACAACTGTGGCCGTTGCACGTTTATTTCCCGTCAAAGATTATCTAATTCATTTTCCATTTGTAGCATGGAGCAATAGTCGACAATTCAGTACAGATGGCGGCCGCGGCGGCTCCCTTGCGATGAAGGCGAAATATTGAGGCCCGTGTATTGTGCAATGTCAGTGAACGTTAAAAGACCCAGGTGTCTGCCCCAGAAATCAGTCAAATCGAACTAGATGAGTTGACTTCATTTTAAAAAGGAACCCACGAGGTAGGACAGAGGGCGACACTTCAATTTATTAATATCCACATTTTCTCAGTTACAGCAGCTGTGTCTTATCAGGAATGGTGAAATGTCTATCACACAAAGCTAGTCCTTGAAAAAGAAAATTAGCATCCACCCGTTTGTAGCACAAGGCTGCAAGAACTTTCATTAACCTTACTCCACCTTGCGGGTTTCCGCAGAACTCATTTGCCAAACCTGGTCTTTCATCTTCCTGAACTAATACCCCTGACAGACGGGCAAAAGTAAAGTCCCTTGTAGTGAACCCCTTTTTCTACTTTCAAGGACCCTCTGCAGAAAGTAGTTGCGCTGATGACACACGGCAGCACGCGACTTCCTTAGGTGGTTCCTGAGACGAACGCCGCAAGAATATGGCGCTGCTTGTTAAAGCAGCAAGATAGTGAACCCTTTTAAAAAGTTCCGCATTTCATTACATTTAGCGATCACGGAAGCGTGAAAATATAGTTTTTATTCCTGATGGCTTATAAGGTTGATTGTTCGTTTTCACGCGCAATCCCTGCCACTACGAAGAAGCAAATGACAATGCCGGAATCCCGCATGGCGGCGATGCGAGCGTTCGTGAGCGCGGTAAAAATAAATCTTTGCAGCCCGACAAATCTCACTACTGCTAAAAGTTATAGCTTATACGCAAGGCAAGAAAATACTTGCGGGGTGTTGCAATTTTGTGAAAGGTTCTCTCCCGTTTACGGGTCGCGTACGCTGCCGGCGAGAGTACGCCCTTTACACTCGAAAAGTAGATCGGCGATCTACCTTTCTGCAAAGGAACTTTGCCGGGAAGGAAATACTCCTTTGTCGTGTGTCACTGGGCATGAGCGCCTTTCCAGTAGATGTCCCCTTACCTAAAGTACTTTAGCATGCCCGTGTGTCAGGGGTATTAATATTCACCCTTTAAAGAACACTAGGAGCCAAAATTGCCGGAGCCATCCACTGCAGCGTTATCTCTAGAAGATGCAATTCTGTATCACGTTGCTGTTATCGGGCTGCAGAGTTATAAAAAAACAGCTTCATTTTCGCACATGGCATATCTGCTGTTAAATGATAGGCAGTCAGTGAAAACTTATCAAAAGGTATCCAATTGCGCTCTTGCACTCTGAAAAGTGCTGTGACACCAGTTTTTAACTGCACGCACTTGTAAAAAACATAAGTGCAGATCTCAAACTATGCAATATTCTTACGATGCCGCAAATGAAGTCCCCATATGTGCCACTGCCCAAGCATAGTACACTCGCAAAGCAAATACTGAGCCATGGAAACAACGAAAGAATGAAATTGGCAGATCCTACGTGCAGTGGGAATCAAGGAAATGCGAAGCACGCATCAGGAACGTAAAATGGATTTGCATTGTTGTCTCGCTATACCGAGTTTGGTATATATGAAGTTAACGAAACGGCCGCAAGAGCACTAAGACTGTGGCATGTAAACCATGCCGCTCATACACGCATGTCATGACTCTAACGTTATGACCTGTCATTTACGTTCTTCATGCAGTCGTGTTGTGCCATAGCGATTTTGGTATACATCTCATTAACGAAACGAGTTGCATGTAGGTCATGCCGCTCATGACATGCATGTCATGATTTTCATGTTATGACCTCTCATTTATGTTCGTCATGCAGTCATGTTGTGGCATACCAATTTTCATACACACCCCATTAACGAAACGGCCAGGAGAGCACCAGACCGTGGCATGTAAATCGTGCCATTCATGACATGCATATCGTGCTTTTCATGTAATGACCTGTCATTTACGTTGGCATGCAGTCATGTTGTGTCATGCCAATTTTCGTATACATCCCGTTAACGAAACGCGTGGCATGTAAATAATGTCGCTCATGACATGCATGTCATGATTTTCATGTTATGATGTTCGTCATGCAGTCATGTTGTGGCATACCAATTTTCGTATACATCCCGTTAACGAAATGACCAGGAGAACACCAAGACCGTGACATGTAAATCATGCCGCTCATGACACGGATATCATGATTTTAATGTTACGACCTGCCATTTATGTTCTTCAGGCAGTCATGTTGGGCCATACCAATTTTTGTATACATCCCATTAGCGAAACGGGCAGGAGAGCACCAGGACCGTGGCATGTAAATCATGCCGCTCATGACATGCATGTCATAATTTTTATGTTATGACATGTCATTTATGTTCGACATGTAGTCATGTTGTGGCATACCAATTTTCGTAAACATCCCTTTAGCGAAACGGCCAGGAGAGCACAAAATCGTAGGCGGCTAGATAGATAGATACGCTCAAACTCGCCGAAGTACGCTAAGAAATGCTTCGCATTTAAATAGCATCAGTATTTTAACAGCAAGTCAAGGGGTATGTTTTTACAACGAGAATCTTAGATCTGCACGTTTCAAGGTCCCATTTTGAGGTACAGGAAAACGGAGGAGGCTCACGTCGCCTACCATCGCACGAAAGCACAACCGGCGGTATTGCGACGCTGGACGTCGTCGCATCGCCATTCACCATGGGCCGCCTCCGGCTTTATTTGGCGTCCAACATGACTTTCTTCAATGTGTTACACAAAGTCGATGCATAGGGCGCTCATTAGCATTCCCTCATTGCTGACTGCGCATCATCTCGTAGGGGCTCCAGAGATCTGAACCTGATGCATTGCGGACGTGCATCCCGAACGTCGCCTTCATGTGTTGCAAGAGTGTGTAACGGCACCTTTCGTCGTGGAATGGGTGGTCGTGAGTTTGAATCCCAGCGTTACTTGTGCAGCAAGAAGTTTTTCTTTCACTTCTTCTGTGTCATTCTGCCTCACAACGGTGGTCTAGTGGCTATGGCACGCGGCTGCTAATACGAATGTAGCGGGAGGGAATCCTGGCCGCGGCGGCTTCATTTCGATGGAGGCGAAATGTTGAGGCCCGTGTACAGTGCGATGTCAGTGCACGTTAAAGAACACCAGATGGTTGAAATTTTCGCAGCCCTCCACTACGGCGCTTCTGATAATCATATCGTGGTTTTGGGGCTTAAAACACGCCACAAATCATTAACATCTGTGTCTTTTATACCTGTGTATTTTATTAAGTTGTGTTCGTTAATGTCTTGTGTGTCCTGTCTAGTGTGCGCGAAACCATTTTGCCCTGGCGATTGTAACGGGTGACATAATTTTCCCCGTTTCAGCTGGAGTGGCACAAAGATGGTCGCAAGGTGGACACCATAGCCGAGAACCTGGGAATGGAGTTCACTCCCGAGCGAGACGTCCTGCGTGTGGCGGCGGCCAAGTTCCTCCACGACGGCGTCTACAAGTGTGTGGCCAGCAACGTAGCCGGCAGTACGGAACGAAGCTTCCGGATAATTGTCTTGCGTAAGTATAATCGTGATCTGGTTAACGCGCTGCGTCGAGCCTTAGGCGGCTACAAGACTAATAATTTGCTCATTAATAATCAGCGTTGGCGAGGTGGCTAGACACGTAGGTATGGACACATTACACTAAAATATACCGACATCGTCTGATATTGAGGTCTCGTGAATAGCGCACCTGTATTTAATGGTAACAGAAAAGCGGCTTTACGAATGTTTCCTGAGTGAAAAGCACCCGGCCAAGGTTTGTCTCTTGTCCTGCGAGCCCGAAGAAGCGCATGCGTTCCTTCACTCTAGCACACTGGGACCCAGTCAGGGCATAAACCAGGCATATGACAAGGGAAATTAGCACACACCCACTTGTAGCACAATGCTAAAAAAATCCAGGAGGATTTCCTTGAAGCTTTCTGCAACAAACGGGTGATGCTAATTTTCCCTTTCAAAAAACGTTACTCCATCTTGCGGGTTTCCGCAGAACTCATTTGCCAAACCAGACATATGTGCCTCAATACGAAAGTTGTGAATTTCTCAGTGTGAAATCAGTTCGCATGTTCTTCAAAACCCTTTCCTGCGCTTGCTGGTCTGTGGTCTTGTTTCCAGCATATATGTGCGCGCAGTGGCGCGCCGACAGGGAGGGGATCAAGGAGGCTTCGGAGGTAATCACCCCCCCCCCCTCCCTCCTTCTCCGTCACATACTACCTTTTATAGTCACTGAGAGCCCAGTCTATACATTCAAGGGCTCTGTTGACGTCATTGCGATTCAGGAGGCAGCTTTCGCGTGTATCGTTTGGCGAGACCTACAGAAAACACGAGATGTTCTCCCCTTAAAATTTAGAACATACTCAGGTCCAGAGGTTCATAATAACAGCTTCGTGAAACCGCAAGCAGCCTGGCTCGTCATCACCCTTATCACAACATGGGCGAGAAACTTAGCAAAAAAAAAGCAAGGGACAGAGAGTGCTGAAGAACTTCGTCGAGAACTATCTTACACGTCGATTTATTCAATTTCCCATTTATTTTTTGCGTGCGCTGCTTCGCAAAATGGCATCTTGGCCCTGTCAATCCTGCTCAAGAACTTGGGTAATATGCAGAAGGTGAAAACATAATCATCATCGTCATGGTGTAGCTATTAGAACTAGTTGGTTTTTTAGTTGCTGTTGGATTCCTCCAGCATAACTAGGAATTGCGTACTTTATAGGCTGCCTGAACTGCCTTCATGTTGTAAAGACTGTCGGCGTCTACATATAGTATAGGCTTATTCAGTGGTGCACGTACATATTAGTAAACAGCTTGATCATGATTGCAGTATTCGTTCGCTGGAAAATTTGTTGCAATCACAGCTTTGCGCTCGAATAGAAATTCTAGAGAAATTTGCTGCACCTCACCCCTTCTTTCTTAAACCAATATCGATGAAACATACATACTGAAAACAAATAGATTCAAGCCTAGTCCCGGCATAATTACTGATGCCGTGCTGCCTGCTGCGCTGCTTCTCTCTTCGGCTTTCTCAATCAATGTGCTCTGTTATCAAGGCTCCTTTCCTCAAAGAGAGCTCGCAAATTGAATGAAACTGATGCATCTTGCACAGTCTTATAGCAAAGAACTACTTTCAGAAAGTCGACGCATCAACCGGCTTTTCAAGAAATAAATAATGATAATACATCCGGCAGGGGCCGCCTGAGTACAGTAAGGAAAAATAAGCTTCAAAAGTTGAAGAATGTAAGGGGCAAAATGAAAGACACAGGAATTGCGAGGGACTACATTATCAATTTAATCGGATGCGTCAGCTTAGTTGGTGCCTTGGCGAAACAGGAACCAATAATTCCTGTTAGAAGCAATATGTCTCGGAGTGTGCTGCGAGGTGGGTCTAAAACTAATGAGTAGCACGCGCAAGCTTCTCACATTTTGCGCAGCGACATAATGTAATTGAATGTTGAACTGACAAGGCCCCAAGTGTAGATGACACGAAAGCGTAGACGAATAGCAATGTTACACGATAAAAGAGAATTATACATCGTGATATCATTAGTGAAAGAGAAACAAGGCGTGACCAAAAACTATTGTCGGTGTCGAAAAAGAAAATGTAATACTGATTACTCGGTAATACATAGAGTAATCCTAATCACTAACAAGACCTAATGAAATATTAACAATTAGCGAGGAAAAAGGAAAAAACGCAGCTTTCATGAAGCACCGATAATAATACCAGGCAGTGATGCAGTAGATATTATACAGGAGACAAAAAGATGGATTATTGGCATAAATGAGGAACGTACATACTGCAACCTGATTTCGCTAGGATTTCACACAAGTGAATATCTTTCTGGTGTTGGTAAGAAAAAGCAAACTAGGATACAAAAAGCAACGTGACAAAAGAAGAAAAAACATTTAAAATATAAAAAGTCGCAAAAAGTGGCACATGTAGATTTTATGGTAAAGGTGATTCATAATTGGGAAGTGTGTAGTTTGTTTTCAAGCAGTTTTAAAAGGTAGATATAGCGGCGCTGTTTGCTATAGTGGGATCCAGCTTGTTCCATTCACGCGTCGTTAAAAGGAAGAATGAATGCCTATGACATTCCCTATTGTTGAATGTTCGTTTAATAAAAGAGCATCTTTGGGCCGGGTTGGTGTTAAACAGAAATATTTGGAACCGTCTAATTTTAGTTGTTGCTTGAAATATTCAGCGCTACTTTTTAGACGCAGACAGTACAGTTCGTAACACACACCGTCCTGTGTGTTAACTGTACTGTCTGCGTCTAAAAAGCAACATGTGTGACCGACTAGCCCCGCAACGTGTTTTGTTAATTTTAGTTGTTTGCGAATAAGTTGGTACACCCTTTTTAATTGTGTTAGCTTCGCTCGGCTTCGTAAGGTAAGGATGCCGGCCTCACCTGGCTTTATGTGGGTGAATCTGTTAGCCGATGTTTATTGGAAATGTATCTTTATGCCTTTCGTTGGACTGCCACTTAAAAGTTCTTTTGTGGAAGGGAACCAAATACCGTTGCCGTATTGCAATGTATCTCTCACAAAGGTTTGATGATGTGCTAGTAGCTTTGTGTTTTGAGTGGCAGGGGGAGGGGGGCTCATCTGAGACGTCTAATAAGAAACAACTTTTTTATTGCGGTCGAGGTAACGTTGTTTACAAGGTGTTCCCATATGAAGTCGTGTGTTAGCGCTAGGCCGATGTACTTGCAATCATTCACTCTGTTCTGTGCAGCGCTGCTTATAGTTTGAAATCGGATCTGTGTTTTTTCTCCCTATTGATAGAGCAACTGATTTTTAATATTTATTGTCATTTGCCAATCTCTATACCATTTGAATACCAATGGCAAAGCATTATTCAAGGTTACCTGATCATTATAAGAATTAATTTTTTTGGTATAAAACACAATCATCAGCAGGAAGTCTAACAGTGAAACGAATATTAGAAGGCAGATCATTCATGTAAATCAGAAATAGAACTGGTGCCAAAGCACTTCCTTGTGATTTGTTTCATCTATGACATGCAATATTTCTTCATGATTAGCACGGAAAATTCGGTAACGACGTTGGCCGGCCAATCGTAACCGGTCAACTGATGGCCTAAGCATGAATGCAACGTGCCATAAGCATGGGCGGTTGAAAACTATTTTGCTTGAGCAGTTTCGATTTGTAGCGGTGTACATATTAAAAAAAATTAAAGTAAGTTGCCCTTGCTTGCGTCTTATATTAATTTTCTTAACTATCACAAGGACTTGCGCTACTGGCCCATTGCTTTTGAACGAATTGTTGAAAGCTGTTTCATGTTGTCCTTCATGTTTGCAGAAAAAGGCTGGGAAAGACGCTTCTGGACGATAGTTAGCATCCCCTTCAGCGGTGACGTGCACAACTGTGTGCCCGACTTCTTTTACACAGTTCAGTGGGCGAGCGGTCACGAAAGTGCAATGAAAACTGACCTTTCGTTGAATTTAGCCTTCCACGTATCCTGTGCGTCGTCAGTTATCTACAATGGGCGGCGCATTCATGCAGACAACTTATTCTGTAGGGATTACCGTTGTTGACGAGTGGAGACACGTGGTACCTTCCGGAAGCGACAAAAGAAATAAAGTTTTCATCGGTTCGCAATGATCGCAGCCAATAACAGACTGCTCCCGCAATTGAAGTCTGACTTCTCCTTCTTTTTACCACGAAATAAACGAGAACTGACTGCAGAGTAAGTTTAAATTTAACTATACTTTAATTACATTAAATTACTGTACAGCGAACATTTCAAGAGACAACCGCGTTTTTCTTGTTGCAACAGAATATATGGACAATGCACGGGAAATTATTGTGTGAAGGTTTGACGCGTTTGAAGACACCGCATCATAATTCGCGCCTGAAGAGGATATGAAAAGTGCGTCGCACAACTGCACTATTAACGCTGTGTTTTCAAGTCACATTCTGATTCAAACGGTCATCTCCGAAAACAAAGGAGCGTATATATAACAAATATACGGCTATTTCCGCGAGCCTTGCGGTCGCTACGGAGGGTGAAGATGGGCCTTCAGTGTCTCCTCCTGGACTGCGCTTTTTGTAGGTTTCAATCAGTGTTGTACGGAACGTCGTTCCAAGTAACGGCGCTCCTGGAACTAGTTCCTGTTCCCCTGTTACGACGGCTCTCATACACTAATGGTAATGTTGGCACGTAGAACTATAGAGTGTACTTTAATAATTACACTGACTCTGCCATTCAATTAACACGGCGAGTTACTGCCCTAACGGGGCTGGTTACACGCGAAGCGCAGCACGTACAGCGTGGCACAGACCTCGTGTTGTGCATTCGGTGTCCTTAGTCTCGTGTAACCTGCCAGTCAATGTTCTTACTGCCGGGATGATTCGCAAGCAAAGGTAACTGGAAGCGCAGTTTACGTATATTTAAGTGGTCATGACTGACGAGAGCACGCTCGACGAGTCATGGAAGCGTCCTATCGGTGACTCCACCTAACTGACAAGAATTCTCCAAGCAAACTTCCCCTAATGTTTCCTCGCAGCATGGTTCTTACTTCACTGCATCATCATGCAGTGTTCGTCGAAAGGGCGCCATTCAGTATATACCCCCTTTTCCACGCAGTACCCCCGCAGATCCAGGGACCTGCACGCGAAGTAATTCGCGTCGTAGAAGGCGAGGAGGCGACGCTGAGCTGCCGTGTTGTGGGCACACCGGCGCCCACGGCGACGTTCCTTCGAGACGGTGTGTCATGGCCCTCGGACGACCGGGGCGACGGGCGCCGCGAACTGTTCTTCGCCGCAACCTCGGCGGAGCGCGACGCCGGCCCCTACGTGTGTCGTGCCACCAACGAGGCCGGCAGTGCCCACAAGGTCTTCGAGCTCGTCGTGCTTGGTGAGCTCCGCAGTGTGACGCACTGCGACATCGACTGAATAAGTATTTCATCGGCAACAATGCCGCCTCGACGACATCTTCCATAAGCGGCTCGACTTTCAGTTGAGTTCAGCGAGATGCAGGAAGTAAGAACCTAACAGAGTGGTATAGTATCAGATGATCCGTAATCTACACTAACATTGAAATAGGGTAATAATTCCATCGTACAAACGAAAAGATTTTCACCCACCTGTTTTTAACAATGAGTTGAACAAGAAATTCATGCATCTCACAAAGGCTCCGCCACGGTGGTCTACTGGTTATGGCACTCGGCTGCTGATGCGGCGGCTGCATTTCGATGGAGGCGAAATGTTGAGGCCCGTGTGCTGTGCGATGTCAGTGCACGTTAAAGAACCCCAGGTGGTCGAAATTTCCGGAGACCTCCACTACAGCGTCTCTCATAATCGGAGCTTGTTTTGTGACGTTAAACCCCACAAATCAATCAAATAAATCAATGCATCTCACAAAGAAAGCTTCACAGTTGAAAGAAAGATACTTTCCCTTCCCAAATTGTTCGCTTTCGCGAACGTTCCACTTTGTAGGCTTTTACACAACTTGTCTCAAGTAGTTTCCGCGAGTGTTGCTAGCAGTGTGAGTGGTACGATCTCCGCTTTTGCAATTGTTTATGTGGATAACGTTTCAGATTTCCTTTGGGGTGCCCACCGGGTCAGTTAAGCTAGACTAAATTTAACGGTGATGCTGTGACCCTCTATATTGCTTCAGCACATAACCCCCCCCCCCTCCAGCTTTGGCCGGGCCACTCAATTCGATGAATTTGCCCTCGTGCACCAGTCTGTTCGTCTCATTGCTAGATCAGATGCGGTAGAGGACATGCGTTGGTTCCGCGTTTGTATTTCGCACCACAAGCACTTTTTCGTGACCTACGAGGCTGTCTTTATAAGGAGGTCGTTCGGATCTGCTTTGGAACTTTATCGAAAAAAATGTATGAGAATTCTTGCTTCAGTATTTTGGACAAGTTCTTTTGCAGCGTTATACAGAGCAGTGCGAACGACCTATGAAACTTGTGCGTAACGTACAAGTTTAAGACTTGTACATAACATGTTAAAAGTAATCAATTAGTTGTAATTGATTATATCTTTTTGTAATTTTGTAATGCTTCCATTACTACCTTAAGAAATAATGTTCCTTGTAATTCAGTTACGTTTTTCCAGCAATCGATTACAAAATTACACATTATATTTGAGTCGGCGGCACACATCGAAGCACTTGAAATCTCGATTTGATGCGCAAAGTGTTCGTACGGTAAAACACCGCGCTTCCCTACTTTGTGTCCATGGAGAGGGTGCTTCAGCGTTGCAGCGCACGACTTTATGAGGAAACGCGGGGAAAGTCTCACGAGAGAAAATTCGAGGGCCAGTTCCTGCCGAAGCTGAACAAAGTCTCCAGGACAAAAAAATGCAAATTCTCTAACGCGGAACACTCATTTAAAATATAGCATCACATATGTCGAGGCCGCCGGTAAAATCGAATCGAGAAAATGGGTACCTGGACGTATATATATATCAACATTTCTGGGTCAAATTTCCAGCTGTCCTTAGAAATTTGACACGGCAGCGTGCACCACTGTGAGAAGCTTGTACGCTAACCTAGTGCTTCACATAGCTAGGTTTCTGTTAGTGTGCATTCGCACCTCTTCGGTATTGTGAACTTTGTGTCACTTCAGGTACACTATACCCTCGTGCGCAATGCGGGTATGCGGTGCACATGATTTCTTTTTTTCGTGTGGCACATACCCAGATATGCAATGTGAGTGCGAGTCACACGTGATTATCATTATCGTGCGAGTCACACGATAATGATCGCGATGTTGAAATGCCTTCTTAGTATAAAAGACTTATGCTCCGGTATGTCTATTCATAAAAATGAACTGTAACGATTCCACAAGTGTTGAAGATTGGACGAGTTGGATCGCCGTACTTGAACTGGTATAGCGCATTACGGAAAAAGAGACACGGCCAAGTAGACCAACATAAGAGGATGTTGGAGGTTAGCGCTATGTCCTCTTGTGTCGGTCTGCTTGGCCGTTTCTCTCTTTCCGTAATACGCTGTACCAGTTCAAGTACGCTAACGATTGATTTTTGGTAAATTTTGCTCAGAAATCATAGTTGGCTACTCTTTTTCAGTAATGTGTACACGTCTACGGGGATCTCATGTCTGAGTGACGCTGGGCCCTAGCGTCTGGTGCATGTTAGGTTGACGGGGGCTGTCATTACAAGCTAACTTTAGGCGGACTGGCCCACAAATCCGATGCTGGTACGCATGAGGCACACATGATGTGTTTCTTTTTTCTTTATTTGTTACCTGTGGTTCATACCCTCATGTCCAGGCCCTGATACCCACATATCCAGTAAGGGCGCACCTACCACCATTTACTTAGTCAATTTTCATTATATGCACTTACGGTTCCTCTTTTCTGTTCCAAACCCATTCTCTGATAGAGCATCAACACAATAGAACTCTAAGCTAGATGTTTTAATCTTTTGTTTTTCCAGACATTTCTTTATTTGTTTACCATCACCCATGCGGAAGTTATCCTTATTGCTGACCACCTCTGGAAACGAAGGTGGTCAGCAATAAGGATAACGCCGTGACGTCGTAGCGCCATACTAAACTTTGCTACACCGAGAACGATATGAAACGTTTTTAGAGCCTTTGTTCTGCAGGGAGTATGGGGGCGAGCGAAGCTCAGCATGTACGCGCTTTTTCTTTTCTTTATTTCTTTGTTTCTGTCTGTATCTCCTCTTCTCTCTTTGTTTCTTTCCGTCTGTATGTCTGTGTATTTCTTGATTTTCATGCCTCCCGTCTTCAGCTCTCTTCCTTCCTTCTTTCTTTCTGTACTTCGTTCTGTGCTTGCTTGTCACTTCTCTGGTTCTTTCTTTCTTTACGCGCTCGTATCTGTTCGTTATTTGGTAGAAAATCCAAGGGATTCACATGGCTTAGCCAGCTCATCTATGCTCACAACTTCGTTTGCCGAGCGTGTGTGCGTTATGGGCGCGCGCCTTGTGCATGCATACTCAAATCGCAAGAGAAGGAACAAGTGCGCACACGCTGCTTTCACAACGGTTATCGTTTTTTTCGTACAACACTACGACGCTGACATTTGTGAGGCAGTACAAGCTTTGTTTGAATGAGCAAGACTACGCAATAATAATGAACTCTGTGATAATAAAGAGCTGCTATAGAAGCAGTAGAAAACTGCAAATACCCGCAAAACCTTCACTGTCATTTATTTACGCTATCGGGGGGCGGGGGACGGGGAGGGGGGAAGGGAATCACGGCTGAACTGCATATTTTCCGTGGGAACTTATTAAAGGGACAAGAAAACACTTTTAATTCCCGAAATGCGGTCGCATCTTATTTATAACGCGCTCAAGTGAGCCGGTTAGACCACAAACACCTACACGATGAAGCACCGCCATTACTGACAGCAATGGCCGCTGTGTGGAGGCTAAAGCATAGCCGCTGCTCGACAGCGCCGGTCTTCATAATTGTTCCGCTAAAGAAACGGACTCCTTCGCCGTACTGAGTGCATTATCCTTTGTGTCTATTCGGTAATGTTGACTGGTACTGACGTTGTTCGCACGAACAGTTCCTCCGTCGATCGAGGACCAGGAGACTCTGGGCGTTGTGCGGGTCCGCGGCGGCTCTCAGGCGGTGCTCCGCTGCGTGGCATCCGGTGTACCAAGCCCCGAGATGAGCTGGCTCCTGGGCGCGTCCCGTATTACTGGCGCCGACGGCCGCGTGCGGCCGGGCACCTCCGAACTTGTGATCGAGACGGCGCGCGAGCAGGACGCCGGACGTTACCGCTGCAACGCAGTCAACGAAGTCGGCACGGCGTCCAAGGAGTTCGTCGTCGAGGTGCTCGGTGAGTGCATCGGATACGGTACGAATAATACGCCTGACGTTCTGCAAAACAAACAAATGTGAGTGCTAGAAATTTCAGGATTTAGCGCTGGCCATAAGCGGCTGCAGCGCGATTAAGCTATATATTCGAAAGTGTCGCAACTTCAAAGATGTCTCCTATAACACTCGCGGATCGCTAAAATTAAGTAATTGGACAAACGACTCGTTATACTTTTGAAGTCATGCGCTGACGGAATTATGCGATAACGATTTCTCACTCAGGGAGCAACCTTTAGTGTGCTATAGTTTGAGCGAGCTGCTTACATTGCATTTCTTGACAATGCATCTGCAATCTTGTTGCCATTTTGACTTTTTAGCCCCGCCATCTCTCAAGGTTGGCCAGCGCGTTACTTGGGAGCTGCTTGAGGGTGAGCCGGCAACGCTGGACTGCTCGGCCACCGGAAATCCGGCTCCCGTGGTGACGTGGTTCAAGGGTGGTACCGAGATCACCCCAGCTGTCCTCCTCCCTGAGGGCATCGATGTCATACGAGAAGGCCACTGCAATCCGCATGCTGCATGTTCGCACCGAGCACGCAGGCTCGTACTCGTGCGACGTAGTGAATGAAGTGGGCCGGGCGACACGTAACTTCTCGCTCAGTGTCCTTGGTGAGTCCTTCATCAGCGCTGTTGTGCTGCAGTAACTGACGATGTAATTTCTTGGTCGATATGGAGCAGGATTTCCTGTTGTGTATTGGCGAATTCGTTTTCCACTGGTCTAGCTGGAGCGGGTCCCCACGTTCCCCTGTTTTCTTTTTTCTTTTCACGTTAACCCGCTGTGCCCCAGTCACTGTCACGCTCCCCCGCCCAGGCGCCGTAAAATGAGAAACAAACGTCACTTCCGTTGTTACGGAAATCGGTGTGCAGCATGGTGTTCCACTGTGGCCGGTGGCAGTGGCGACCTCAGGAATTGACCGATCGGGGGTTGGGTCCACGTTGGGAACCGCTTGCGTGTGACGTTTTCTTCAGCAAATTCCAATGAAGTATAGGACAAAGCTACCGCGCTCTACACTGATAGATTCACCTTGATGCAGTCAGTGTGTTCGCTGCAGGATTTCGGCGGTCTCCCAAGATTTCACGCCGTTATTTTGATCAGGAATAGTGCACATTGCCCCTTTATGCTCTCATGAGAAATGCACTCTGCAGTAAGGCCAGCCATCTGGACCGGGTCTTCGAAACAAGACGAGGAAAAGATAAACGTCATCAAAGGTGACAACCTGCTGCTCCTGTGCAACGTCACTGGCCAACCGAAACCGGTCGTCCGATGGCTTCGAGACGGCCTACCTCTGGAATTCAGGACTGGCATCTCGCTTCTGCATTCCGGACGAAGCCTCAACATTTCTTCACTTGAGGTGGGTGCTTCGAGACATTTGATAGAGTTCCTTTTTTGACGAAATAAAGGAAAAAAACGGTGAGCTGCATGGCAGTTTTTTTCTGTAGCGCCAGTTATTGTTCAGACGGTCCTGCAACTTTGTTATGTGTATACAATAAGGGTGCTAGGTAAGGCGGAGTTGTGCAAATATATATTAAAGAAGTAAAAATTTAATTGCCGACAAGGTAGAGTGATTACATACCATCATGTGCGATACAGGTTCAATGAGCACACATTGTTTCGCTGTGCCAGCTCAGTAACATTATTCCACTGCTATTAGCACTATTGGCCGTAACGTCAGCGTTAACATTTTGACGTCTGATGCTCCTCTTTGCGAACACATGTTCATGTAATGTGCGTTTTGTGCTTGATGTCTCATTATGTATTTCATTTCGTTACTGTACGCCAACACTACAATGTTTGGAGCTGCAGAAAATAGACAAAATAAAGTATCCGCGATTTTATGCGCCAAACCACCATGTGGGAGCCAGGCGCGCCGTTATTAATACCATCTGATGCTTCTAACATACAAATAAACTTAAGTGTACAGGTGTCATTGCATTTCCCCCACGTCAAAGTGTGGCCGCGCGACCGCGCCGACCGGGGTCATGTGCCTCATGAGTTTACCGCTATATGTTAAAGCGCTTGCCGGTCGCTGCAGGTCATTTTAAATAATTAAATAGCATCAGAACTATAAATGCGCCAGGACTGTACATTGTCAGCGAAAAGTGTAAGACAAGAACACTGTCGTAGTTATATTATATGAATGCTATATGAAATTATCGTAAAGAATCACGGCCTATAGCCTTTACAGCAGCTCATACGAAAAATGGAGGAGATGCGTTCGCCTTTTGGTGGTGAAGTGATACAGCGTGCCATTGTTGCATCGATATTTTACTATCCAATTTTCACTACTGACATTTCATTTTGGAAGCTTTCAGACGGAGGAACTTACGTGTGTATCGGTACGAACAACGTGGGCTCGGCCTCCAAGACTTTCGATGTGCAAGTTCAAGGTAAGGCCTGCGCCGTAAAGGGTAAATTTTTAACACAAAAGTGTTTTTATGCCGGGGTTTACCACGACCCCATACGTCACAATCGTAACAGATATGACGCAGCAAAATAAACATAAACAAAGAAAAACGCTAAGAAAAACTGTTGGTGCACTGGGAATAGAACTAGTAGCCGCCCGCTCCACGACGGACGGTGACCGGTGCTCTACGACTGCGCTAACGCCGCATGTACCCGAAGCTGTACGAACGCGTCGCTTCGTTCGACGCTCTCGTCTGGGTCAGCGCTCGCGCATCCAGGCGCACATTGCTTGGAACGGTGCCGCCATCCAGGAGAAGCGAAGTGAATCATCGCAGCTTTACTTCGCATTTCCTGGATGGCCGCACCATTCTAGGCGCGTTCCAAAGTCCGCCTCACGCCTGCATCAGAAAGAAGCGTGATAAAAAAGAACGTAGCCGCATTGGTAGAGCTTCGTGTGTATGTGCGCTATTCCCACGGACGCTTAGCCGTGCTCCCTACATGGGCTGTAGATATTAGCGTCCTTTTTTTGACCGAACCACCACCACAGCCGATAGCGCAGTGGTAAAGCACCGGTCACCTTTCATCGTGACTTGCGTTTCTCCGCCGACCACTCTTCAAGCGTGATGGGAACAAGAACACTACTGCGTTGGGCGCCCAAGCACGTCAACGGCGTTGACGGGTGAATGTCGCGAAAGTAAATGTGATTGATACCTTTGTCGTTCGGCATTTATGATCGACTGTGTGCAGTTATTGCGTAAACTACTTCAGTTACCCACAAGAGGTTGGTCCTTGATGTTATGGAGGCGATGCGTGAACATGGGTTCATCCACGGCAAACGGTGCAGCACGAGCGAAAAACCGACAGCAGTTGGCAAGTTCACCTCGATGTAATAATAAATAGTTAACTGCTTATGTGAAGGCACATTTCACTTTAATGTTATACCGTACCCTTTGACAGACGGATGAGCCTCATGTTTTTGCCTATTTCTGGTGACTCCTTTCCTACCTGGTCCCCTGTCATCGCCCCGTCGTGCTTGTGAAGTTACATAGAGAGACAAAAGAGAGGCGGCAATAGCGTAATCACTTATTTTGGGTGAACCTTATACCGCGATGTCTTTTGCTACAGCGTTATCGTTTTCATGATTTTTTTATGAATGGTGAGCGGGCACGCGGTTGCCTAACGTGTTTGTGGCATATACAACTGGGTACATATGCACGTTGCATCATTTTGTTTCAAGTTGAAATTCCAAGCATCGAAACACTCTCGTGCGTCCACAACTGTGGACGCACGATGCTCTGTATACAAAATGTGGACGCTCTGTATACAAAAATCGCGCTACACAAGACTACCCTCTTGCACATAACTTTTTCAATGACTACGGTGCTCTAACTTCAATGCCGTTTTGGCTGACACGGCTGTCCTGAGGCATTTTTGGCCTAACAAGTACAAATCACCCTAAAAACCTTTGTGGGTGATTCGCTGCTCCACGCTCAGCGTCATCGTATATACACCGCCTTGCTTTAATCAACAAGCCGCGAGTGCCTTTCGTGCAAAACAACTTTATGAACCAAGTTGTTTCTAACAAATAAACGAGCTCTTGACCCGTTTCGTTATGTAGCAACTCCTTCGTCGCATTTATCTTTAACTCCTTGGTGATATCTGTTCTTTTCGTTCGGTACCTCACGGAAAGACTGATATGCTCTACTATTGCATGGCTGTATTATTTATATGTTCTATTATTGTATCGCTGTTATGCTACTGATGCATCTATGAATGCTTAACTTAACGTGACATGCATTAGTATCAATTTATTTCTTCGCGCACTGCTGTACGCACGTCACTATATTTTGCGTTTTGGTCGCAGTAGCGAAAAAAAATTTCTAATTGTTTCCGGCATATTTTTTGTATGCGGTGTTTGCTAAAATAATTTTTCGTGTGTGCTGTCAGTCGGTTCTGCCCTTCAAGCCCAATGAGGCTTTCACAGGCCAATTTGTATTGTATGGCCCCTAAAAATGTTAATAAAATATATAAATAATGCTGGTACGCACACTACCACACCACACGATACCATGTTGGTTGAAAGCCAAATGAAAAAGACTAAGAAAACCGGTTGTCAGGCTGTGAGACAAGCTGCGCACTAAATAATTTCCCTGCGCACGCAGAGCGACCGTTCATTGACACCTCGAGCCAAGACCGGCACCAGACGGCATGGCTGCACCAGCCAGTCACCCTCGCTTGCCCAGCAGCGGGCTCTCCAGCGCCGGAACTGAGCTGGTTTCACGACGGGGTTCCCTTGCTAGAGTCCGACCCGAAGTTGCTTTTCTTCCAGGTAGGCTGTCTCGCGCTCTTAAAGGTGCCGCTTTTCCTCGCAGTATTTCTCACTAATGACATGGTGTGGTTACGACCTCTGCCTCCCTTCTTTCTTCTCTCTCTCCATTTAATTCCCCCATCCCCTGAGTGTATCGGTTGAGGTGTCCTCACTGAGAGACAGTTACCGTGCACTCTTCACCCTATCTTCTTCACTTCCTTAACATAGAATCTCTATCTCTCACTAATTGCACAGTGTCGCCGCTTTCGAACTCTAGCGTATCCGGTGCATTTTGCAAAGTGAAACGCAGAAGTTGCGCTGTAAAGGACAAGGAGGGCGTTCGTCTGAAGCATGGGTTTAAAAACTCCGTTGCAAACCTCCGTGCGCTTAGCTCCGCGGAATATGTCGAATCGACTAGCCCGATGGCTTAGTCCATTTCGCCGGCATTTTTTGACCGGCGAAGGCATTTGTGTGATACTTTCTTTGGAACGCGAGTGAGGTATTGGGAAAGCAGTGCTTTCGCGCTTCTCTCTTATATGTTCATAATTTTGTCTACACTGTATGCAGCATAACTTAAACAGTAAATGGAGGCTGTGGGCGCAGTTCTCTTGCGTCCCCTGCGGGTATTATCTCTCCACTGAGCGAAGACAACGGTGCAAAACGAAGACAACGGTGCAAGGAATCTACAGGACAAGCGCAGACAGAGTCCAGCGCTTGTCCTTTCTAGTTCTTCACCATTGTGTTTGTTTTTGTCATTGGTGGTTTTCCTTGTTCATATAGCTACAGCTCCCGCGCATACGTGAAATCGACCTCTTTTAGCCATATATTCGTGTTTTGCCCTTTTCTAAACGCTTTATTGGCAGCTAGGTGGGATTGATGTTGTAGATTTATGTTTCAGGTCAGCGGAAATTCCGGTTGATGTGGCATGCTCTTAATCTATTAAACCAGTATGACGGTGTTCTTCAAGCAACTCGAACACACTACCTTCTACTACATTAATCATGGCGGAAAACAGTCATGCGCGCGAACCTTACTGTGACATGGCGTCGCACCCTTGCACCTTCTTACCACGCAAGGGGTTTCGCGTTCGAAAACTCTGTAGTGGCAATTTACGGTGCAATCGATCAATCAAGAGGCACCCACAAACATCCTTGCCTTCTAGGACAAAGCATCATTTCTTCGGGAATAGAATAAAGCGTTCATTGTCCTCTTCGGTCACTGCTGCCGCACGGAGACCGCTCGAACCGACGCTTATCAGGTGTTTTAACTCACTTAACTTTTGATCGAACCCGTAGCTCGGGGTGTAACACACTCCTAAAACATGACCCTGAAAAAAAAGGTACAGTTCGGACCACAGAAATTCGGGTCAAACAGGTAACACAAAATAGAATAACATGGTAACAGTGAAGTTTCCAAGCGCGCTTTCCTGGAGCGTCTTCAATGAGCCCTTATATTTGAAGAAAACAGATATATTTTAAAAGTAAAAGGCGTCAGTATTTATTTCACCCGTCCCACTATTGGAAACTGTCAGGGCAGAATATACTTTCTCATTACTATAAATATTGTAGTTTTCTATATTCCCAGGTGTATTACTTGTTAATAACGCCTGCCTCCTCTCAACGCAATCAAGCTTGTTGACGTGAGCGACATCAACCATTGTGAACATCAATCACCCCATATTGATGTCGCTCACAATTTGTTCTTCACCACTTTTTGACCAAAGTTTCGCGAGCCTGTGCTGCAGGAGCATGTGTGTCTTTTTTTTTTTTTACTACGGTAAAAACAGGCAGAATTATCGCCATTGGGTCGTGATAGCTTCGGTCTTTCGTTTTAAGCGAAAAAGCAGGTAACTTGCGCCTGCATGTTCGCGTTTGAGTTCTCAGCTGTTTGAACCGCAGGGGGGCCGTCTGTTGACACTCCGGCCGGCCCTTCCGTCGAGCGCCGGCATCTACACATGTGAGGCGGTGAATGCAGTGGGACGTGCCTCTTTGGACTATATTCTGGAGGTACTCGGTGAGTATTATCAACCAGCAAGCTGCTTTCTTTACCGGCAGCGACACTCGGCATGCGGTTTTAGAGGCGTGGCGTTCATTCGAAGGAATTGGGAATTTGAGAGCGAGTACTGGAGGCGCCAGGCGACATTATGTTACCCAATAAAGTAAAATAAGAATGCTTGGCGGTGACACGAGATAAATTAGAGTGATGATTAGAGGCGCACTACTTCTGTGAAAGCGTAAACAAGCTCAGGGGAAGGCAAAGGCTTCACTTGATGAAGATATTGCTGAAAACGACTCATAACAGGAAGTGTCGCTGGATCCAACGTTTCGACGAGCCAAGTTGCACTGCTATCAAAAGATTTGTGCGGATAGTTTGAAGGAAAGATACCTTAGAAATGAAAGAGGAATATAATTTTATAATAATAAACTTAAATGAAGAGTTATGAAAAAGGATGACACGGATAGGCCTCTCTGCAGAATTTATGAACAAAGGCTGAACTTTAAGAACACGTGAATGCTGGCTGTCGTTGTCATCGCATCAGCGGTCGTCTTATTAATGCTTCAGGAGTTACCGTTACCGATTAGCTTCACTAACCATATATCGACAGATAAAGCAGCTTACTAAAGAGTAAAGAAGCTCAGGGGAAGGCAGAGGCTTTACTTGATGAAGAGATCCCTGAAAACGACGCAGAACAGGAAGTGTCGCTGAAGCCAACTTTTCGACAAGTTGCCCTGGGGAAGAGAAGTCCCCATGCGGAAACGTTGTCTCCCGCGACATTCCCTGTCCTTTGTCTTCAGCGGTCTCTTCATCATTACGAAAGAGTGGCATTCCAACAGTTGTCATGTAGTGCTTCTCTCAACTACTGCGTGGATTCTTTAAGTCAGCACGGTTGAAATACATGTCACTATCATCGTCGACGACTACTACTACTACTACTACGACGACCACAACTAGAGTCCCAATTTGTGGCCAATCCCTCACAGTGGGTGTCAGCCATGAATATTCAGGTGAACGGGCACAATCCTCTCGACGTCAGCTGCGGCAGAATGACTTTCCCAATCTGCGTTCCTACCTACCTTTTCTGCCCCGCACCCCTTCCACGCGTTCCTCTTCTCTGTTACATTTAATTTCAGTCAGTTGTCTTTTGTTGGAATTGCACGACGTGCATGTGCCCATTCTTGTGGCTAACACATCATTAACGCCCGTTGGTTGCCTGGCCTGCTCAACTTTTTTCTTGTCCTTTAATGTTATGCACCTATTACTTGCCTTTCCGTGGCTCGCGGCATCGTCCTCTGCTGAACTTTTTCCTTCATGTTTCTGACGTGTAGAGTTCTGCTTGTAGTATAGAGCTCCTACACGGGGTGTGTTAGTTTTGCGCCAAGCTTTAAGGGGACCGAGTACTGGCCAGAACGTATGAATGTACCTTTGTGCATTTGCAAGGACTCGGAATTATAGCGATGGAATCGATCACCGTTTCGCGATCTGAGTAAAATTCGTATTTCTAAATTGAGTTTGAAAGTTGGTGGCAACCGCAACGTGGCGTCGCCTATGGTGGTGAAGCTGTGGTTTGGAGTCTTCAAATTGCGGTACGTCGTCTAGTACTGCTCATATGACCATAATTCGACCATAAAAATTAGTCGGCATATAAAAACACAACCCCGCCCTATCATTTGCTTTCTGCGCAGTAAGAGGAGTCTACGCTGACCCCCGTATTCATAAACGCTCCTCGACTCGACCCTTCACTCGAAACGCTTCTTGAGGGCGGTTTTCCAATTCACAGATCGCCCTCCACTCGAAGCGCTCCTCGACTGGAGGAAATCTCGAGCGTTTTACTTGAGATAGTCAAGGTAGGGCCAGAGCTACCTTGAATCTTTCCTTGAGTGAAGTATCATGGCGGATTACGCTTCGTTTGTCGACTATGTGCTCCGCGTCGACGAGCTGTTTGACGACGTAGAAAAGTGCGTAGCCATACCACGACGACGGTTGAGCGGCCGGATAAATCCAATGGATCACTACACCGACAGCGAATTTCTGGCGCGCTAACGCTTCACGAAGTGCAGCGTGAAGAAGCTGCTTGACTGATTGCCCTTTGAGGAGAGCTGCAGCAACCGTGGCCACCCTCTTCCACCAATGACGCAGCTTCTGATTGCGTTGCGCTTTTATGGAGCAGGCACGTTTCAAGTAGTGGCGGCGGCCTGGTGAATGTGTCTCAGCCGACAGTGAGCCGCATCATCGAACGTGTGTCGCGGGTGATCGCGAAGCATTTGTTCCCAGCCGTCGTGAAGTTCCCCGACACCGATGACGGGTTCCGTGCGACGATGGTAGAATTCCACTGAATTGCCAAGTTCCCCGGGGTGACAGCGTGCATAGACTGCACCCACATCCGGATAAAAGCACCACATCCGTATAAAAGTTTCTCCCAGTCAGTGTCCTTAGCGCGCTTGGACACGTTGTCGGTGTTTCTGTTTTCAATTACCGATCTGTGGCGCGTCACCAAATTGCACAGTAATTCGCACTCTTCGCGCGTGTAAACTAACCTCCTTGCGGTCGTCTTACCGCCGTCGCGCGTGACGCTGTCGTCCGTGCTCATGTCGCCGTCTGTCAGGGCAAGTAGGACGCCACGAGAGAGAGAGAGAGAGAGAGAGCACTTTATTGAAAGGCAGAGAATTTAGCCGGCGTTGAAATATCGCTGACATGCTACTCTGCGTGGGGAGGGAGCTTGGGGAGAGAAAGAAGTGCAAGAGACAGTGAAAAAGAAAAGAGAAAAAAGTTGGGCTTTGTGTTTCTGACTATGATGCCTAATTGCGTCCAATGATATTTCACGTTTGCACCAACCCGCAGTGATGTGATAGGATGTGTTGCATGATGGGTGAGTGATGGTGACGAATGGGGATAAAGTTAGTCTATCGAGTTGACCTATACTTCTTAAATATGTAAATGAAAAGTCCATCGCACGTCTCTATTGTGAGGGGGCAAGCTAGAGGGCCTAAAACACACTGAGGTGATAAAGGGAGTTGTGTAAGTGACTGCATGCAATGTTCATACAGCGCAGGCTCATCACTGTTCGCTCTGCATTCAAATAAAATATATTCTACGGTTTCAGTAGAGCCACAGTTGCTGCATGCAGTGTGGGCTTGTCTCCTGATGGAAGCGGTACCGTAAGTCGTTTGAATATGCAATGTTCAGCCGTAGTCGATGATACAAAGTTTCCAGATGCCGAGGAATGTTGGATTGCAGTTTTGATTTGGGATATGGGTCGACTGAGTATAAGAAATGGTGATGATGTGTCGGTAACTTCCTTAGCCGGTTCCTTTATTCGTAAGCGAATAGTTTAACCATATGGGAGGCATCAGATTTGGTGAAAGAGATTCGCTTATAGTTTTGATATCGAAGACCGTTACGTGCTGCTTCGTCGGCTTTTTCGTTGGGCAGAATGCCGCGGTGAGCTGGTATCCATTAAAATGTAATGCAGTGTCCTACGGTAAAAGCTAGGTGGTGTAAATAGGCAAAGTCGGCAGAAACGGGTTGATGATTAGTTTTCTTCAGGTAGATGTACAATGTTCGCAGCGCTCCTTTGGAGTCGGTACGACACGATGCAACAAGCAGCTTGCACAGCGCACCACGGAACATGGTTTGGAGTCTTCAAATTGCGGTACGTCGTCTAGTACTGCTCATATGACCATAATTCGACTTTAAAATTAGTCGGCATATAAAAACACAACCCCGCCCTATCATTTGCTTTCTGCGCAGTAAGAGGAGTCTACGCTGAGAACCGGCACTGCTGCCTTCCGGGCAACCGAAAAGCTGCGTTTCACAGCGGCACATTCGCATGGCCTCTGTCAGGCGTTGCACGAAGCACATCTGACGGCTTTCGACCACTGTTTGTAATGGGTGTTGCGTATAAGACTCTATAGGCAAGAAATTTTGATAAATGTGTCACGGCGTTTACCCCGTTGCCATTGCTTTATTGGACACTTTGACCGGTAAGCGCTCTAAAGCACACATATTCCAGAAAAAGGCTGTCCGTTGCATCGCGAATGTGCCATACTTGTCTTACTGGGCTAGTCTTTCTATAAAATACGGTATTTTGCCCCTGTTTTCATTACACAACTATAGATTGCTTTTAAATTACAAGGACTTCCTAAATAATATCCATAATGTAATTATTTCATTGTCTGAATTACAGGAAAATGCGCGCGCAAGACTAACAAGGCACAAAGAAAAGTTTATTGTTGCAATACCGCGAACGAATTACGATGAACAATCCGTATACGCTACATTTTACCATCCTTGCGGAACATATTAAATCAAGATAACTTTGATGTTGCTTGCCATGCCAGGAACTTCGCCAAATATACTGTTAACAGAAGTCTTCTTGCATATAGGAGTATACCTGTAACTTATATTTTTTGTTATTTATTGTCATCCAAAGTTTTTCATGCTATAGTATATTGCAAAAATAAAGTACAAAATTGTGTACCTAAAATGTCTTGAAAATGAACACAAATGCGCATCTTTTTTTTCTGTATTCATGTATCTTCTGTATTTGCGTATTCATTTGTATAACCAGTTATATTGTCTTTATGTAGTATACACAGCAATGTATTTCTGCTCCTGTTGTATTTCCCTAGGGGCAGGACCTCCATCAAGCTGTATTCACAGCTTTTTTGTCTCGTCTCCTCATACCAAGACAATAAAATTGGAATTGAAGCTGTCCGTTGAAATGAACGCGCACCTTATACACTGCTCGTCGGTGGCTTCAGAAATGTCACGTGGTCATTAGGAGAATGCAACCGCTTTCGCATTGTGTACTGTCGTCGTGACCATGTAAGACTATATATTTAAATGACCTCAGGTAACTAAATATTATTAATCATAATGACATTTCTGTGTGTTCCTGAAGTCGTACAGCATGTTAGTTAGTGTCGGGATTATGTACTATCACAACAGGTGGAGCGTTTTCTTTTTCATTTTTCCGGGCTTCTAAGATAGTGCGCGAGACTTGGAAAAAAGTACGGTGTGACTAGGCACTTTTGCGCCACTACATTAGCGGTCGCCAACATAGTACGAACGAATGATCAATGATACATGCCTACAAACAGTACTCGAAACACAGCAAGAGGAACTGACAGGATGTAACTGCACGTTTCCTTCTTTCCGCGTGCTTATGCCGGCTGTCTGCGCGCCTCATCGATTGTCAGTGCAAAGCAGGAAGTCGTTTTTTGATTCTGTTTATGGTGACCGCCTTCCCTTTGACGCAGATTAAAACACGCGGCGCCCGACGCCGCAGATAACAAGGAGATAACGCAAGCTGCATGCGCGGCCGAAGCGGCCGGAGCGGCGGTGACCAAGGGCGAGTGGCGAGTGACGAAAGCCGTGGGGGCGGTGACATCGACGTCACAGACGCTCTTTTTCCGTCCAGTTTCGGTATCAAGGAGCCTGCCACGGGGAACTAATTGTTCGCGTAGCTCCGACATGCACTCCGCTATTCAAAATTTGATCATTGGGATAGGTAGTGTCGAGGACGGGCTCCAAAGTACTCATTTGCTGTAGCCACCAATTACTGATAATTAAAAAGTTAATTAGCGTAATTTCTCTAATTATGCATACAAGTGCGAAAGTTGTTCTGTATCTAGAGGTCGCCAATCCGTATACTCGAATTGTACACAAGACATTCCCGCGATTTATGTTTTTCTAATTTTCAAAGTTCGTTGCAACTAAAAAAACACCCTGTATATGTAAATCAAGGACCAACTAGTATCGACATTTCACATATCATTGTAGCACACCCAAACACAAGAAAGGCATAGCGTTGGTCATAGTTTGCCATTGGAATGTATAGGAACAGGCGTACATGCACAGACGAACCCGCTGTGATTCCTAACGCCAACACGTACCACGCTGTAGGGGCATAGGAATCGAAGCCGGGCCGCCGAGGTGTCGAGCAAGCACGCTACCGCTAAGCTATAGGGCGGCTGCTCCGACACGGCCCCCACCTATAGAATATACATATTGCGTCAGCAGCCGCGATGATGGTGTTTCTGTAACGCCCATTGCTCGTCTAGTGTATGTTAAGCGCTATGATGGCAATGTAATAAACAATACTCGTGTTTCAGTGTCAACACTGCACGCTTTTCTCCCACTTGGCTCGATTTTGTAGTAATACTTCAACGAACAAAGTCCAAGATACGCACATCAGCTCATCGTAGCGCGCACGTCTTTTCGACAAACCAAAAGTCTGTGCACTAAGCGCCAGCGTTAGTCGCACTGCGATCTACCATTCGGTCGGTACAGTGCTGCCGACATTCCTGGTTATGCCTCGTTAAGCGTGCACCGCTGATGTTCTTTGCACAGACGCTCGTCGCATTCGTAACACTCAGATGAATGACAAACATTACGTCAGTGGCAATTTTCTCATTGACTGCTTCGCATGGCACCGATTCCCGCTATCCGTGGGAACTGCAATAATTCTTTCTGTTCCGTATACAGTGACTAAATAAATTTTTCTGAAGCGCATTATGTCAGGCATGCTGCTTGCGAGAAGACATTGCAGATCACTTTTACCTGAAAATTATTACATTGGCCTTAGCTGGTCTCGTCAGAAATGCATAATCGATGAGTCTCAGTGCGGGAAACTCAGAGCGGCGACGTATACCTTTATTTTTGTTTTTTCTCGTTCTATAGTTTGGTAAAAGTGTTCGCCTCACAAAAGTGATGCGTTTGGTATTGTGAGAACGTAAGAACTTAATGCGAGAAAAATTGTTTCCCACATTAATGTCCTGTAATTGCCAGAAAACTGCACCTTGAGAAGAAACACAGAGCAGTTAGCGCTTCCAGATAAGTTCTTCACAAGTTGGAGTGCGCGAATGACGACCAAATTTCATGAAACAACAACTTTTGAAGTGAATACGACCAGATGGGGTGACTGTATGAAAACAACCTTTCGTAGAGAAGTGGTACGCTCTAGAGCATGTAATAGTGAGGCCTCAGCAAGAGTGGAATAGTACTTGTAGCGTCAACATCACCATTCATAATCATTTGTCCTCATCAAACATTCGGTTTCAGTCGCGCAGAGAACTTACTCGGAATACTTTGCCGATCTGCTTAGTACAGTTGCCGCTACCTCGCATTATTTCTTCTTCCGGAGTAAGTGGAAATACGACGGTACGCCAGTTAAGCCACTGTAGCGTCATTCCTTGCATGTTTATTGCATTCTAGAAATCATAGCAGTAACCACATATCCGGTCATCCATCTTTACGGAACATCCACTGCTTATCTCTCGCGAGAGTGTAAGAGGCTAGCGCGTACCAAAATTACTACTGTATATGATAGGCATACCTGTGCATAAAAAGGCATTCTGTTGGTTTTCTGTCTTCAACGGTAACGCGTATCATAAGCAGGTGTCCGACGTACAGATTTGATGAGGACAACTGCTGATGTCATTTTGTGGAAACCGGCGCCAATTGTCTGCACACAGCGCGTGACATAAATACAATTTCCTGAAGAATTTGCAACAGTGGTCGTAATCATAAGTTAACTTTCGTCTAATGCTACCATGGCGCAGCCGTAGGAAAGAGCTGCGGACCATATGCATGTCCAGCATGCTTAAAGGGACACTGAAGCGGTTTTAAATTTTCGAATTTAATGAAGATTCGGAATCCGCGACCTTTTATAACATACGTGCGGTGTTTTTTTCCGCGATATTTAATTAAACAACAGCGATATGAGCGCCCAAACTTGGTCTGAGGGAACGCCCCACGGCGAGCGCGGAGAGTAGGTGAGGAGGATGACAGAGAGTGAAACGCGGAGGAGTGACGTCATCGTGAGGGCGAGCAGGGTAGCTTCATTGGTTTGCGGCTTTCGTTTGCGCACAGCGCTGTGTCAGTAGAGGAGCTTGTGTTGGTTTCTGGGCACCGCACTGCTTTGTTGTCATGCACTGATATTTTTTCAGTAACAAGTTCCCCGAGTGTGTCACATATATTGCCTTTGCTGCGGCCTATGTACTGATTTCACGAAGTCGACTTGCTATACCGAGCTTCTGTGTGTCCTTCAGCTGCGAAATCTACGTTTGCGGAGCAGCAGCATTTCACAAATTTTCTCAAGATTATATGTCCACTTAATGGGTCATTGCTGTTAGGAAAGAGAGAAAGTTCAGTCCTACAAGAGCAAGTGTCCTATGTTCGAGGCGCTTCCTAGAGAGCGACTACGCGCAAAAACCGTCGCGAATATAATCGGCACGCTAGTTTAAATATTCAATAAGTTGTTTCTAACATATAAACGAGCCCTTGACCTCTTTCGTTATATATATATATATATATATATATATATATATATATATATATATATATATATAATCACAACTGTAATCCCTTCTAGTTAAAGAGGCTGATGTCAAAAGCACACCACTTCCGCAAATGCGGTGTCCTGTACCAAACCATACGCGAGGTCGAAATCGCAGCGCAAAAATTCAGGGACCTGTCTTCTTCTCTTTTTTTTTTGCATAAGAGGGACTGGCTTCTCTCGTTGGTCATAACATTGAGCAAGTCAAAACTAGTCAGACATAATGACGCACAACATGAAAATTTAAGCATTAATCATGTTGCAAATGTACGCGCTGAGTTTATGCCAGATTGAAAACAGCGTTGGTCGCACCGTCGACCTATAGCTATGCCCGCGTCATATTCATGGGCTGTCAGCGAGGCCTTCATGAAGGCGCGCTGTTCCCACGTGCTTGTCGCACGTGAAGGGGTGCTCTTATTGAATTATGTTCGTGCGAAACAAAAGAGAGTCATGAAAAGTTGCTTATGTTGTAGTTCTTGTCGAGAATGCGAGGTCTTGCGAGTGTATGTACTGCGTGATGAGCGCTGTACCTGGACAGAACCTACACGCCGCTCACTCGATCGGATGCTTCATTGCACATTTCTTGAATTGCGGTGTGTGCACATGCTCGAGCACACGGCACTGCATGTGGACCGGTGTGGATACCAGGCGATCGCGATCCATGTATCGCAGTACGGCTAGGCCACTGCGATGGTGGCCTGTCGTCTACAGCGTTTGATGCAGGCGACCACATGTAACTGTACGACAAACTCATCGTAATTGCTACAGTTAGCCATAATAATAGTGATATGCTTCGATAGAGCACGAAAAAGAACTGATAAAACGCACACGGCCGGTCGGCACGCACGAACTATCAGAGCCGTGGCAGTCAGCCCCTCCGAGACACTCACGATGACGGCATGAAGCTCCTCAACCAATCGCAGGCAGCGAGAAGGTTTTCGTTGCCGCCCATGACGCGCGCCGCGCGTTATTGCAAAATAGGGTCATTTGCTCAAGTTTATGCCCATTTTCGACCTGATTTTCGCGTTCCTCGCGCGAAAAATGATTAAATAGCATTATAACCTCAATTTTTTTAAAAAGTGCTTCAGTGGCCCTTTAACAAATGGCGTCTTAGGGTTAAAACTGCAGTTCAGCCAGGGTAGCGACAACGACTACCACAAAACAGCCAATGAAACAAAGGAACGTACGGCTTTCTTTAGAACGTTTTATGGTATCTTGGATTCTCTCGGTCGTCAGTAAAAGTTGACCAATTACTTCACGCTTTCTGTATTGCTGAATAGTGTCAACCCCAATAGTTTAGAACCTGGTACGAGTTATTCTTGTGGGCCACTTGTAAATTAACTGTCCGATCTCTCCGTTGCAGTACCACCTTCAATACCGACGCGCAACTTGGACACCCGGCTGAAAGTGATTGAGGGGGCGCAGGCCACTCTTCGTTGTCCAGCTCAGGGCAAACCTGCGCCTACCATCGTGTGGATGCGAGGCCCCGAGGTGGTGACCGCCAACGACGCCGACCCGCGCATCGAGGTGCCCAGCGGAGACCCACAGTCATTGATCATTCACCGGGTGCAGCTTGGGGATCGAAAGTTCACGTGCGTCGCGGGAAATGCGGCTGGAACCGCAGAGGTTGACTTCATCCTCGACGTCATGGGTTTGTATACATGGTTGACAGCTTTTAATCACGTGATCATGTTGTTCGGTGGGTCAGGTCAGCCGTTATACGCAAGGCTTGCTGCTCAGCGGTTCATTCAGCCGGTAAAAATAGCAGCCTTTGGTAGTGTTTACTTTCCGACAAAGTTCCAGCGTGCACAAGTATCTAACACAGTCACATATCGGCAGGCCAGTCGCAAATTAGATTTCGTGAAATTCAAGCATCTGGCTCTCCTTTCGCTGCATTAAAGACTGAAGCTAAAGGATACCATCCTTTGTACTGCCGCATCATTTCACCTGCAGGAAGTCGCGAATAACTTGCACCGAGATTTAAAAAAACTAGAAGACCTCCAGAAAAATCGTAATACAGCATATTAGGATTTGTGTTGCATACTTGAATAATTTTTCATTACTAAGTTGTGATTAGGTATTTGTTTAGAACCGGGCCACATTGACTATTTATTGAATCAATCACATGTCATTTAAAAAGCATTACGCACCGTAATATATTCTCGGAATCCCGTATTTATTTTGTGCCTATTCGCATCATTGTTTGGTCGTAACAAAAACAAAAACAAAACCTTCCAAATTAGCTATGATAGACAAGCGGCTGTATTCGTTTATCATCATCATCAGCCTGCCTACGCCCACTGCGGAGCAAAGGCCTCTCCCATAGGTATCCAAATATCCCTGTCCTATGCTAAGTGGGCCCAATTTACCCCCGCAAACTTCTGATCACATCTACCTACCTAACTTTCTGCCGCCCCCTGCCACGTTTGCCTTCTGTGGGAATCCACTCTGTTACCCTTAATTACCAACGGTTGTCTTGTTTTCGCATTACATGGCCCGCCCGCGCCCATTTCTTCTTCTTAATTTCTATTAATATTGTTACGAGGCCGAAGTCGTTTAAGAAGTGACGTTTATTCAGGAGGCTCCGAGCCGAACGACCGGATGGAGCGAGGCCAGGGAATGAACTCCTCTTCTTCCTCTTCTTCTCTATCCTCCACCTTGCTTTCCACCTTTCTGTCCCTAACACGCGTTTGCTCCCTAACACACTCGGCTCTCTTCTTGTGGCTTAAGGTTACACCTACCATTTTCCATTCCATAGCTCGCTGCGTCGTCCTCAATTTGAGCTGAACCCTCTTAGCCTCCAAGTTTCTGCCCCGTAGGTGAGTACCCGTAAAATGCAGCTGTTATACACTTGCCTCTTCAGAGGCAATGGTAAGCCAATGGGAGAATGGTATTCGTTTATAACGGTGTTCTATATAGGGCTTCGCCCTGTAAAGCATGGTTCGAAAGGCTTCGGGAGCTGATCCGAGGTGCGACGGTGAGGTAAGCGTAGGCACATGCCGACGCAACAATGTCTCATGCGACACTCGGCATGACTTTTACAGAGTGATCATGGAATCATGTACAATGCACCAGGTGAATCAGCCATATGCTCAGCCATATGCTGGCTAAGCATATGGCTGATTTATAGAAGGAAGTAACTTCCCGAAAGGCACTGATTTCTTGCTCGCTTGGTAGGAACTGCTGGCACAACTAACCCTCTAAACGTGGACCAGATAGATGACGGAAATGTGTAGGGCTGTGGTTTAAGGTATTTGCCCAGAAAATCTTTCCAATTTGACAAAGTCTCTCTCTCTCTCTCTTTGAAAACGCTCTTTCTAACCGTTAAGGGGGCCATTATACTCGCATGGCGAAACTGTTTTTATAATGTTTCCTTGAATACGTACGCTTCACCAAAAGACACGGTAAGGTAGCGGCAATGATAAAATAATGCCGGATGGGGTTGTATGCGCAAATTTTGACCACCTGGAGGTCTTTAGCATGAACCTAAATCTAAGTACACGGGTGTTTTCTGCATCTCGCTTCCATCCGAATACGGTTGCCGTGGCTTGGATTCGATCCTACGACCACGAGATTCGCAAGCCAACATCTGGCCTCTGAAATACGATGGCGGGTTCAACGCAACAGTTGCAAAAGTTCTTCTAACATATGGTATATAAGCTTTCAGATTCTTATCCGTTCAGTCTCTTATCGCTTTCACATTTTCGGCCCTTATCATGTAAAGCTCCTTGACAGTATCTAAAAAAGCTTATCACGGCATTTTAAAAGAGCATAAATGCAAGTTAGGTCGTCATTCTAATGGTAAAGACCTAACTCGCAAGCTGGATCGAACAAACGATATTTAATAAATCATTACCTATTGCTGCAGATAAATGGAAGGTGTTGACGTACATAGTTAAATATCTTTATTCTAAAGGTGCCAACACAAAACAGGGCAAATGGTGTTAGAATGCATTATCCATCAGCATTCAAGAGGAGCTGGTGAGAATGTCGTGTAGAAAGGCATATGGGCTGAACAAGTAACTATTAGCTACAGATACGATTATCTTGTAATTTTTTTTTAAATCGTGTACCGACTGTTCGTCCGCCCATGCTGATAATAACACAAAGGAAGTAGAGTGAAGCTGCCGCAATGCGAATGGATCCAGCAGCTTCAAATTGCAGTAAGCAACTTTCAGTAATTGACAGAATCAGTCTGCAGTCCAGCGATATTTCTAATGAGCAGGAAACTTCACTATCGCTCAATAATTCTCCAATATCCTCTGCAGTAGCTCAGACACTACGGCTTTTCGTTGCTTGATCTCATAGTTGTAGGTTTTATTTCGACACTTTCACGGATGTGAAGATAAGACGTTGGTTTACTTCAGTTAGGGCCCGCACAATATTTTCGAGAGCCGGTAATTATGCAGAAGTCACCCAATATAGCCTGGCTTCTTTATAATAGTCTAGAAAATTCGTTCTTTGGACAGGCAAGTGATTTCTGACTTAGGCAAGCAAAATATGTCTGTTGCCCGCTTTGCTATCGACCGCAAATGGGTGAATCACATATTTTGTTGCTGTTGTTATACCTGAAGGCGACGCGCAGTGTATTCCGGTCCTTTTCCGCGAAAAGGATGCAGAAGGCGTTACAACAGCGCTAAACCATGCGCCTTGCCGAGTATGTGGTTCAACGTGAGTAGCGCGGCAGGATTTTCCGTCTTAAGGAGCCCTCGAACTTTTATAGGTGGCCACTTCGAACGTGCGAATGTCATAATCGCTGGTCGGCTAGCCTTTGAAGCCATCAGGCGTAACTTGGCTGCACTAAGCTTATCATTTTTGGTGTGTGCTGTGCCACGAAACGTGTTATAGCAGGTGAATCAGCGCTTACGCGAAGACCATTATAGCGCGGCAGTGTGTTCGATTCTGTTAGTAATGTGATCGATTGATTGATTGATTGATTTTTGCGGTTTTACGTGCCAAAACCACGGTATGATTGGAAGAGACGCCACAGTGGAGGGCTCCAGAAATTTCGACCACCTGGTGTTCTTTAACGCGCACTGATATCGCGCTGTACACGGGCCTCAACATTTCGCCTCTATTGAAATCAGCTGCCGCGGCCAGGATTCGATCCCGCGACGTTCGGATCAGTAGCCGAGTGTCATAGCCACTAAGCCACCATGACGGGGCAGTTAGCAATACGTTCTTTTTCTCGTAATATCTTGTGCTCATTCTCACAGTAATCTCGCCGTTGTAGTAACCGCTGGTCGGCGGGCCTTTGCAGCCAAAAATGCGGAAGATCTCTTGAGGCACATCAACGCCTCGGACAAAATTCGCGACGAAGGCTGTAGTTCACTTTTAAGCTAAAAAAATATGAATAAACGTATGACGAAGTGGCACTTCGTTCTGTTTCGATCATTCTACAATGATTTCATCACCAGCCGCCAACTATTTTAGGGGGAAATTAGCCTGCTTTCTCTCTATCAGTATTTACTGATAATTCATTTTCACAGAGGGGCCAGATGTGAAGTTCGCAATGCGCTTGGGCATCGTCAAATCGAAATCGCAGCACAGAGCTACTTCTCTAAAACATGATTCTAACAGAGCTAAGATTATAACATGGTTAGCTACACCACGTACTTCGTTAAATCACCGTTCGCTATGTTAAGGAACGGCTAATCTGTATAGTGTAAGGCGGGGTAAAGTGAGACGTAAGGCAAAACGCGACATTCTGAGTTTTTCTGTCATCCCTAGCTAAAGCAATAGAGAGCTAAAGCAATAAAGATCTTTGCTCTCTATTGCAGTAAGAGGCATCATCAAATATTTTTTACTTTAGATGAAAACTTGGCAATTTTTCAGAGATGTCGTGCAGGAGAAATGCGCGGCTGTTGTCGGTGATCTCATGATCCGCCAAAAAGGGGTGATATTTTACTCATCAAAACATTCTAGACTGCGCATGGACGTACTCCTGCATCATTAGACCAACGAGTATTAATTCAGCTCCTTTGCAGCGCCAGGTACATGCTGCGAAAAGGATGTTTAAGAACCGTTTATTAAAGGGAAAATTCATTTAAATTGGCTGTTTCAGAGCGGTAAAGCGTGACAAAACGGTACTCAGCAAAATTAAAAGAGGTTCTTTGTAGGCGACTCATTCATTCACGCGTGTAATACGCTATATATTTTGTTGAAAAGGTTCCAACGTTGTTTCAAGCAATTTGAGAATGTCAGAGGATCCCGTGATAATAAAACGCGAGGGGCAGTAACAATTGCTGCTTCTTCATCAGCAAGATGTTGTGAAGGAGCTAGCACCTTAGGTTCTGCCCTTGTTAAGATTCTCCGCGTGAAATTCGTTGCAGGAAGGCAGCGCCGCTGCAAGAGTTAAAGTAAAAAATCACCGGATCTGCACTAATGTGAATTATGACGAGTGGCCGAGCACTGGAAATCGTACCGGTATATCACCGTACGTCACCCGCGCGTTGCCACTGCGAATGTGAAATGAGTTGCATATAGTGTATATGAATACAAATGTATTTATTTATTCCTCTTTAATGCTGTTCATTTTAGTCATCTCATTATAATTCGCATATCCTCTTTAGTTCTGGATTCACGTACACACATACGTTTCGACTACAGCAACGGTTTTCTATATGCCGTGACAGCGATAGTCGACGACAAAGCCATTGGTCCTAAGGTACTTCTTCCCTGATATATGTTTACCCACGCGGCGTCTCACTGCTTTGTTTGTTTGTTTGTTGTTGTTGTTTTGCAAGTTGGAGCAAAAGAAGACATTTGCGACATTCCGCATTTATCTTTTCTTAACATATGGACAGCGGAGACCTTGTCATGTATATATACTGCATGCCTCATACCTTACAAAAAAAAAAAATCTCCTGCTGTGTTGTTTTACGGAATCCGATGTAATTTTTGTCAAAAAATATTCACCATTTGCAAGTCTTTGTCGCATTTCGCGTCACCTTAGCGTAAACCTAATGTAACAAAGTCTAAGCTGACTAGACCGACTAATCATAAAAACCGTGAGCCAGGTGTATTTTGGTTGCTGCCAGAAGGTTCGTCGTAGCTCTACCAAAAAAGAAAAAAAAGTGCATTTGGCTTAAAACTGCTAAATAATGGAGCTCGACCACTCACCTACATGCAGTGCACCCGAAGATGGAGCCAGGAGAAGAGAAGGGCCCAGGAAGCGAGGTGGTTCTGGCGGTGCTCAACCGTCCCGCATGGCTTCGGTGTCCTGCCGTGGGTGTGCCTCCGCCATCTGTGCGCTGGCTGCGTGCAGGCCGCCTTCTCAGCCCACGCGGGGACCCGTTCTTGCAGCCTTCTGCTGACGGACGTCGACTGCAACTGCGGCGCGCAAGGTGCGCGCCATTAGAGCTGCGAACAGTGCGATACGCAGATGGGCCTCAATGGCATAATTGCAATCGCGTTTTCCTGAATGAAGTTATAAATGCACTTCAATGCGCCACTTTTGTTATTCTGGTTGATGTGACTTAGTCTGCGGCGCATTTCACGAATGGCGCACGTTTTATATATATGACATAACTACTACAATTATAGTGGCGACGTCGTGTCTTTACCTAGGTTTTTCTGTTTCTGCTAACTTATTTATGCAATGCATCACACTGCTTTCGTATAACTTCATATATCGCTGCCTTGGTCCTCCACTTAAGATCAGTTCTCGTGAAGTTGCCACAAGTGTATGTATTGAGCATTTTGCCATGCTGCTGCCTCTATTTCACGGGCAAGTGGAACTAGTCTAGCTGCTATTACGCGGCCTTTATCCGGGCATTCTCGTTGCCTATGCATATCAGTGTACTTACGTGGTAATAATGAGCTTGAATGAGTCAGACATCAGTAATTCATACCTGAGAGGTCCGCTGCTGTGCGATCTCCACTTTCCAGCATATACTAGTAGTCTTTCGTTTTTCGCAGACTACGAGACGTTGGCAACTACACTTGTGTTGCAACCAACGAGGCTGGGAGGCTAGAGAAGAATTTCACCGTTGAAGTCCAAGGTAATTTATAATAAACTTTTTCTCTTGTATTCGCTCGCTACTGCTATCATCTTCTACCTAATAACATGATGAGCTCCATCAGGACGCAAGTCTTCTTAACAGCGCTCTATACTGCGGCAGAGCCCCGCCACGGTGGTCTAGTGGCTAAGGTGCTCGGCTGCTGATCCGAGGGTCGCGGGATCGAATCCCGGCCGCGGCGGCTGCATTTCGATGGAGGCGAAATGGTGAGGCCCGTGTGCTGTGCGATGTCAGTGCACGTTAAAGAACCCCAGGTGGTCGAAATTTCCGGAGCCCTCCACTACGGCGTCTCTCATAATCAGAGCTGGTTTTGGGACGTTAAACCCTACAAAAACAAAAAAATACTGCGGCAGTCAGTAGCCAATGCGTGAGTATATATGTTTGTCAGTGGGCGAGAGTCACTAAAAATGTGATATTGCGTTTTCTTTAAATCAAATCAAAATTGTTTATTTGGTAATAAATATACACACATTACAAACACTTCTCGGATCTATAGACAAAGGCTCGTTGAAGGTCCGAAAAAAAAATATACATAGGAAATCCAAGCACAGCAAGTAATATAAAGAACAACTGTAGTAATTTTGCAGAAAGAAAAACGAAAGAATCTCAACGCTGATTTCTCAATCAATGCTAAACACTTATTGAGCATGTTCAGGAAAATATGCAGTACAAATATATAAAAAGTGCAAATATATGCGAAACTCAATTAGTAGACAACACATGTTATTAAACTGCAAAATATGAACATACCGAACCAGTAAAATGTGACCGTTTTGTTACATAATGATACAACACAATCGTGTGAGAGTAACTACACATAATGAGCAGTAAAAGGTATAATTCATCAGCTTGTACAGAACTAGCTAAGCACTTATAATTGACTCAACCTGTCAAAAAGATAGAAAATAATGTTTCACAGTGCTAGGGAAGTTCGCAGAGTTAATGACTGGGGCTGGGAGTCTATTCCAAGTCTTAATTACTGCGAACTATATCATGCGTTCTCCATACACGTCACTGCAGGGCGCCAGGTTAAAGTGACCTGCAGTTACATGTCCAGTACAGCGCGAGGAGGAATAAAATACAGATGAGCTGAATGGATGGTTGAACCTAACAATCTTATAAATGCGTGTTGAAATACTCAGCTGTCGCAAGTATTCAAATAGTAGTATGTCATATTGGCGGAATAATGGGGCCGTGTGATCGTTATACCTTCAATGAAGCATAATCATTTTGGAACTTAATGATCAGGGCCCGTATTCACGAAAACAACTTACGACAAAAAAGCTCTTAAGAGAAAATTTCAGCCAATGCCGCTGCTGGACATATCATTAGAGACGCTTCCCGACCAATGGCAAAAAGCACTTACGAAAGAGAAGTTTTGTGAATTCGGCCCCAGATGTATTAAGGTTTGATACTCCCAACCCCACGAGTCGATACAATACCTCAAGTCTTTCATTGAAAAGCAAAATACGTAAGTCGCAAATTAGTATGTCAAAGTACTCGACGGCTAATGATAATCCATAGCAACCAGACGCTAATCTAGAGCAGACGCTGTTTATGTGTTCTTCCAATGGTAGGTGCTTATCAAAAATCACTGCAACGTATTCGTAAGATCTTGTCTGTTCAAGCGAAATGCTATTTATCTGTACGTTGAAAGGTGTGATGTCTACTACTTTGAAGCAAGACTGAAAGACAATATATTCCGTTTTCTTTGTATTAATGGTTAATTTGGTACCTACGAAGCAATCCAAGATATCATTTAACTCTAATTTACCTCATGACTAAGTTCACTAATATTATCCGCAGTTACTATAACGCATGTGTCTAGCTGTTAGGAAAACGAGCTCGCGAAATATGCAAGAATAAGCGATAATCGGCGAGTGCCGGCGCAAGGTGAAAACGTTGTTGTTGTTATGTGGGGTTTAACGTCCCAAAACCAGCTCCGATTATGAGAGACGCCGTAGTGGAGGACTCCGGAAATTTTGACCACGTGGGGTTCTTTAACGTGCACTGACATCGCACAGCACACGGGCCTCAACATTTCGCCTCCATCGAAATGCAGCCGCCGCAGCCGGGATTCGATCCCGCGACTCCTCGGATCAGCAGCCGAATACCATAGCCACCAGACCATGGTGGCGGGGCAGGTGAAAACGTACGAAAGGTCTAAAGGAAAACCTAAAATTACACGAGGGTTCATGGCCAGTGAGGCACTTAATAGCTGCCTATATATGTTTTCCAGGCATCTGTGCAGACTTTGGGCTTAACGAGGTGTTCTAGGACGAGAAGAATCAGAGGCAGACATAGACAGGGACAAAAACGAAAAGCGGCCACTGCAAACGTAAGGATGTGCAGTATACGCTCGTTCGAATTTTAGTTGCCTTCATTCGCACTTACTGGCACCCAATGATGCGCACTTAACTCGCGTCACCCTCTCTTTCTCTCTTCCCGCCCCTCTCTGACTCACGTACATAATCACGCCGGCTGACACACGGTGACCGTCCCTCATGTATACAAGTGCGCGATCACCTCCCCTATAACTCACGATTACTGACTTTCTGTCATATTAGCGTTAGAACGTACCTGCTTTCGTTAAGGATGCGTCCATGGTTCTTTACGGCACTTGCCAATGCAGTGTGAAATTCTCGTAGTTATTATATTGAAGTATAGTATTCACTGAGTACATCAACTTATAACGCATGTTTTACACCTCGCACACCCACAGTGCCTCCTCAGATCACCTCTTTGCCAACGTCCGAGTGATGAGGAACCAGCCCACGACGCATCCGAGACAGTTCACGTGGTGGCAAACGACACTCTGACCCTGCAGTGCCAGGTCACTGCGCAACCCAGAGCCACTATAGTGTGGATGAAGGAGAGCATACCCATCAAGGGCGATGGCCTCCGACGTCAGGTGAGCAAGCTCGGTTTCACTAAAGTTCATACTTGTCTTGGCTGGCTTGTACGCCTCGCACTTTGCATTCGCTTTTGTCACCATGCATAAACCAAAAGCTTTGAAATAGAAAGACGAGTACACAACTTAGCTTTGTGTATTGAGGAAGCATTAGTACCTTATGAAAGTTGAAATGCTACGTGTAAAAGTGTCTTCCATTTTATTGCATGTAATGTACATCCTTATTCAGTGGTCATGGCTCTGTACAGTATCGATCTACGTTTATGGAATGAACTTATCGCAGGTTATGTCGAAAAGCAAAACTATATTTGACAGTCGCACACTCGAAGTCGTGCACGATGGGGATGTTTAATACTAGAGAAGAAAAGAACGCTAAGGCAAGAGAAGTGGGAGGCATAGCTAAGTGCAGTATACTTCTACACAATGTATTACCGCGGTGCACATAAACTGTGGGGCATTGGCCGAGCGTAGGCGTATCGTTATTATGGCACATCAGCAGTCAACCAAGTCGGCGATCGCTTGAAAATGAGAAAGGTAAACACTGGAAAATGCCTCCATTATGATATGATGTCTCAGTAAAAGATTTATTCTGCTTTATCGACACCTCTCAGGCGGAGTTACTTATATTCACACAAGCCGCTTTCAAACTACGCGCCCCTGCTGTTTCCGGAGCCCTGCCACTCATCTGTGACCTACGTGCAAAGCAGAGTAACAGTGTTGCTTACAGCACGTGCATGCAGAGAAGCCGCGCGCCTTCCAAAAGGGACAAAGGAGAAAGCGGACGACGAGGGACAGAGCTCGGGCAGACGGTGTTCGCGATAGATATTAGGCGGACGCTTGCTCAGCCATTTTGCTTTCTGGGCGCCAGTTTGTCCAATTCACCTTAATGTATTAAAGAGTTTTCTCAAACTGTGTGTTACAATATATACTTAATACACACAGCCTTTCATAATATTTAAGCGCTAATCCGGCCTTGCATGCCGTCTCTGAGCTCTCTCGCGCACTTACGTAATTATTAGGCTGGCATGCCAGCGCGCCCAACTTCCCGCTTTTTACTCAGCTTTTATGTAACGATTTATAGATTATGACAAAAAAGGCATGCTCACTATACAGTTTCTATATCACGAAACATAAAGGCGAAAATTTGAAAGCATTAAAAGATCAGTGAAAAGAATCACGTAAGATTGTCCGCACAAATTGATTCTGAAGCTAACAAGCTAACACAACATAATCAGTGAAAATGTGTGAGCTGTGAATGTTGGCGCATACCGCCGCACAGTATTTATTTATTTATCTATTTATTTATTTATTTAGTTATTTATACAACTGCAGCCCGTTAGGGATATGGCAGGAGTGTGCGTGCATTTAAAATGTATGCAGAAATATGCGAAGAACAGAGATTGCATATCTTAATCACCAAACGTTAAGCCGCAGAATTAGAAGAAGCATTTGAAAATGAACGACGTTGTGGAATGCCATGCACTGCTCCATTGAGAGAGGAATGGTACCTACCAGTCGTTCTTTCGAAGTTGTAACTAGGCGCTTCCAGTTAACTCTGCTAAGTGCAGCCTACTAATTACACAGAACCAAATAGCAGGACCGCATGTGCATGGTGCACCAATGCTGCGGAGAACGTCCCCTTTTCTGCAGGGAATTCGCCTTAATGAAGCTTCGATCAGCAGCCACTGACATCCTTCTTATTTTCAAGCAAATTTGAATGGGAAGCGCTATACTGTCTCTGGGAGGTTGTCTGTTCAATGCATCCTTGAAAATTCTTTCTATCAACACTCCTCTAAAACTGAATGATCTTAGGGATGTTATGAGCGCCCTCTTTATAACAGGGCGCTGACCCTTGCGCCGTCATGCTCAACATTTGTTTGCTTAATGTACCCTCATCTGATTTGGGGCTTTTCTTAGGGAAAAGAAAAATGCACATTCTCTACCTAACTTTCTGAGTGTTACGAGAGAGTTGAATTCTTTTCAGGTTATGCTATTTGGGCACTAAGTTGGCGCCTGGAATGAGGTGCAGCGACTGCGCAGTACAGGAGAGCATTGAGTATTTCCTGTGTCGCTGCTCAAGTCTTGACAGCGAAAGAGTTAAGCGCCGTACTGCCATACAGCAGCTAAATGACACCGCTTTCACCTGTATCAAGATCTTATGATCATAGTGACAAGTACTTCAGCTTCGATGACCGAAGAAACCGCTGCTGCAGTTCCTGAACGCCACTGGGCGGCTCAATGACCGCCATGGTGAAAGGACGTGGATCACTCATAACTTCGACGGCACCGCGGTCATGTGTTTCTCTTCTGTCAAGCTTTTCATCCTCTGCCGTTCTCCCCAGGGCGGGGCAGCCTAACGGGCTTTCCTCAAGTTGACCTCCTGGATCTACTTTGGCCTTTCTCATTTTTGTTTCCTACTACCTGTCTCCCGCTCTAGAGACGGGGAAGGAAGCAATACTTTACTGGATTTATACATGTCCTCCTATAGCGCATCCTACGACTCTACCTTCGCCAGCTTTTGGCTTTCGAGACATGGAGGCGGATTACACATGTCACAGCGAGTCGCTGTCGTAAAAAAGCGCTAGTCTCCTTCGGCATCCGCTATGTGTCGCATTGTGTGCATCAATATGTACTTTGAAAGCTGTGTTTAACTCAGCTAGCTACTCGTGGAAGTTGCAGTTCATTGACTGTCTTCGCATTCCTTCGCAGCAACAGGAAAAAAACTTGGTATATTTGCGTCATAGATACGCACATTTAGTTTGATTAAGGTTCTAAATTTGGGTCTTTTATGCACACGAGATTGAAATAAGCTTGATTAATTTCTTGGACAGAGAACTTCATTATATCGAAATATCGCTGTACTGTAGAGTTCATGCCCGACACGTAGAGCATCTTTACATGCGACATTCTAACAATGAACATGTTGCCTCCGGTAGGTTTCGTCAGATTCGGAGACGTTGACGATCGACAGCGTTGAAGTGTCCGACCGCGGGAAGTACACCTGCGTTGCCACAAACGAGGCTGGAACCGACGAGAAGGATTTTCATGTGAGCGTTCTCGGTAAGCTTGGGTTACCCAAGTGTCTATAGCTAGGCCAGTTGGTAGTTCATCTTGCTAACTAGCCTGCAGAGCAAAGAAAAGCACGCATACACTTTCTCTCACTCACGCCCATGTCTCCCTTTCCGTGTTTGCTTAGAAAAGTGCTCAGTTTCTTCGAAATCAGTTTCTTCGAAACAAATAGTTTCTTCGAAATAATGTGAAATATTATACGTGCACGACTACCAATCATGGCTCCAACTTATCATGAATGTCACCCGCTGCATTATATCCGTGATGTTCCATTTCACAGAAGCATGCAGCTGGCATGGGACGCCAGTGAATGCGGCCAAACGAGCCATGGTTGCTAATGACGGCGTAAGCATCGATTTCTGTGCCGCCAACGGTTTCGTGCTCCTATTTTATGCAAGGATGTCAGTGATATTTTAACTCCCGTGGCACTTTCTTTTTTGTCGTTTAGCTGCTTCATTCAGATCTTCTGATATCCGATAGCTGGGGACAAACAACGTTTTTTTTTCTTTTTTGATGTTGATCTTCGAGAGCGTCCTATTTCGGGCATTTTTATTCGTTAGAATACAAAATAACGATAATTATAAACGTTACAAAAATAGCGGTTTACGTTTTCTGTCCTAAAATGGCTACACTGGCCTTACTGTCAACCATAGTACAGCTGAAGTTAGGCGTATTGATCACCTCATTTATTTGTTAAGTGAAGCTTGTAGTTTTCTGAGCAAAAAAAATTAACATAATATGAGGCCGCAGTTGGGAAGACGTTTATTTGGTCTTGGAGATCTTTCTGTTCGAAGTGTATCCGGATAAATCGTCCGGGTTAAACCCAGACGCTCGAAGAGTGCCAGCTCATAGTAACGCATCTGAATGAAAGGACGTATAGCAATATTTTGCTCTCTGCGGCAGTACCGCCAACAATAGCTGGCCCTGCATCCGTGGACGTCGACACCGTGGAGAATCGGCATGTCTCGCTTGAATGCGTCGTGGATTCTTTGCCTCGGGCCACGGTGTACTGGACAAAAAATAGCCTGCCCTACCCGTAAGTTATTTTCATTTATTTAGCATGAAGGACATGAGGTGTTGTATTACTCGGTGCCATACAGAGTGCACGTTTAAATGCCAGGAACTGAGGCGTCTGAGTTCTGAGGCTCTGTCTCTCAGGCATGTCCTGCTTTCTAAAGCTTGCTTAACATTCTGCCTGTGTTTCCTTAAACACATGCAGCACGCTGAGACCTTGTGGTGTAGCACTGGTTTATGAAGCATCTTATAGTAGCGGCTCTCAAGCTGAACTACCGTTGGGTAGCTCGCGAAAAATGAGAAGCTCGTAATGGTTTGTGCGGGTGCGAACTCGCGTTTGCATTGGCCCTCGTGCCTCCTTAAGGCACATTCGTACTGGTTAGCGCATTACATTCACTATGCTTATGAAGCCCAATGATTTTTTTCGCTACCATACTGATCGAATGGCAACACAATAGGGAAAAGTGCCGCTGTTTTTTTTATTTTTTGCACTTGCCTCTGTAGCCGTCAGGTATCCGGACTCTGACAGAGACAGTGGCCAGATGGATACGGCACCACACAGATAAAACATTGTCAGAGCCGATGAGGTTGTTTCAACTATGATGCTGCGTTTTCTGAATTGTTCGCCGAAGCTTTTCTTTTGATGTTCGTGGTGTTTTTGCCTATGTGTACGAACATGAATGCAAGTGCACACTACAAGTTTTGACCTCTATTTCTTTGCAGTGTAGAAAGCACGCGCAGTGAAACCAGTGCAATGTACGGTGCTCGAGTGCTCTCCTTTCCAGCAGTTCAGTTATCCGATCGAGGAACCTATTCCTGCATCGCTGAAAACGAAGCCGGTCTAGCGGAGAAATCATTCCGCATTGACGTTCAAGGCAAGTATTTGTGACTTATAAAATGTGGCAAAAAAACTACACTTGTACTCTGTGGAGCGGATGGCGCCGTAAACTGGAAGTACAAGAATCAGAACCTCGGTTTTATTAGGGAGTTTTCGAATAGGGGCCCCAAACAATTTGGGGCCCCAAAGAAATAGCGTCTACACCACCGCGCATGCGCGAGACCCAAACTGCCTTTGGGTTTTGGGTTGGGCACGCTATTTCTGGAATTTAGCGTGAGCCCCAGAGAGCCCCAACGCTTGCCCCAAATTTTCGTGTCGGTGGTGCGCTTAATATACGCTGATGATCGAAAATCCACGAATGCCTACAATTGTTTACTGCGCCAATAATTTGTTTTTGCACACAAGAACGTTACGTTATGTCCTCTGAAAGTGTGTCAACTGATTCTGGGGAGGGCTATTGGTCAAAGATCTAGTATTTTTTGAAGAGGCAAGGCTATTTGTGCTAAATGTGGGGCGGTAAAAAAAGAAGTCGGTGAAACCGCCACTGTGAGCGCTGTCACAACAAGAACAACGATCGTCACAGATTCCAGCGATCGCTCCTCGTTTCTAGGCGTAAAAAAAATCTAGATGTAACAGCTGCGCGGAGCAAGTACAGCAAAAGGAAATGAGCCAACTTAATAGACGCCGAGGGGACGAATCTCCGTTTGCGAACACGTCTTGAGGGGCTGCGAGATATTCAGACAGGGTTTTCACACATACACACACACACATACACACACACACACACACACACACAAAACGACGCGAATGTCTTGTCTTCTTGCGGACAATACACTACCACAACGCAAGTTTTCGGGGCGAAGCTCCTTAAGGCGTGGGTCGTGCGTCCCCGATGTATGTAGTAGTAGTAGTAGTAGTCGTAGTAGTAGGTAGCCACCGGCGCGTGCCTGCCGGAAGGCACGCACGCGCCGAGGGCGAGCGCGTGGCACCTGGCGCTCGCCCTCGCCGCGAGCGCCGGGAGCCACGCGCTCCCCGGCGAACTCGACACTGCCCCGGCAAACGCGAGAGACAACGTTGGCGCAGGCAGCGTCTCCTAGCGAGTTTCTTGATTGAGAAATACCGACTGCTCGCGTTGGAGAAGCGTTCACCGGCAAAACCCATATATATATATATATATATATATATATATATATATATATATATATATATATATATATATATATATACACTGGATCTTGACTTGCAATGAAGTGCCGGTGGGAGATTTCACTTGTGCATTGTGCATAGTTGAACCGTGAGGATTCGTAGCATGTGCGTTAACTAAATTAATCCGGAACTCGGCACGATCTACGATGCACATCCCGAGCTTCGCCCACTCATCATCATTCACTCCGTAGATATGCTGTAATTTTTTTCTTCATCGAATAATAAGACTGTTTAATGAAAATAACGAATTTTGTTTTCGTGATCTCAAACGCTTAAGCTGAAGAGAAAACGAGATAGCTCCCCGCTCCTTACGAGGCAAACGTGGCCCATCCCAGTGATATGCAGTCAGAAGCACTCCGAGGGCGTTCGCAAGCAACGATCTCGCCCATGGTTCAGTCCTTAGATGCCTAAAAATTGCTCATAGCCCTCCAATTCAGGAAACGCATGAAATCATGGTTATGTACCTTTACCGCTCAATGCATATCTGCCTTTGCTCAAGCCCTATTAGATTCTCTAAAACAGTTGAAACTAGTTATACCTCTTCACTTTGAGTGAAGTACTGATCGCATTTTTTCAGCCCATGTGCGTTTACAGGCCACCTTAGTAAAATAGATGACCCGTGCGACACTGGAAGCGACTACTGGTGCTATTTGCAAAGAAAAAACAACAACTATGTTATATTTTTTCTGTGCTGACGTTGCAGTGCCTCCTAGGATTCAGGTGCCTGAGGCAACCGTTTCTGTCGTCGAGCATTCGCCCATCAAGCTTCGGTGCATTGCGTCTGGTGAGCCACAGCCATCGGTCATTTGGATGCGCGACGACATCCCATTAGAAAAGAGAGACAGCAAGGTGTGTTTCTAGTATGGATGAGTGTCCGCTAAGTCAGATCATTATTCATTAACTGATCTCACATTAGCGTTTTATATAACATCATTGATAATTGGATGACTTATTCGACATATAGGGGCATCTATTCACAGGTGTGGCGATTAGAGTGATAGATTCGGGATCTTCGTTTGGTTTCTTTACTGAGTGAAATGAATCATTAACAAGCAAAAACTCTGCTTGCTCCAGCAGCGCAGCATAAACCCCAGCCTGTAAAGGGCAACTCCGGTAGTTTTTTTCACCATGTTCTGATATCAGTGTTTTTCAGTGGTGTTGACAGTCCTGTAACAGCCAGGGTAGTTGATTTTTCTCAGAAACCCACCAATAATATTAAAAAACCGAATGAACAGCGTGTTGAAACCGATACCAAAACAAGTAGTTGCCTCTTGCAGCGTATGCGGTGACGTCACAAGTGTCCCCGCCATCAGAAATATGGAGCATGAGACCAGAAAAATGAAAGCGGCGGTGTCATCCGACGATATATTGAGTTATATGCCAGCTTTGAACTTCACAGCGCCGATTTGAGCACTTCAATATCACCGTATTGCTCTCGACAGCCCGCCTGCTCAGGTAGGCATGTTGGACACTAATGACGTCAAAAACACAGGGTGGCCCGTACGCGAATCGGCTAAAAAAATTTTAAACTCGTTTTCAGGAAAACTAAATGACTTGCAACTCCCTGGCTTGGCATATATTATTGCAGTGACGATGAGAACGTATACTGAAAATTTCATTGAGATCCGTGGACACTGAAACATCGCCGGAGTTGCCCTTTAAGTGCGAGTCCCCTACAGGTCATCGTCGAAGTGCTGTCATCGATCGCCGTCGTTTTAACGCTGTCGTCGTTAGCGCCGTTGCATGTTTTTATCATGGTCAACCTGATGCCTCCATTTGTTCTGTCGTATTCATGCCATGCTTTCGCCGTCATTTGATCGTCATCATTGTCCTGCAGTTGTCGTCGCGGTTGTCGTCGATGATGTCGGTTTGGCCTTCACGGATGTTTATTAGGACTGAACGCTTCTAACCTCCTCGATTTTCTCCTGTTTGCTTTCCCACTAACATGCATTCGGAACTTCTCCGAAATAACCCTCGCATCGAAGATGTCGATTGATAGATTGATTGATTGATTGATTGATTGCTTTATTTCGTCACAGTACAGTGTAACAGGAGGCGGAGGGAAAAGCCGTAATGACGGCTTGAGGGATCCTCCGCCCTCTTTGTGAACAATGGCAGCAGCTGAAAGGACATCACAATATCATACACTTTTTATACATAGCTTATACAACAAAGAAACCTGCTGCAATCTTCTGAACCCAAATAATTACTACATTGTTTATACAACAAAAAGAGCCGTTAATTCAGCGACACTTAAATGAGACACATCTATACCTTTGCTAATGTAATTATTTAAAATTCGCGGAAGAGTAGATCGAAGCATCTGAAAACCATAATTAGTACGAAAGTAAGGAACGTTCCACATTTCTGTATTTCTAGTTTCATAAGTCCTTTCCTTTAAGCAAAGATTCGCCATATCTGTAAACAAAGAGTTTGAGCGCTTGCAGCTAAGACAGTACTCTCGTAGTAGTCTGTATTGATATAGGTCATTCACTTTGATTATCTTATATTTTTTAAACAGTGGGTCGCTAGGTGCTGTAACTATAGCGTTGTCTATCAGCCTCAGTATTTTCTTCTGTATTCTCAGTAATTTTGTTAAGTTTGTTTCTGTAGTTGTTCCCCAAACCAAATAGCAATAACTAAGATAAGAACTAAACAGTGATTTGTATATCAATAACTTCACCGAGTTGGGGATGAGGTACCGGATACGGCTGAATATTCCAGTTATCCGGCTTAATTTTAATTGAATATAATTGACGTGGTCATCCCATTGCAAAGAACTGGAGAAATGTACCCCAAGTACTTTCACTGACGTCACTATTTCTATATCTGAGCCTCTAAATACAATGTTATTCTCCAAAGTCACTTGTTGACCTTTCGAATGAAAAACTACGGCTTTTGTTTTAGTTGC